>OZ005653.1:149893896-149913896 GCA_963930645.1 Salticus scenicus | reverse complement strand
TTTTTTGTGAAAAAGTATGAGTGTTATTATTATTATTATTATTACTATTTGTGTGTGTGTGTGTGTGCGAAATTTAATCTAACCTTGAGGAATTCCGGATAAATGTTATAGTTATCTTGCCATTGTAGAGCAGTTTATATGTGTTTGAAACTAATTTATTGGAATATTACTATTTCGTAGTAAACATGATCATATTACATCCACGAAGTTACATCATTTAAATCATAATTATCTTCGCATTTACAGATGCGCAGTAAATGACTCTAAGCAATTCCTATAAACAGAGTTTATGCTCGTGTAATACGTTTGAACTGAGAACACGCTACCGTAGTTTAGAATAAAACTTATTTTTCTTATTTTTCAAATCATGATAACGTTAATATAAATATATTTTTTTATTTATTTTTATAAGTGTAATGTTAAAAAATATATATATAAGTAATATTTGACAATTAATAACGTAATAATATTGCTATTATTAAAACTATGAAACATACGAAACAGTGTGTTTGAACTTGATCACATGATATCGTAGATTATTATTTTTTTTTTTTTTTCGATTTTTTAAATCATAGTCATCAGCATATATATTTACGCTCATCACTGACTGACTGATTCTGTCATGCTTAAAAAGGCTAAGATATTTCCTTGGACTCTATTTGTGTGTGAACGCAAGTTGCCACCTAATTTCCATACTTTAGTTAATTCTAAAAAATCTAATTGTCCTATCGTTAAGCTGTTTAATCCGATGGATTCAGAAAAATTGCCCCTTTCATAGTGTACATTATTTATAACGAATTTTGAATAGTTTTTTTTTTTTTTTTTTTTAATAAAATATGAAAGCAGACATTTAAATTTTTAATTGACGCTTTTTTTTTTTTTCAGTATAAAATGAAATTTGCTGTAGCGTGGGGGAAATATATATATATATATTAAATTTGCTCATGCATATGAAAATATGACGTCTATAAAATAATAATAATAATTTTAAATTTTAAAGTTAACGAAGAGTTAAATAAAGTGCGAAAAATTCGCACGGGCTTTCTAGCAAATGAATTATTTGAAGTGAGAAATAAATAAAATGAAATGATCGTTTTTCAACGGGCACCTTACTCGCCCTGCAACTAACTAGTACTAATATAAATGTCTTTCAAACTTACTTTTACATTAGCATACTAATTAAAAATCTTATAAGTATTAGTTGATAATTAATAACCTAAAATATTGCTATAATTAAAACTATAAAACATGCAATACAGTGTGCCAGAAAACAGTATATATATAAAGAGATAGATAATAGCTTTTTCTTTTATTATTTAGCTTTAAAATAATGTTTATCAGCTGAGTTACATAGAATTAATTGTGATGAAATCATTATTATATCAGTGCTAGTATCAACAATATTTCTAAAACTTTGTTTTAGATAACAAAAAAGAATTGGGATTTTTGGAATCGTTATAGGAAGGGAAAATAAATGTTAGGTTTTTTAATAGAGCATGCAAATCTTAAATATATATTTCCATAAAAGAACAAGTAATTAATATTAAATAAAGGAACAAGTAATTAATATTAAATAAAGTAAACCTTAAATCATTCATAACACTACCACGTTACGTGGAACGAACGAATATTTCCAATTGTCACATGAGAGTAGAAGTTTCAATCAAATACTGATATTGTAGATAGGGTCTTACAGAGGGGAAATTGGATACTAAACAGCAATTTTTTTAAATAGAAATCAAAGGATATCATCCGGTAATCAAGTCTGAAATTACTGTGGAAAAATAGTGTTATTCAAATTTCCTTTGGTGATAAGACCTGGGTGTAGTGCATATGCATCTACTATGCATGAATTTTTAGTTCACTCTAGAGCAATGCTAGTAGTCGTTTTATTTATTTTTTTTTTTCTTCTTTTCCCCACAACACTTTTCTTAACGAGTATTTTTTCTTCTTGTTTAATTTAGTTACAAATTGAGGAAAATTTCACTACAATGAAAGTTTCGTGGAAAGAAAGCGGGTCCTATTAATGTTGCGGAAAAAAATAAAATATTGGAATGACTCAGCGCACTTAGCGAGCATTTACACTTTTTGCCAAGGATACAGTTTTGTTTAGTGGCCTCAAAAATTTTTCATTCTAGTAAATAATAATTATTTCTTTACGAGAAAAAAAAAAGAAAGAAAAGAAAGAAAAATAATAAAATACAGTATCGCAAAAGATATGCAAAATAAATATGTCAAATATTAATATGTAACTTTTTATTTCTTTTCATCAGAATAGAAACTGACTGAATTTGTTTTTTCATATAAATTGTCCGATATTGATTCGAATTAATTTTAAAGTTTAATCTCTTCATTACAATGTGTATTTATTTACATTTCAGTTTATATCAAATTTTGATCACAGTTAGAAACAATATTGCTTTAACTATGAGAATGAATAAATCTTTATAAGTGAAATCACTCAAATTATATAAAACTATACCTTAAAAATTTCAAATTTAATTAGCTTTTCCGAACACATATTTTTTTGATTATATCCAAAATATTTACAATTTAAAAATATATATTCTGTCTTAAAAGACAATCTTTTACAGTTATAATAGATAAATAAAGTGCTTCTAACAAATAAAAATAATAATATTCTTTTATAACATAAATAAATTTCTTTTTCCTTCTATTTCTGAATATTTTGTCCATTCGATTCCAATCAATCTGTCATGTGTCATACGCAAGACCCGCTTTTAGTAAAAACTCTTGCAGCATTTTTTTTTTTTTTTTTTTTTTTTTTTTTTTTTTTTTTTTACAAAAGAAATAAAAGAAATAAACAAATAAATAAATAATAATAGAGATCTTCTTAAATTCATATAGTCTTTTGACAAAAAAAAAATTGTCTAAATTTGGTTCTATTTGTAGTGTTATTTTGGAAGTTATCATGATGTTAAATTTTCAAGTGGTAGTCTCATTTAATTTAAGATATCCGTCACTTTGTTAAAAATGGCGTATAAAGTTCAATATTAAACATGATTGAGACCCTTATGGGGTCTATATTTACATAAAAATTCACTGAAATCAGGTCTTAAATATGCTTTTTACAATGTGATTTGTGTGATTTACAGTGTGATAATCGTAGTTGTCAACTTAACACTTTTTAGCGACCGGAAAAATTTAATCGAAATATTAAATTTATTTAATCAGCCAACTGTAACAGTTTTCACTGATTAAATAAAAAACAAAAAAATAATAATAAAATTTTCCGGTAGCCAAAAAGTGTTAATTTGACAATTATATGTATAATTTTAACATCCTTCATTGCTATTATTACGTATAGTACGTGTTGATATCGAAATATTTCAAAAGAAGGAAATTGACTAGGGCTTAAGTAATAATGTTAACTTTAATATTTGTAATATAAGGATTAGATATTCGCAATATACAGTCATTAGGGAAAAAAGTACACACACACACACACACGCACACACACACACACAGATATATATATATATATATATATATATATATATGTGAAGTAGTTATATTTTTACAAAGTATAATGATAAGAAGAATAGTGAAAAAGCGCACACAAATAACTATTGAATGTATCAAAACATAATTTATAAGTAACTTTACTTTGATTACCTTCATTTTCTTAAGTCGCTTTGCCATATTCGTTGTTTCGCAGATTAATTTAATATACTACATTGACATAATTAATAAAATATCAGATTTCCTCATTGTTTTGTTAGTATAGCATGTATAGATTAGTTTGTGAAACTTTCAAAATTCTTTCCCTTTCGAATAAAGCCTTTAAGTTAAAAATAATAACTTGAAAGGTTAGTACCCTGATGTTAATGAAGGAAGCTAGGTAATTATTTTCATTAAAGAAAGGATGAAGAATGTACCTAATTATGAACCTTACGTCATTAAATTTTCCGTTAAAATTTTAAGTAGAATAATTTAACTAATTAGAAAATAATAGAAATAAACTAAAAAATTTAAATCACGTACACTAAATTAAAATATACGAAAAAAATGACCGCGATTTTCGAAGTATTAAATAGAAGAAAATAGGTATCGTCAAAGTTTACAAATGAACTAAGGAAATGATTATAATTTTATCTAAAAACTTATTTTAAAAGTGCGTACGTATAATATATATATATATATGTATATATTGAAAGGCACATATTTAAAGGAACCACAGTTTATTAATTAACAGCTTGCAAAACTGACGAAACAATAAACTAACTCAACAAAATCTTAACAGAAAAACATAAAGGAGGCAGGCGGCAAGGCATGTTTATATATATATATATATATTGAATTATTTTATAGAACAGTAAGTAAAACAAAATACATTTTAACATGATAATAATCATATTGAAAAAAAAAATTACACTCATATAGTGCATGTATAAATAGGATTGTATCAGTGTTGAACAATGTAGTTAATAAGACTAGGCGGCATATACGAAAGTGTGAGACAGATTGTATTAGATAATTTCATAAATGTCATCCTTTACGCTTTTCGGCTACTGGAAAAAAATTAATGGAAATATTTAATGAGGAAAATATGTTGCATATATATTTCAGTGACGAAACGTCCGTGGAAGCGCGCTTCTTCTATTTAAGATTTTTAAGAAGTAATCAATCATTCGTCTCGTCGAAAGACTACATTGATTTTTCCTCTGCTTTTGGAAGCACTTTGGCGCTTCCATTGTTTCCTGAACCACGCCTCGCCCCTGATATCTTTTCTGTAAAAAATTTCCGGTAGACAAAAAGCGTAAAAGTTGGCAGCTGTGTAATTACCTCATTAATATTTATAGTAAAAAATTCATATTGCTATACATATAAGTACTCTGAAACTGTCCTTCTTGCAAATGTACATATATTTAAACACAAATAACTAACATTGATAATTTAAATTTAAAAATATTAAAAACCATAGGACTGTTCTATGATATTAACGTCTTTCATTGTCGCTATCACGTCTTATATCAGCTAAATTTCCAACATTTTACAAGAGGAATTTTGAGTATTTTTTCAGCCATACTTTTAATCAATCAAGTATGGTCAAGACAAGGATCACGTTGTTAGCAACTTAGTTTCGATTACAACGATAGTAATAATAATAATAATTATAATAAAACATATGTACTGGTTTCTTTTATTTAAAGTTCACCTATTCAGAAGGCTCTAGTGTCGATTCTATGGCTCCAAACGAAAAATTTTGCTCTAGTATGTAGTAGAAGAGATACGCGCAGCAAAAATCGAAAAAAAAAAAAAAAAAAAAAAAAGTTGAATATTTTGTCATTAGTTGACGCTGCTCGAATATCTAAGGCGAATTTCGAAATTCATTCTATCAATTCCGATCAATCCAGACGAAACACACAAAATTTGTTTTATTTTTACAGAAAATCTGCAAAAATTACCGAAGATGTTGGCGGAACCCCGTACTCACGAAAATTTTAACTTTTTTTTTTTTTTTTTTCGATTTTCTTAGAACACAGTGCCACCTAATTATTTTCGTCAATAGGTAGCTCTACGAAATCGACAACAAAAAAAAAAAAAAAAAAAAAAAAAAAAAAGAGTTAAAATTTTTGTCTGTAGGTGGGGATAAGCCAATATCTAAAACGATTTTTCAGATTGTTTGTAAAAAATATAATAAAGGAAAAATTTATTTCCCAGATGCTCATTTTTGCAGATTCATTCTACCAATTTCGTTTCATTCAGACAAACCACATAAAATTCAATTTGTTTTTCACAAAAAGAAAAGAAAAGAAAAAAAAAAAAAAAAACTGTAAAAATTGCCTTAGATATTCGCCCAGCGCCACGTATTGACAAAAAGTGTAATTTGTTTTTCTTCGATTTTGCAGAGCACAGCGCCCTACTTATTGATGAAAATAATTAGAGGGCGTTGTACTCTTCAAAAATTGAAAACAATTTTAAATTAAAATTTCGTTACTAGGTGGCGCTGCGCTAACATCCAAGGCGACTTTTGAAGATTTTTTGTAAAAAACAAAATAAATTTTGTGTTTTTCGTCTGAATTGGCCGAAATTGACAGAATAAATCTTGAAAAATCCCCTTAGCTATTGGAGCAGCGCCATCTATTGACGAAATTTTTTTTTTTTTTTTTTTTTTTTTTTTTTTTTTTTAATTTTGCAGAGCGCATCACTTGTACTACATACTAGTGAGATTTTGTTTCGCTTAGAGCCATAGAACTGACTGTAGAGGCTTCTGAATTGGGAAACTTTAATTATAATAACCCTGTATATTTACATGAAACTTTATATATTCAGATAAGTTATAATGAGAAAAAAAATATATTTACCAAGCATATATACAAATAACGATTCAAAGTACCAAACATAATTCAGCGTACAAATTAACTTTACATTGATTACACTAATTTTCTTAAGTCAATTTACAATCTCCGTAGTTTCGCCGATGCATCTTATAATTTGATGTACTACATTGAAATAATTAGTATCATATCAAATTTCCTCATTCTTTTGTTCGATTAACATGTATAATGAAAATTTTCAGTATTGTTTCCCTCTCGAGTAAATCCTTCAACGTTAAAAATAATAAGGACTTAAAAGATCAGTACTCTGTTGTTAAGGAAGGGAGCCGGGCACTGTAAAAAATAGGGTATTAAAAATAAGTATATATTGTCTCAAAATAGCACCGAAAGAATATATACTTAAATTTTAATACCCATGTGCTCATTTTTGAGTATATTGACATGCTCAAAAGTGGGGTTGAACAATAAGAATCCCAATATTCCCATGTTTGACATGTCAATGTACTCATAAATGAGTACATGGGTTTTCAAATTTAAGTTTATATTGTTTCGGGGCAATATTGAGACACTATATACTTATTTTTAAGAACCTATTTTTTACAGTGTGGTAATTATTTTCAGTAATGAAGGGATTAAGACTGTACCTAATTATAAAACATACGTCATTAAAATTTCTATTAAAATTTTGTTTAGCGTAATTTAACTTATCCTAAAATAATATAAATGAATTATAAATCTTAAACTATGCAATCTAAATTAATTTATACGTGATAATAGACTGTGATTTTAGAATTATTCTTCAGAAGAAAATATATGTAGTTAACATTTGCAAATGAGCTTAAAAAAATACGTTAAAGTTTAGTTAAAATTTTATTTGAAGTGTTTATATTTAAAAATATATATATTTATACATTACTTGAATATTTTCTAATATTTTACATAATTTATATGATTAAAAGTAAATAATTTTTAAAAAAGAGTTTTCTTTTTCAAATGTAGGATTCTGATATATTTTAAATTACTTTATTAAATGTGTTGTATTAAAAGGTGAATAGATCAGAAAAAGTAACTTTTCAAAATTTAATTTTAATAAATACTTTAGAATATATTTTATGTGATTAATTATCAACATACCATTTAATATTTTAATCAATCAATAATTATATTTTAACTAGCAACGTTTTGCTCACTATACTAAATAGTTGTCATTTTTTACGATTTTTGAATACCGGTAAAATTTCATAGAAATTTTCTCCTTATTTAGCACAGAAAAATATTACAAAATCTCATAAATCATTTATGTGTATATTTTATATATATCATTATCTTAAAATCGTAACAATTGGCAGCTATGTACTAGTAAAGCTCCTTTCATCGTGAACATACCAAATTTTTAATATTGACGCTTATGAACAGTTATGACTATTAACAAAATTCAATGTGTAATTTTATCTGCTAAATAAAATAAAATAAAAATAATTAATCGAGAGGTCACACAGTCAGATCAGAAAAGAAATTTTTTTGCATATTCAAGTCTTTTGAAGGGGGGGGGGGGGGGGCTCGTGTATTGGAATCACCATCAGTGGAACGAAGTTTTGTGTGCTGCATTTTGAAATAATAATAATGCTACAGGTCTTCATAAAAAAGTAAATTATGCTTTTTTTATGGCGAGGGGACAAACAATAATATTACTCTCATGAAAAATCGGTCTTATCGATTCTCCGTGACAAATGACTATAGGACATAGAATAAAAATTTAGTAATAGTCTGTAAAAGTTTTGAAAATGTTCAAATAATTTATAAAATTGTTTTATTATTATGACAGGACTAGTGTTTTCAGACAGTCATTTTATAGCATAGCACTAGTGTGACGTAAAAAACACTCACACAACCAACCAACAATCAGATAGCGAATTTAGTGTCGTGGAAATTTGCAGTAATCCATCTTGAATGAAACAGTAAAATTTTGTCTAATTCTTGTGGGTTCTTAACCCTCGCTTTTCATTTTGACCCCGTTTTGAAGTTAAACTTTGGTTAAGCCCACCTCATTTATAAAGTGCGCTAATTCGCCAGAGATAGCAAACATAACAAGTGGAATGTTGCAACATCTAAACGATACAGAAAGGCGCGGTGCTAGTGATTTTCGCCAAACGTGCCAAGCGGCACATGAAAATAATTTTTCTGCAGTGACACATTGATCTTGGGAAAGCGAGGGTTAATTTTATTTTTCAACATTTACAGATAACCCCCTAACGTATTTTTGATGATAGCTCTATGAATACTAAAGATAAAGTATACAATTAGTATACTTTTCCGCACTGCCGGACTGTCAGAAATTCAAATATGAAGTAAAAATTGGGTGTTGCTGTTGAAAAAATCAAAGTTGACACTCATTTGAATATGTAGATAACCCCTAATTCAATATTAGTCAGAACAAAATATAACCAACGACGTGTTTTTCGTTCAGTTGGATAAATATTTCAAAAGATATAAAATAAAAACACTGTTTTATGTATATATTTATTTAAAAGAAAAAACAAAATGATGCAAAGGAAAAAACAAATACAATTTCTTTTTTTTTTAACTTCGGGACAAAAATTTTAATTTTTTACGCTTTTTTTACAGTCAGCCACCCCCCCCCCCACACACACACACACCTAATTTCGCCGTAAATTATCATAGAAACATTTGACTGGTACCGATCAATTTGTAATAACGTCTAGTTTATAACGGTATAGTTACATTTTGCCTAGGGGTCGTCTACATATTAAAACTGGCATTAACTTCATTTTCTTCCGTGGCAACCCCTATTTTTGACTTCATATACAGATTTCTTTGATCAAGGCGGTTCGGAAAACATACCTATTTATATACTTTAAATCAATTCTAAATAGCGTTATGCGTGAAAATGTATTAGGGGTCCGTCTATACATTTACGAAATATAAATCATGATCTACCACCCAGAATACATTATTTATTAAGTTTCACACCGGAAAATAATTTCAGAAATGTTAATTATAAAATAAAAAATGACTAATTCATAGAGTAACTCCCTGAGTTACTTTATGAAATAAAAGATTTTTATTAGTTTCTATTGATTAAACATCATATAGTTCACTTCATACGAAGAAAATTAAATAGCTTGAATAGATATTAAAATATCTATCAAAAGAAAAAAAAAAAAAAGGGGGTTAAATGGTTTTAAATTTGTTTGAAAATTCAAAATTATTTTAACTCAAGCTGCCGTATAATTGTCTGAAACGGTGACACTCAACCTGGTTCCCACGGCCGTTTCACAGTGACAATGGGAGTTTGTTCTGATACTGCAGTACTTTCATTTTCTTTAATTTAATTGACTTTTTAAAAATATTAAAACAGATTTATTTATTTATTTATTTTTTAATTAATTATTTTTTTTTTTCACGACATTATTAAAAACTTTTACATAAATCTCCACGATATTCTTTTGCTTTTATATTTTATAATGTGTAACAAATTAATATGAAAAATAATAAGTCCTACTACTTAATGGGATGTTCTAAAATTCTACTCTTAACACAGATACCGAACGGTGGGTGTAGAAAGGCTGCTTACCCTTAATCTAAATCTTCAGTTGAAAAGGTCAAAATGTTACATTACTCTATTAAAAAAACAGAGAGAGATGTAATAATGAATATGATCTGTACGCATCGATTATGGGAAAAATATCAAATATTTAAGTTTCCTAAATTCTATGATTTTACATTTAAATGGTATTTAAAGCAGCATTATATTTTATACATAGACTATTCAGAAAAAAAGTACCATTCATCCGATTCATGAAAAATAAAGAACATTTTCTGGCATTGCTCTATGTATATACATTCTTGTCAACCTAACCCGGAGGATTACTGGTCCCGCCCCTTTCCGTACATTTTTTTCACATCAGTCTTTGTAGAATATTTTTTCTTTATTTAACAGGTTCAGCGCCATGTCAGCCATCGGTGGCTGACACTGATCTTTCCATTTAGGCCAAGTCAGCCGGCAGCGTAAAATATGATATAAAACTACAGAATTTACATAGTTTTAAGAAATTACTGACAGTTTATTTAAAATTTATTTCCTTTTTTTTTTTTTTTTTTTTTTTTTTTTTTTTTTTTTAATTATAGGATTTTTATAGGATTATATCGTTAAGGCCTAATGGGGTTTATTGAAACTCGATAAACATAACACGCTTCTAAGCAGTGCGTGTGGCCTGAATGGGATTTCCATAAGAATTCGCGTGGCGCTCAATGAGTAATCATAAATGTATTTGAAGTTAATTACTCTAAAAATTAAATTGTGTACACAAAGGGGCGGGAACTAACAATGTTACGGGTTAGGTTCTCAAGTATGCATATATATTTCGCTTGATTTATAAAAAATTATAACACATTTTCTTCTTTTTTTTTTTTTTTTTAGTATTTTGTGTTTATATGTCTCATTAAAAATAAATACAATATTCATATATAAACATTTCATACGGTAATGTATATAAACATATTTATTAAAAATGTTTTGTTGATATTATATAATAATTTTTCTATCTGTATATTATATTAACACAAATATATTTTGTAAATTTCGCAGCATCGAAAAACAGCAACATAGCTTCCATATCAAAGCTTAATGTAAATAGGACGTAAGCGTACTGAAGCTAGTTGTGAAATTAAAAAATATATATAATAATAATAATAATAATAATAACATTTGATTTTCTGAGATACATGAGAAAGATGTATTTTAAAATACAAACCCCCTGTTACTTCATTATAGTGAAATTATGAAATTGTTCATTGCAAAATTATCTCATAAAATATTATTTATTTTAAATATTAATTAAATATATGGATACTGAAGATTATAGATTTTATTTTTATTTGACACATGATTTAAAATTATATTTCCGTCTATTTTAGTGGTCATTTCCTGCGAATGGAGCTTTATATTTTCTTTAACATCTTAGCTTATAATTGAAGTTGACTAAAAAAATTAAGTCTGTTTTACAAAATACGCAAAACTTTTAATTTTTTTTCTCTTTTTTAATTGACAGTTTTTTAAAACTGTCAAAAAAAAAAAAAAAAAAAAAAAAAGGAATAACAGTGGGCTAAAAATACTCCGGAATAAATTAAAATGTTGTTTATTCTGTTTTTAGTCAGGTGATATCACTTGTGCTAAATAGCTGGATCCGCCTTCTCTTAAGCTCAGGTTCAGCTCATCATTAAAATATTGTTTTTAATATCTGCCGCACCAAAATGTTCAAAACACAAATGCCAATTTTCATATATTTTGAAATCTTCCCGTTTCAACTTTAAAAGCATTTAGATTAATTTATTTTATTTTGAATTTTTAAATTTAGACGATTAAAGTCTTTTAAATGAAATTTCAGGATTCTGTAAGATCAATCTATATATTTGAAAGTAATAAGACTATTCCTTTGTTTTAAATTTTTATTCAATAATAACTGTGACTTTGATTTCGTGATTAGGAAATTAAAAATAAATACTATTGAGCTATGTTCCAATGATAGATCTTATAAACTTAAAAAAATAAAAATAAAAATAAAAATAAAAATAAAATAAAAATAAAGCAATTTTTCACTATTTGATTCTGTATTAGAAAACTTTTAATAGAAATTTGATATTTTATTATGTTACATTATGCGATAAATTTTAAATAACACAAAGCTTACAAATGGTACAGTAACCAAATGAAAATATGTCACAACAAAATTTAAACAGAAAATTCATGGTAAAAAATCTTTTTAAAATTATTAAATATTCATAAGAATGATAATAAAACGATTGTCGAATGCATAATTGCTGTTTCAGACAATCAGTTTCGCTGCACCGTGTTTTCTAAAATATGATATTTAACTGGAGGTGTACGTACTCTTGAATATTGAAATGCGAAAAAAAGTGTAACAGGGTTAAAATAGAATTTTAGCAGCGAACAACTAGAAAAAGATATTTAATACTTATGAAGAAAGACTTAACATATTAGGATCGGATATATTCCTTTCTTGTACCGTAAGCCACGCCTTTTCACAAATTTTCTAAAACTTTATAATATAAAACAAAATAATTTTGCATATTTGTAATTAAATCATTTAAGTTTTGTCTTCAATAATCGATATAGTAAATACCATTGTGATTTATGCATACCAGCGTCTCATATAGAGTCAAATAGGAATATGCAAATTAGTCTTTTTTTTTTTTTTAAATAGTGTTTCAGCGAATCAGAGGCGGGGCTCCTTTTCTTTTGAAATTCTTTCACAATCCCTCGCCTACATTGTGATAACTTTACAAAAATATGCCAATTTGTATAATAAACATCGAAATATTGCTTAGGAAACAATAAAAATAACATAAAGGTAAATTAAAATAGTTTTCCGTCTAATTATATATAAACATTTACTTATAGAGGATACAGATTATAACAAGTGACGGCCCCCTAACAGGAATAAAAAGTGAAATATCACTGTAACTCAAAAAATAATGTTAGGAACGAGCTGTAAATTTGGAAACCTTTGTTTTTTATGATGCCCGTTCTATTCGTGCAAAAATTAACATAGGTCATAATTCATAATTTTTTCAAATATGAATTTATTAATAATTTTCATAATTCAAAAAATGTTTTTTTAGCAAAAATTTGCATGGAATATGTTTGGGTCACTTCATTCTAACTAATAAAAAAAACAGAATTTAAATATCATAATTATTTCGGAAGATATAATTTAATGTTTGTCAGATTCATTTAACATTAGCATCCCCAAACTTTGACAGCTTATAACTCTATGAAAAATTGAGCGAAATATATAAACTATACCATTTTCCGTGATTATTTGATCCAAAGAATTCAAATAAATTATAAAAAAGGGGGGTTACTATTGAGAAAAATGAAATTGATGTCAGTTTTAATATGTAGACGACCCCTTAAGTAAAATCTAACTGTAACATTATAAACTAGACGTTATTACAAACTGATCGGTACCAGTCGCATGTTTCTACAATCATTTACGGCGAAATTAGGTGGTGGTGGGGGGGGGGCTTTTTTTTTTTTGGCTGACTGTACATTTAAACCAATTTAAAAAAAATGTTTTTCTCCCCCCCCCCCCCTCGTATCAAGTTAATAAATATTTAAAATAAAACTGAGAAAACTAGTGCTAAAGTAAAAGAGTAAATTTAGTATTGGATTCCTTGGGGAAATTTAAAATTTGACACCGATGTATCTCAACCCTTTCTCGCCAAGTTCTTTACATACACAATTGCAATAGCCATTTTAATTCACCATCAAAATATTAAAAGCCGCGAATGGGGACTTATATTAAAACTGCAATAGAAGAACTTGAATAAATACAGTAACCGCTCGACGAAACAGACGGAACATAGTTACCTCATGCTATTATGTAGACGAATAAGTTAAAGAAAAAATTTTGTTTTGCACAACATTTTCTATCTATTACTTAGAAAAGAAAAATAAGCTTGCTGCAAATTCTTTATCTTTTCTAATATCTTCTTTATTTATTATTATTATTATTATTATTATTATTATTTTAGGCATCAAAATTTCAAACAGCAATTATGCCAGCGAGATATATTTATTGATTTATTTATTTTTACTTTCTTTTATATCTAATAGAAGAAAGTATTGGATTTGAAAAAAAAAAAAAAAATCAACTTCCAGTTTTCGATGGAATTGCACGTTTTGAGAGGTTCAGAATGTTTTTTTACCCTTTTTTTTGTATGTCTGTTGGTCTGTCTCTCTGTGTGTGTGTTAAAAATTTTGTTGCGACGGTATCTCAGGAATTACTGCCCATAATTGTCATGTAGTTGCACTTTGAAATAAATTAGTGCCTATCAAATTTTGGTGGCAATCTTTCAAAAGGTGGCGCTTCTATACAGTGATCTTCGCAATTTCTTAGAAGGGTAAACAGGAACTACGGCAGAGAGTTGCATATAAGCTACAAGCTGATATATGTCTCGATAAAAGACTAGGCATCTTGACATAAATTAGTGCCTATCAGATTTTGGGCCAATCGCTCAACAGCTCTTGCTGCTAAACAGCGGTTTCTGTAATTTCAAGGAACTACTGCACTGAATTGCATATAAATTTCTATATATATGCACCTAGACATAATTTTTGCTTTCAACTTTTGAATCCAATCACTCAACAAGTGGTGATTCTATACAGCGATTTATGCAATTTAATGGTTGTTTTGTCTCAGGTCCTTTTGCATGCTGATTTAATTTGGGTGCATATCGGCAGATAGGTGGCACTGCTATACTGTGATTTTCTCTGGGAACGGCAAGAATGTCATCTTCACATGTCTAAAAATTACCTTCGATTGGACATTTAGTGCAATATCTCCCAGATATGAAAATCGTCTGCATTCATAATGGAAAACATGTTAAATAAGTTGTATTGTATGAATTTGTGCAGGAAAAACTAGAAGAAGGTTTATTTAATGGCCACAAAATATTACGTTTCATTATTATTATTATTATTATTATTATTATTATTATTATTTCATTCCGTAAATCAACTGAGAACAATCTCTAAAATTAAAAAAAAAAAAAAAAAAAAAAAAAAAAAAATCCCTTTTACAGTTTTTTTTTTTTTTTTTTTACACTATTATCTGATGAGTAGCTTAACAGATATTTTTTCAAAGTTTGATTTTAAAACGTAAATTGTCATTTATTTATTTTATTTTATTTATTTTATTTTATTTTGTTGTTGTTGTTGTTTGGAAATAAACATCATCAAATCGTTTAATGCATTATACAATCACTTGCATTGTTAGTAATATTTCACTTATAACTTTCGGTGTCTTGTTTAATTCAGTACGTCAAAACTTTTCCGCACACGCAGTATTGTGTTGGCTGGTATGATTAGCATGTGACATTAATAAAAAAAATTTGTTTTTGCACATTACAATTATTTTTTCCAGTTTACGATTCACAGGAATGTGGGTTAAATACACATCGTGTTCATGTCTTTACTATTCGTTGTTGAAGTAAAACCATTGGAGAAAAAGTATCAGATATTCCAAGTTAAAAACTTTTAGTACCAGAAATGTTTCTCTCGAAGCCCACATAAATATGCTAATACACGTTTTACGTTCCGAATAAAACTCACATTCTTGGTTTCCTTCCCATCAAATATTGGCGATATTCTACAAGATATGTTTTAAAGGCAAATTTATTTTACTTCCAAAAACACAACTAAATAGAGTTGAGTTTACTCAAATATTTTATTTTATTATGAATTAAATAAAGTCTTACTTTACACTTCGTCGATAATTTTTTTTTTCCTAATCTATAAAAACAAAATTGTAAGAAATATAAGAGAAATGAAAAATAAATAATACTTGTTTAAATTCAAATTCAAATGTTCAGATGTAATTACCATAAATATTTTTTAAAAGCTGCCAATTTTATATATTTTGTTTTCTTCAAAAGATGTCCGTAGCTGCCAACTTTTACCTTTTTTGGCTACTGTTAAATTTTATTACAATTATTTTGCATATTTCTGTAATAGTTTTGAATAATTAAATAAAATACATATATATATATATTTAGTTTTCTGGCAGGCAAAAAGAAAAAAAAGTTGACAACTTAAGCTATAAACACATTTTCTTGGGAATATAGACCAAAAAATTCTGTTTAAACTACAAAGGCATTGATTAAGGAAATAAAACTTTAAATTTATACATGAAAATTATCAAAAATAATATCTTGAAAAAAAAAAAAAAAAAAAAAAATTATAGTATCTAAAAAATAATATAACACTTTGTCAAAGGTTTTTAATTATATATTTCATTAGTAAACTATTAAAAAAAAAATGTTATAAAGTTATAAAATTTCTTCGAAGTCTATTAGTTATAAAAATTATTAATTTCAGCATATTGTTTTATTAAAATAAGAATTATTTTTATTTTATTTATAAAACTGTCAAGTAATGGAATTTAACAAAGAAATAATGCTTCAAATATGAGTAAAAGTAAAAATATCGTTACATTTCTTTAGAGTAGAAAGCGAATTTATGATCAAAATATATTTGAAGTTGAAGTTTGAAGTAATATCAAATTACTTTCTTTAACAAAACATGTCACAACTTTAAAATTTATCGCCAAATTTATAAAACATCAGATTACATATAACTTTTTGAACTTTTCCAGAATTGTACATGAAAGATCAATACTTCTTTCCAGATCTCAATGTTCGATAATATTTCTTCCAAAAATGTTAAACTTAAAGTTTTCTTGGATTTATATTTTATGCAAGTATATTAATATAGAAAATTTTTTAAAGATAGCATGTGCATATATAACACTTTTATCGATATATATATATATATATATATACATATATTTATCTATTCCGAAACGTTATTTGTATCTGCCTTTATTTCACACCATTTTTCTTAAAGAGGAATTTTCTTATTTAATCGTAATTATATGCATAGCTTTTATTATTATTATTATTATTATTTACGGAATGATGTTAGTACACTTTTTTTTCACCGTAATCTTTGCAGTTATTTTTTTAATTTTTATTTTTATTTTATTTTTTAACAGCATTCCGGACAATACATTAAAAAAAATTGGCAGTTACTATATTAAAGAAAATTTCTCTACAGATAAAAGTATTATTAAAAATAGATGGGTAATAACAACGTTACAGAATAAATAAAATAATTGGTAACTATGTATTTAGTACAGAGATTTTATTATTATTTTTTTAATTATTTAAATCTATTTAAAATTATTAGATTTAATTCCTTAAAAATTTTTAAATATTCAACGTCAATTCTTTAAATTGGCGCAAATTGTCATAAATAGAATTAAATTTTACATTATATTATATTAATTATTTAAAAATATTTTCATTACTAGTCTGATTTTATTATTATTATTAATATTATTATTTTAATACTTGTATTAAAACGATATAAAAATACCGTTTTGTTAATTAAAGCATATTTTCAATGTGTTCGCATTTCATTTCGCTCTTTCTTAATTAAAATATCCAATGGTGCCCACTACTGGAACAAAAAATATATCCACTATTGTGTTTTGAAGAGTCTAGAAAATCCAGCAAGAAAATTACTAATTTTAAGCTCTGTGGAAAAAAAAGTTTGTAGAAATTCTTAAATTTGCATTTTTCAGTTCTCACTCAGTACAACTATCTACAAAAAATGTTACTTGAGGTATCGAAAGTGGGTTATAATTGCATCCTCTAAACGTAAGGGCAGTACTCAAAAATACCATAAAATGTTTTAGTGTACACTAACTGTAAGTTATTGTAATTGTACCAGTACTGGTTTAGTAACCACTACTGTTACATTTATCTCTTATACAATTAAGCAAATATAAAAAGGGCATCTTTTAAAATTCAATGGAGTTATATGTCTTTTTTTTTTTATGTGTAGCAAATATATTAATTCATAATAACTGTTCAATTTTCTGGGGACCTTTCCTGAAAATAATATATTATTCAAAAAAGAATGAAATATGAAACAGAATTTTTTCTTTATGTCCCCTAATGCTTTGGGAATGTACACACATCTGTATATGTTAGGTGGTAATGACACGTGACTTCTTACGCTGCAGTAAATTTATTCCTTTTCGCGCTTCAATTAACATCAGAATGGGTGAGCAGCAAGTAGCTCACCCTCACGTTGCAAAACAAATTACAGAAGTCGCAGAGTTCCTATGTTTTACGCCTGTTTTTTATATTACTACCACTATATTTAAAAAGATTTTTTTCATAAAAAACATGAACTTCGAGTAGTTTGGAGTTTGGGAGCATCTGTTGACAATGCCAAGTTTCTTCCTCTACGTAGTAAATGAGTAAATAACGGGGAGAAGGAAAGTAGGAAATTGAATTGCCTGCCAGTGGGGGATAACAAAAATAAAATAAATTAAACAATACAAATAGAAAATAGAAGATAATAAGATAATAAGAAAAAAAAATGTGAGCTCATAAGGAATAGAAACACAGTTTACTAAGAATGAGAACTTTTAAGGGTAGCATTACAAAACTCATGAAAAGAATAGGGGTTGATAGAATGTTTTACTGCAATTTTCAGTAAATGTTATATGAATTCACCCCCCCCCCCTTTTTTTTTTAAAATGTTATAGTACTATTGAAATATTTATTGTTTTGAAATAATGGTGACAATATAGTATGTAAAAAATAAATAAATAGAAATAAGACCACTGCTATTCTTGTAACTATTGTAAAATATCTTGCATACGAAGACCTCAAACCAGCCGAAATCATTCGAAGGCTTGAAACATAGTTTAAGATAACTAGCACGATGAAAGCTAAAATGTACGAATCCAACAAAAAAATTGCAGCTGAGAGGTCAATGGGGCTTTACATTTAGAACGATGCTGTTTCAAAGGGGTTTTGCTCATCGACCTTCACAGTAATGAATGAGATAAAGCTTGCGTGTCTACGAAAAATCCGTCAGATTCCCAATCAGAAACGTGATTCTGATTTGCTACATAGGCAGTCCCCACATATTACACTGCCAATCTCAAATTTAAAAGAAATGTATTGGACAACCCTAGAACACAATTGCAAAAATAACTAACTTAGCCCTGTATGAATATCACGTGTTTCAGCCACTGAAAGAAGCTCTAATATGTTAGGAATTTTATGACTATTCTTTTGTAAAGGCTTTTATGCGTAACTGGCTTAAAACTCGCTGTTTTAATGAAGACGACATTAAAAAACGTCTAATGCACTGAGGTAAATGTATTAAAAAATCAGAAGAATATCTTGAAAACAGTGCATAACTTCCATGTTTCTATCTTGTACCAATAAACTTAAAAATAATAAACTACTGTTTGTTATTGATTCACTCTATTGTATAGTAATATTTTCATCAGTTTAATTAATTATTTTAGCATTGTTTTTAAAATTTAGAAAAAATAAATTTTAAAATACGATATTATTTGTACAGGTACAAGCATTTCACATACATGCGATAAAAGAGAGAAGTTACTATCTTCTTCATCAATACAAAATACTATATTATTTTCTAAAATCCGCTTTCATCCGTGTTACTAGAAAAAAAAATGATAAGTCAGACTCATTGAAAATTTTAATTAAAATGACATATAATCTTTTCGTTGAATACTTTGCATTAAATTTTAAATTAGGTAATACATTACAAAAGAAGAGATTACAGTTTTTAGAGAATAGAAATTTCGTAAAAATAATTATGTCCTCGGAATCAAAAGAAACTCTTGAGGGAAGAGATTATAGGTTTCTGGGAGATATATGATGGATTTTTAAACATATCTTATAAAGTTATAAAAAATTTTAACAGCATGTTTAATGTTAAAAATTACATTTCCATCTTTCGCCTTTAAACAAAGAAAAACTTTAGAAAGTTGTAATTTAAAAATTAATTAAAAATATTAAGTGTTTAAGTGTTTTTATTCCGTTAAATTGTGCCATTTTTTGAAAAAGATAAAATTCAAATTAAGCAGCAGATAGAATTATACGATGATGGTGTTCAACCTAAATTTTGTGTTTTTCGTGAAAGTACTATTAGTTTAATTTTACATAACGATTTTATCCATTAAAGAAATGATGCAATAGTTTATAAAATAAGGCGCTTTTTATTTTCACAATGACAATTATAAAATGAGTTTTAGAAAG
>OZ005653.1:149816396-149891396 GCA_963930645.1 Salticus scenicus | reverse complement strand
GAATTATTGCTAGCGCTCGAATAACTTTGCTGCCGTCTGTACCTCTGAGGTCTTATTAGCTTCACAGCGAACCGAAAAATGGCCGAAATGTTTTGCCAAGCTACTAATATGAAAGCATAAAAATCGCCAAACAATAGTTAAAAACTCGTCATGACAACGTATTCCGTTTTCATTCGTTGGGGAGTATTTAATGTGTCTTTTTAAATACTGAATGGCGACCACAGCCGCCAAAAAGTTCCGATGAGAAGCCGTTATAATTTATAAATTTCCGTCATAATCTATATATTTCATTCTACACTTTTGATGATATAGATTACAATATTTACAATTAATGTCAGTCAAAAGGTATAATAATTCCTGGTGTTGTTAAAAAAAAAAAAATAAATAAATAAATAAATAAATATTTATGACTGTCTAAAGAAAAGATTTACCAACGGATGTTTACCAAATCTTTTTGTTTGATTTAAATTACTTTGAAGAGGGATGTGTAATTAGAATTACTCAAGATTGTTCGCAACAGAAAGGAGATTAGATATTATTATTATTATTTGTTTTTACCCGATCAGAAATGATTTTTTTTTTTTTTTTATGGGGCACGAAGGGTTAGGGATGGAATACGCGCGCGCAGCGCGTGTATCCCTTAATTTTTGCGCGCGCAACGCGCACGGGACTGCAATGCCGAAGGCAGTGGGGATCCGGTGCTACTTTTTACCTGATGAAAAATAAATTTTTAATTTTCTTTTCTTAAGAATAAAAGTTTGAGTTCAGAAGGAATATGTGCGCGCAGTACACCTATATCTTCACAAGGGCTGTGCCGATTAATTCGATTAAAAATTTTCAAAATCCGATTAAAATTTTCAAACTACAAATTAAAGTAAAAATGTTGTTCTGCCTAAAAAATATTTTTTTACATATTTTTCTAACAAACATTCTAAGAAACATCCATCAAATAATGAAAAAACAAAAAAATAAAATAAATAAATACATAAAATAAAATAAAATAAAAATAAAACCTCTCAAAAGAAGTTGTTGCCCTTTTGTTGATAGAGAAAAGGGGAAGAACAGTTATTAAATAAAATGCCGCTTCATGTGCATGCTGGAGCAACACCACCTGTCTGTAGCCTACTACAGAAATTGTTGGCTAGGATAATAGTATTCTCAGAAACAAGAAACTTTAAAAAAATAGAAATGCTAAAGATTTAAAAAAAAAAAAAAAAAAAAAAAAAAAAGAAGGGATAGAGATTTCTATTATCCCTTTGATGGGTGAAATGTCAACAGAGTTTCACAGTATCTTCAAGCGTTTATTTTCTGTTAAGAATTGCTGATAGTAACTATTGAAGTAGAAACAGAAAATAACATTCTGTGTTCTAGTCCGAAGTGACAAAGAATATTAAAAATATAAGAATTTGAGATTTTTATGATAATTATATGGAATTTTGAGAATTCATTTAAAAATAGTGACAAGCGAGATGGACAAGGCCTGAAAATATAAAGCTAAAACTAGTTGGCATAGGTGGACTCTGCTCAGTTCCCCATCATATTTTTACTTTCTTCTATATTCAATAGAAGAAAGTATTGGATTCGTAAAAATTTTCGACCTCGGGTTTTTGATAGATTTACACGTTTTGAGAGCTATAGAACACGATTTGACCATTTTTAGAATCTGTCTCTCTGTCTCTCTCTGTGTGTGTGTGTGTGACAAAATTTTGTGGCAACTGTATCTCAGGAACTACTGCACAGAATTTCATACAAATTGGTATGTAGTTGCACCTTGACATAAATTAGTGTCTATCAACATTTGGTAAAAATTGTTTTACAGGTTGCGTTGCCATCCTGCTTTTTCTAAATTTTTAACATGATGATATAGGACAAAATTTTGTATAAATGTGCATAAAGAGAATTATTTTTTAGTAATCATTATGAAATTTACAAGAATTATTTATAATAGAGATAGTCAACTGGAAAAACATTATTGTATGTGTAGGAGCCTCGCCACCCCCCCTGGGGGGGAAGTCCCCCTCGAGTGGAGTAACTTTTCAAGATGGATATCTTTAAAAAGGTCTCCTCAATACCTTTAAAACGAATGGTTGAACTATAAATCTGTGATAATTTAAAACAAAGTTATCGATTTTTTTTTACTTTTAACGAAAAAAATTGGAAAAAAGATTATTTTTTTTTTTTTTTTTTTTTTTTTTTTTTTTTTACGAAATTTAACCAAACTTGGTATTTAGTTGGCCCCTGACATAAAATGGTGCTGATTTGATTTAGGGATCAATCGCTCAACAGGTGGCGCCGTGATCGTATTTTATCTAAATTTTTGACATGGCAGTATAGGACAAAATTTCGTATAAATGTAGATAATGAGAGTTATTCTTAACCTGTGATTGTAAAATTAATATGAATTATTGATAATAGTAGTACTTAATTAGGAAAAAAAAATTGTGCATGTGGGGGCATCTCTTCCCCCCCTGGGGGGAAGTACCGCCCGGGAGGGGGGGGGGAATTTTCAAGATGGGTATCTTTCGAAAGGTCTCACCAATACCTTTAAAACGAATGGTTGAACTATAAATATGCGATAATTTAAAACAAAGTTATCGATTTTTATTTTTTTTTCTTTTAACGAAAAAAAAATAATAATCGTATTTTTTTTTTTTTTTTTTGTTGTTGTTGTTACTGAGGGAATTTGTATAGGAAAATATAGATGAAAGTCTTGTGGTGACCACAACATACTCGTTTATGTTCTCATATATTTTGTCAGGGTCAATTCCGTTGTTTAGTTTTCATGCTACTATTTCCAATGCAATAATCTTCAAAATTCATATTCATATGAAAAATTTTCAATTTCGCTATGTTGATAAAATCGTAAATTACGAATAATTTACGAAATTTTCCTATTAGAATATTTATATTCAATCATGTTCAAACAAATATCATAATTGTATTTTGAAGTTGTCTAATGTATTTATGATCCTCAAAATGGAAGTTTATGCTCAATTTTGCCTTATTCTGACATGTTAAGTAAATCGTAAATTCCAAATAACTTACGAATTTTTTAAATTGGAAAAATCATAGTCTATGATATTCATGCCAGTATCCTAAATAATATTTCGAAAGTGGTTTGACATCTTTACGATGAATATATCCCTCAAGATTGACGTTTATGTGAAATTTTGCTCTATTCTGCCATGTTAAGAAATTCGTAAATTTCCAATAACTTACGAAATTTTTATATTGGAAAATTCATAGTCATTAATATTCATGCCAGTGTCCTAAATGATATTTCAAAAGTAGTCTGACATCTTTACGATGAAACTATCTCTCAAAATTGACGTTTATGTGAAATTTTACCCTATACAATTACAGCCATGTTAAGAAATTCGTAAATTTCCAATAACTTGCGAAATTTTCAAAGTAGCATATTTATAGTTACTGATGTTCATTCTGGCATGAAAACTGATATTTTAAAACTGGTCTGACATTTTTACAGTAAAAAGTATCCACTTAATGCACGTTTCTGTCAATTTTTGTCCTATTCTCCCATGTTAAGAAAATCGTAAATTTCTAATAACTTACGAAGTGTTTTAATTCGAATGTTGCAAATGAATAGGGTTCTTACCAGTGTCGAAAGTAATATTTTAAAACTGATCTTACCTCTCTGCGACAGTTTGTTCTTGAGATATCGTGTACACAGACTAACAAACTAACGGACTAACAGACACCCTACAGACAGACACCATACAAATTTTGTCATTTTCGGATTCCTCACACCTGAAAACGTGTAAAAAAGTAAAAAAAACCGAGGTCGAAAATTTTCACGATTACCCAAGTTCCCCATACCTATAGTATGATGGGGAACTAATATGTGTAAATTCATTTAATGTTTCCTTCAAAATGAATCGAAAAATTAATTTATTAAAAAAAATTGAATAAGTGAAAATATTTATATAAAATTAAGACTTAAAGTCATTAATTATTACTCTGAAAATTGATTTAAATTTCAGTTATGAAACAACAACAACAAAAATAATAATAATAATAATAATAATAATAATAATAATTAGACAAAAATTTTTGAAAAAGATTTATTTATTTTTTTCACTCAGATTTATGAATAATATATATATATATACATACACACACAATATGAGAGTTTTATTCATCATTGAAATAAAATTATATAAATAAAAATGAAAACGATTAAAAATCCGATTAATCGATTTACGAACTACGATAAACCAAGTTAAAACTTTTAATCGATTCCCACCCCTAATCTTCACAAGTGCGCGCACAGCGTGCATGGTTTTTCGCTGTTACCGGCAGTTGGGACCCGGTGTGAGTTTTTACCCGATTAGAAATGATTTTTTTTTTTTTAAATGGGGCACGAAGGGTCAGGAAAGGAATACGCGCCAACAGCGCATGTATCCCTTAACTTGTGCGCGCCCAGCGCGCAAGGGGACTGCGCTGCCGAAAGCAGTGGGGACCCGGTGCAACTTTTACACAATCATAAATAATTTTTTTTAATTACTTTTCTTAAGAATAAAAGTTACTGTTAGTGATTCATTAATTATAGTGATTTATTAAAAAATACTGACCCGCTAGCGGGCGAAGCTCGCTTGTGACCTTATTAAAATCTGTGCGTATATGTGCATCTGTGTGTCTGTCTGCAAAGACGTTGTAATGGGTTAGTCTCCGGCTCTAATGGTCGCAGCGGCTTAAAACCGGTGCCATTAGACGCAGAATTTCTTCATCTTGACTGATCAACAAATTTCTAAGCGATGCAACCCTAATTAGCGGAGATACTAATTAAAACGTCCACCTATGTCTAACTAAAAAACGATTCAAAATGATTCAAACAGCCAGGTGACCATAATTTTCATCCGGAACCCCGTTCCTCAAAACAAAAAGCAGAGAGAGAAAATTTCGCAGGTTTTTGTAAAGCGATCGCTGCTTAACGGTTCCAGATATTCAAAATACGCATATACCACAAGAAAGAGCATTTATTAGCGATTCTTACGGTTCATTTTCTTTCTTTTTTTTTTTTTTTTTTAATACGGAATTTTTATATTTTTAAAAAAAGTTTTAAAAAGGGTCCACATTTTCTCTTTTTCTCGATCGTCATTTTTGAATCGCCCTGTACGACAGAGTAACTGTCACATTTCTTAACTACCGGTATATTTTAAAGTCATTTAATCCTCTTTCGGACCATATAAACATTTTAACAAAATACGGATTAGCGATCCATAGTTTTAGTTTTTACGAAACATCGATTTTTTCACAAAACATTTTATAACACAAAATCTTTTACAGATAAATAATTTCTTTTTTTTTTTTTTTTTTTTTCTCGATTAGATTTTTATCTCGATTAGACGAATCAGATATCAAAAGATTGAAAGATTTTTTAAAAAGAATGAGTTATAATTATTTTAATTTTACGCATTCGGCCATAGACTTTAAAGAAATTCTCGATGCAAGCATTCCGCGTTTGGGATTGTCATGGCAACTCCCGATATCTCAAAAGCGTGGCGAAAGCGTTCTTACTTCCTGACATATTTTTAAACAAAGTATTACACCAACGCTAAATGGTCTAGATATTACAAATTTCTTTCAGTTCTGAAAAAAAAAAAAAAAAAAAAAAAAAAAAAAAAAAATTCATTAAAATAATAATAATAAGTGGTATTAAATATTATGTATTTCAATTTGACATTGAATTGGGGATTTCAATTTATATATATATAATGTCTTGTGTTATGCACTAGTAATATTCCTATTCAATGAAAGACAAAATAGCTGATAGGCAGACAGAGCCCCGCAGGGTTTAATAAGTGAAACAAGCCGGGCGGAGGCGAAGCCTCCCTCGGGGCTTGCTGAACGGAGCGAGCAGGGTGCAGAGCCCCCAAGTTGTATTAAAGGGGAAAAAAGTATTAGAGTTTGATATATTTAATTTTTATTTACAGAAATTATTTATTTGAACGACATGCGCCACTGACATACATATTGCATAAAAGGGGTTGAATACGAGTATGCATTATTCTTTTTCTTATTTCCTTTTTTTTTTTTTTTTTTTTTTTTTTTTTTTTAATGAATTTTTTAAAGAAATGCATAAAGACGGATTGAAAAAAATTGTAATAATAAAATAAAATAAGATAAGCGTCTATTTGCTGATACACTTCCGCAAAGAGTTATTATATAATTTATCTAATGAGAATGATGTCGAAAGGGTGAAAGAAATCAGGAATTGAATAGATTGCCAAAAGTGAATAGCAAAAATAATGAAGTTAAATTACAATACATAGAGTAATATCTCATACAACGCGGGTGTAAGTTTGCCTCATGAATATTACAATTTTATTTTTTAACATTAGTAATTTTGTATCAAAGCAACTGCTTTATACACGAATTAAATCGAGTGTATGGACCAATAGATTGGTACTCTAAAAATTTAGTGGTGTTAAAAAATAAAACTGTTTTATTTATTTGTCATCTCTGCCACCGCGTTGTAACGAGACTTTACTGTATAATAAACGGAAAATTATTTAAAAAAAAAAAAAAAAAAAAAGCTCTTAAAAAATAAAAACATAATTAACTAGAAGTGAGAAATGCTTTCTTCCTTTTTTTTTTTTTTTTTTTTTTTGTAATGAAATATTTTCGGCGATTATCAGTAATTTTTTTTTCTTTCCTTGTCTGATCTTCACTTTCTTTTTCGACAGTTTCAGATAACTACCTTGTGAGATGGAAAATCACACATTGTTTTTAATTAAATTAATTTAAAAAAACACTCAGATTAACATCTATATTATTAACATCTATATAACATCTATATCATTATAATTAACATCTTTATGTTAAAAAATAATATCATGATAGTCAATTAGTTCTAACTAATTTATATGCGGTATTACACAGATGGCTGCAACGTCTGGATAACAGATGATTATCATACTGATATTTCTTTATTAGCTGGTACGTTATGCTGATACATGGAAGATACATTAAAATCGTACTTCCCAGCATCCTAATTAATATCCCGCAGTATACTGTTAGTCCCGTCTATTTTTTCACGACAGTATTTTTTGAGAGTTATTTTCTTCAAATGTAATTGCGATTAAATAAGAAGAAAAATTTTCTCAAAAACTACTGGTGTGACAAAAAAAGCGTGACTAACAATACTGCGGAATATTAAATAGAATGTTAGCAGGTATATTTCAAATATACTTTCCATCGATTCTTTTTTATTAACACATTGGAGTTATTAATTAAGCTTTATTAACAGATTGTAGTCTATTTTCCGTTTAAAGCAGATGCTAATGGTCATTAACTTCATTGTTCGGTTAAGATAAGTTTAATTTCTCCATGCATGTTTGAATAAACAAAAATGTGTACAATGAAAAAAAAAAAAAGAAAATGTTTACTATTCCTAGGAAAACCCAACGGTTGAAAAAGGTGTGTTTGCTCATCATTTTTTTTTTTTATTAAAACAAGTAAATATGCTTAACTTTTATAAAAACAGATGTTGCTATATTTTACATTTGGCGATGTGGTAGCTATATGGATATTGTGATAAAAGTATTATCACCAAAAATGTTACTCACTTTCAAATCTGCTTCTGTTCTGACTATATAGCTAGATTTTTCGACTCCTGATTTTATTATCTCCCCATACTCAGTACGGTACTCATGCCGGTATTTATGAAACAAAATTTTCTTCTTAAAACAAAGTTTTTATAAGAAGAGAAAAACTTCAAACTAATATCGGTATGAGCTCTGCGCCAAATTTCCACCCTCTCCATCCGAGCACATACAACTCTTGCAAAAATATCAAATATTTTTAGTGATATAAAATAAAAATTTAAAAAGTCAACGTTTCAGATGCCTAATGATTTCTGTGGTTAATTAATCCTAATTTTCATTTCACAAGATGAATTTAATTATCTGTACAACTCGGCTTTCAAATGTACAGGGTAGTTATAATTAAACTTCCCGTACAAACAGCATCCTACAGCGCAAACGGGTGAACGGAATGGAACGAAATTTGGTATATAGACTACACACGAGATGCACTCACGGAATTTCGGAAAAAAAAAAGTTCCAAAATGTCTACCAGTGGGCGCCTTCTCCGAAAAACATTAAATTTAACACAATAAACGACCAAAACGGAATACAGAGACAATATTAACATTTATTGAATAGTTTCTGATTAACAGTACGCTGTTTGAAAAAAAAAATCAGTTTGCAGAAACAAGAACAGATTAGGACGAAACTGCACAAGAGGAGCAGTTGTTAAACGTGTCCAGGACGATGTAACCACCCTCACACATCTGCAAAATTTTATGTCGATGGACAGTGTGTTCAAGAGCAGGTCGTAACTGATCGGGTGTGATGCTTTGCGCATAAAGCGTTATGGAGTTCTTTAAGTCATTCATCGTCCCAACACCTCTTCGATACACCACACTTTTTAAGTGGCCCCATAACCAGAAATGGTACGTATTTAAATACGGTGAACGTGGTGGCCATGGATAACGAAAGAAGTGACTAATAACACGTTCGACTTTGAAGTGTTGGAGCAATAGCGCCTTCACGGACTCATGGATATGTGGGGGTGCACCATCCTGCATGAAAATGGACGATGTAAGGACTCGCCTTTGCTCTAGTTGTGGGACAAAAACGTTTGCAGCATATCATCGTACCGACGGCCATAATGGAACATGTGACAGGACCGCGTGCAGTTATTTCCTCAAAGAAAAATGGCCCAAGGATGAATGTTGCCGTTAATCTACACCAGATAGTCATCTTTGAAGAATGTAGGATAATTTCAATGTGCATCCGCAGATTTTCCTTAGCCCAAATGCGACAATTATGTGTGTTGACTATCCCATTGAGGTATAAATGAGCCTCGTCGCTGCACAGAATATTCCAAGGCCATGGCAGATCAACAGTCAATCTGTTGAGAAAACTGTTTGTGAATGAGGGACGTTTTGGCTTGTCCCTATCAAGCAACTCTTAAATATGGTGTATCTTGTATGGAAAGTAGTGCATAGTTTCTGAGCACTTTTCGGACGGTGCTATAAGAATAGTATGTCTGTCGGAGAAACTGCACATGCGCTACTGCCCCCAAACTCTGATGCCTAATGACTGTACGACAACAGCTGTCTTAACGCCATCGACAAATACCTGTGTGACACGTTAACGGCCTCTTCCTGGCAGTGTTGCCAGATTGTGCGATTTTTTTATTCAACAGTCACCAATAATTTCGAGAAGTAATATTTAATGTACATAATCGATGATTAATCGTCTATTATGTATATTAAACATCACTTCTCAAAATTTTTGGTGACTGTTAAATAAAAAAGTCGTGCAATTTGGCAACACTGCTTCCAGATTGAACTCCTAATTTCCCCTTCACTTCAAATATTTTAATCATAGCACGGATACCTTTAGCAGCCATTGGTCCACGCCGTAGGTTCTATAAACGACGAATTTCACGAACTGCACCAGAAGCATTCCCCTTGTTTTCGTAAAACAGCTTCACCTTAACGGACGTTCAACTAAAGATACCGCCATAATTACAGCCAGAAACATCGACATAAAATATGACAACGTCTGCAAACTTTTTATACCCAAACCTGTTTTGCATAAAGCTTCCTCTTCTTCGCAAGCATGGAAATCTCGACATTTTTTTCCTAGAACTGACAGCTTTACATTTTATTACTCATAATTCTTGTTCTGAGGTGTTAATATTGTTTCTGTATTCCATTTTGGTCGATTATTTTATTAAAATTAAGATTTTTTCCGGAAAAGGAGCCCTCTGGTGGACATTTTAGAACTATTTTTTTTTTTCGAAATTCCGTGAGCGTATCTCGTGTATAGTCCATATACCGAATTTCGTTGCATTCCGTTCACACATTTGCGCTGTAGGATGCTGTTTATAGGGAAGTTTAATTATAACCACACTGTATTTCTCAAATTAATTTTATTTTCCATAGCTAAAGTATTTCGCTTTTCTGTTATGTTATTCGCTCTATGAATACTAAAGAAAATATATATAAATTGTATACTTTTCAGCACGGCTATCAGAAATTCAGATCTCAAAATCTTAAATGTGACGCCAGTTTAAGGTATCACTAATGAACAAATCAAAGTTGGAGCTCGTATTAACCCTTTGTCGGTCCTATTTAATTTCACTCCCCTGGTCATTGTCGCCAAATTCAGAAACATTTTTATTCAATATCCACCACTTAATTTTAACGGCAACAGTTGTTTAATGACTTAGAAGATTATTCGCCCATAATATATATAAAATATCACTCCTCGAAATTTTTGGTGAAAGTCGAATAAAAGAGTCCGTCAATTTGACAATACAGTTTGGAGCGTTTTAGAGCGTTAGGTCAGGCAAAGGTTTAATGTGTAGATGACTTCTAATTCAAAATTTCACGTCATTTTACAAAAGTACACTTATTGTTCCGTTGGATGATATCTATTATATTTTATTGCATCAATAATTATGTCTGCTGTGTCTTCGCCCCCCCCCCTCCAACTGTACAACTATAACAAACTTTCTACCTGTGCATTTATTACTTTTCATTCCTTCCTGCGTTATGTTTGAAAAGATTTCATTAATGAAAATCAAAGAGCAGTTCTTGCGTTATTAATAAATGAATGGTTGAATTATGTAGCGTATTGTGAAATATTTTGTCTGAAAGAAGCCCATCTTAAACATTTTGCATTAAGAAATCAGGAACATTCATTAAGACAAAATGAATTCTATAAGTGAAGTGGCGTATTTCAACATTAGATTCTAAAATGTTGTAATACGTTTGAAATGATTTGCGCAAAACTACTTAAGTATATGATTCTACAAATATGCATAAACAATATATGGTAAATCTATATGATTTAAAATTTAATTAAATGTAATAAAGTAATAGTTAATTAGTATATATTTCTAACTTTATAATTTAAATCTTTATGCAAATCATTTAATTATTTTATGCAGTAAAATTTTGAAGAAATCAGGTATATTATTTAAAATAAGGCTTGATTATTTTTTCAGGTAGTAACGGAAATGCCAACATACTAATTTATTCCGGAGCATTGTTAGTGCCCGCCCTTTTCCACACTACTTTTTTCCACAATAATAATTTTCTTCATTTAAAATCAACAGCCACCAGAATTTAAGAACGATGTTAGAAGGCAAGAAATAAATGTAAAGTCTCCCTCTTAAGTTATAAATGTATAATTTTACTTAAAAAAAAAAAAGAAAAAAAAGAAAAAAGAAAAAGAAAATTCGGGGATAAGTCTTTTCCACGCGGTAATATAAATTAGGTGATGCTGTAGTCGCATCACTGCCCTAGGAAAAGTTGTATAAAAAAATTTCTTCGAGAAACGTGGTGCAAAAATAGGACGGACACTAATAATTCTCTGGAATGAATTAAAATATTTGAATTTAATCATTCGCAGTAGTTTAATCAATAATAAATTTATACAACTGTAACAATGTCAAAAATTTTCTGCAATATGCATGGAATCCCCATAATTATTTTATTCTGCTTCTGTAACATAAAACGTAAATCTCAATTTCAAAGAGTTTTCATTTTTTAAATGTTAGCACATGATTAAATGCAATAAATGTAGAAATATTTCCATATTTTTTAATATTACTTTAAATTTTAATGTTCATTTTGAAAAATGAATTACAACGGAAAATAATTTCTCACAAATTTAAAAACTGTAAAGAAGAAATTTATAAAAAATAAAAACATAAGTAATTGAATTTCCGAAACCATTAGTAACATATTTATAAAATTTGTTTACACTTATTAGATAAAGGTGTATATATATTATATATATATATATATATATATATATATTATAATAATTATCCTATATTTTACTGATATTCAAAGTAATTTGACAACAGTCTTTTTTTTAAATTAAAATTAGGTAGTTATATCTGTACGTAATTTTCTGATTTTAACTTTATTTATACTTTTAAAATATTATGCTGATTTATATTAATTATAGGTAACTAAATATTCATCTAATATACAACTACTTGCATTTTCTTAAAATTAAGATTTTACAGTAACGCTCATTTTATGTCAATCACAGCGCTTTTATAAATTATAAAATACATTACCTGAAGGTGATGAACATGAATTTTGGTTTGTTAACAGTGGTCTGAGAACCGAATTTTTCAGTGACCGTATACAGAAATTACTACCAATAACAATATCGGCTGCTATGAGTTTTCGATTTTTGGCAATTTATTTTTTTTCCTTATTGTTTTTAAATAGCAGATGGACTTAAGAAAAGATCATGAGAAGATGTTTTTAACATTTCAATAATCTAATTGGACAACTAAGGACCAAGATAAAATGCAATCAAGACCCGAACTGTAATGAAAGATTTTTTTTTTTTTTTTTTTTTTTACTCTGAGGATTATATCAGGTACGTACGCAGTTCATTCACAAACATTACGTCCACATATCATCTTTACAGCACAATCCGTCACTTTAAATACAAGTTAAGTAAAATTGAATTCTAAAGGAATATAACCCTTACCGCGAAAAAGGGTAATTAAATAATTTATACAAAATATACACTTTGTACAATTTACTAAACAAAAGTGACATATAACTATTGAGTATTTTGCATTTCTCTAACAGATTACATCGTATTGGTATTATTGTGAAATGTTGCCAAATTGAAGGAGCATTTTTTATTTAATAATTGCCAGTAATTTTGAAAAATGATGTTTAATATACTCCCACTAATATAGAAAATAACGCACCAAGAATGAAGCAAGGTACAGGAGATACACAGACTCCGAACCATGCCCGAAGCTAATCGCCTTATCGAGTAGGAATCGTGGTCCGGCGATGGCCATCCACCATCTGTAAAACAACCGACCGGAAATTTTCTATAATAATATTTAGATGTGAACAGTTGAAAATGAGCATTTCTAATTTTTTAGAGACAGTGTTGTTACACCAGTTTTTACTATATTAGTAGGAATATTCTTCTAATAAATATAGTACTTTTTACTTAGTAAGATCTCAGTAGGGTTCACAACTGCCTTTACAACCATTCAACATTTCTTTTTATTTTTACAGTTAATTAAATTTTAACTTGAAAGAAAGAAAAAAAAAAGGAGGGAGGGATACAAATGTATTGATTTTAATCTCTATTTTGAGTGCCTCAGCCTCGGATTTCGGGTTTTAAATTGCTATTTATTTTTAGATCTTCTTTAAAGCTGGATGTGTAGTTTGAAAAATAAATTCGTTTTCCTCAACATATTTCATACAATTTATTATTTTGTTTCTCAGACTATTGTGTTTTGTAATATGTTTAAACCAGCTTATGAGTGACGGATTATCGTTTATTTTGAGGTGGTAACGCTCTGTTAAAGGGCAATCAAGGACGTAGTGCAAAGAGTTTGAGAGTTTGCCACAAATACAGTTTGGAGATGACCTTTTCCGGATTTTGTATAAATAAGTTTGGAATGGACCATGATTTGCCAAAAAGATATGTAGATGTCTATTTATTATGTTATATTCGTGGTTTATTTTTGGGATAAGTTTAAATGTGTACCTCCTATTTTATGATTCTTCCCAGATTCTTTGCCAATTTTGAATAAGTTCGTTTTTTAGTTCATATTTTAATAATGATAATGGGATTCGTTGATATATTTGCTTTGTACTTTAGTTCCCGATTGTCTCCTTTGCTAATGCATCTGCCAGCTCATTGCCTTGAATACCTGTATGACCTCTCACCCAGTCAAAATATATTTCTTTGTTTATATTTATTAATTTCTGTTGAATTTCTACAATTAGTGAGTCTTGCGATTCCAGTTTCTTCAATACTAGGATTGACTAGCCAAAAGTATTATAGTTGAATTAAATGGTGAAGAATGAAACCATTCCCCAGCTTGTCTGATTGCGCACAGCTCTGCTGGAAAGACGGAATTCCTGTCCTATAAGCGGGCACTTTCAGAATAAATTCGCTCTCTGTTATTGAAAACACAGAAAGCAAAGCCTATTCCTTTTTCTCTTTTGGAGTCGTCTGTATAAGTTTTTAGACCACCCTTGCATTTTTCTTGAGAGAGCAGACTTATTCCTTTTCATATTGATTTAATTAAGTGCTTCGAGACTTTTGTATTGTAATCTGGGGGGAAATGGTTCATAATAGTTGTTGAGAGTCTCGTCACCAGAGATAACTCCTCATCCATTCTCAATTGTTCCGTTATAGGGGGAGAACCTATTATTGCTTGTAGAGCCACAGTAGATGTTTTATTGTATGCTCTTGAGATAAGCAAGAGAGCCGATCTCTGTGCTGATAATAAGTGCCTGCTTCCGTGTGATGACCACATATGTGGAAACCACACCGAGCACGCGTAAACTAATTTATGCTGCAATATGGCATCATACCTCACTTCGGAAAAATTTTGAGGAAGACGACCTGATCTAGAAGAAAATTTGTATAAATTTTGCTTGATTTTTTTTAACCTCTAAACGTTTGTTTTTAAGATGTGGCAGAAACGAGAGGGATTGGTCTATTGTTATACCCAGATATGTCATTTGTTTTACAAATTTTATATTACTATTATATAATTTGAAAATAGGTGGACGTTTTAAGATTTTTGATTTACCAAAGTTCGTTATTTGGGTTTTTTCTATAGAAATTTTTAAGCGTTTAGATTTTGACCAATTTGCTATTTTTCCTAGAACTTGAATACCATTTGATTCCAGTGTACTTCTCGATTGTACTCAAACTAGAAGTGAGAGGTCATCCGCATATGCAGTCAGTGTAAAATTATCATCCACACATGAGCTGAGAAATCATCCAGCAGTGATCAAAACCAGAGAAATGGCCCCAGGCAAGAACACTGAGGGCAGCCCTTATTGTCCAGTCGTACTGCACCCTCCGATTACTTAGAAATGAACTGATAAATTAATATATTGTATTGGGAGTTTTTTTTTTTTTAATTAAATTAATATTCATAAAACATAAGTGTGAAACACACTCACACAATGTGACTACACTGTTAAAAGTTTCTGTAAATTTAATGTAAGTATTTATCCAGAGTCTCTGTAAATTTACAGTCATTCTTATTTAAAAGTGAATAATCGAGATTCTCAATCTTTATTCTGTAGTTTTATATAATTTAATTACGTAATTTTTTTTTAATTAAAATTAAAAATGGTTGTTTTTACTTTAGAAAAAGCATTCTAAGTCCGAAATATATTCTCAACAATAATTAATTAAATTAATATTAGTTATTAAAAATGAATGTATAAAATAAGTTATATTTAACATCTCCGTTTAATTTTATCTGTAATTATACAGAGTTTTCTGTTGAAATTTTTAACAGTGTACTCCAAAAAGTCTGTTTTTGTCGCGCACATGTTTAACATCTTTCAACATTTCTAAGTTTATGTATACATGTATATACATAATATATAGAGATAGAGATAGAGATAGAGATAGAGATAGATAGATAAAAATATAATATTACTCATCTTCAGATATTCTAAATTTTTAAAAAGAAATATACGTACACATGTTTATTAAGTAGATTAGCAGTCAAATTATCAGCTCCAGAGTAATATTAATGTAAGTTTATTTATCGAGGCTTTCAGATATACATTAAAGAGAAAAATTAAAGATATTAATTTTTATACACTTTTTAAAGCAACTCTCTAAAAATTTAAATATATATTTTAAGTGCAGAAAATAATGCATTCCGACAATTTATAATTTGAGAATTTTTAAATTAAGTAAAGTTTGGTTAATATTAAACATAAAAGAAGAACTTGGATAAAGCTACAGAGCTTTTAAAAATATTAAATGTTAATCACAATAAAATAGTGTACATTTTAATTTAAAAACTTCTTAAAAATTGCGAAAATAAACAAAAATATTAACATTACGGAAACTTTTTTTTTTTTTAATATTACAGAATATACGCTTAAATAATTCTTAAAGGTAAATAATTTTGCTTAATGTGAAATATCCTAAGTAAATATCAAATGGCATTTCGAAATATCTCTCAAAATTTTTCGTATGAAAGTTTACATAGATGTTGTTTTATTACGACCAGCATGATAAGATCAAAGGGCAGTATGAGATCATGAAACGAATGAAAATTTAGAACACTTTATCATATTATCTATGTAAATAATAGAAAACAATGACAGTAATGTACAATAATTTCACATTTGTATAATCGCATTTTCACGATATTCATTTTCCTTGAAAACTTATTCTTAAATTAAAATGTTTGCAATGAACTAAAATTTCTAAATATCTTGCTATGATTACCAACATCGGTATAAAAGATTGATACAAACCAAAATTTTTGAAAGTAAACAATGAATAATCGTCATATTTTGAGGGATTTGGAAAACTTCAGTGATGGTGGTAAAATTGTATTAATTAAGAAAGGATATTAATGTATCAATTGAATTTATATTAATTTATACATATAGGTAATTATAAAAGTATATGAATAGACTCTGTTTAAGAAATTTATTTGAGTTACGATATAATATGATTGCCATGATTGCATATAAAAAGTACATGTGAAGTAAAAACAGTTTTTACAAATGTAGAGAATTATTTTACAAAATTTTAATTATATCGAAGCTATAAATAAAATAAAATAAAATAAAATAAAATATATGGTTTTAATTAATTATTATTGTTATTTTCAAACGACGATTGTAAGCATTTTTAAGAGAACACTTCTTAATGATTAAAACAAATACACTTATAGTGCTTTTTTAACTGTTTCTCACAGTACTACACTATTGTGTAGCATATGAAATAGCTTTGTAAAGTCCACATTAAAATGTAATGAAAGACACCAGATCAAAAACTTAAAAGCACAGTACGAATCGAAAACAGGATAATAATAAAAAATATATATATATCTAAAAGAAAGAAAACTATTTTATGTAAATATGACGCTTATGTTGAAAATTGACCTGTGACGCTCGTCACAGGTGCTATCAAGTGACCGTGATGATAGTATTTAGGCTGCATGACTACACGTGGGTCTTAGACGAGAGTTGAAAGTTTTACGTGGGGAAGGGGAGTCTTTCTAACGAATTCTAGGGAGTATTCACGCGAGTTTCAGAGAAAATTACGAAAAATCTAGAACGGCTAAGTCGATGAGCGTGATCTATGATCGAACTCAGCGCTTTCTTGAACATACTTCAAGAGCATAACCTCTCAGACACAAGTGGGGCTCGAAGTAGAAAATTAGTTGGTAGCTTGAATATTTCAAATGGTGATTTCGGATACATGAAAAGAGTTTAATCATTGATTGTAAAATTTTAATTTTGTACTTTGCAGATTCTGCTAAAATTTTTAATATGTTTAAATGGATAACTTTATTAAATAAACCTCAATAAATATTAAATTCGAAAAAAATTCCTTTGAAATTTCGGTAAACAAGCAAACTTGTAAAAGAATTTCGACTGCCCCTCACAGTACATGACCCGACATAACACTCTACGGGCAAAGACCCGTTTCAGTTTTCCACAACACCTTATTGATTAATTACTGAGAAAGAAACAAATTTGTATAGAAACCTAGATTGGGTTCCATAAGGCCTTAGCAGTTTTCCATTCGAAATTTTGAATATAACAAAAAAATTTCAAAATTGGTCAGATAGTTCTGTTGTAAGAATGAAATCTGTAAACGAATGAAAGTAAGAGTTGCAACTAATTCCAGAAGCGTCCTTCGAGGGGTATTTCATACTTGCCAACATTGCAATTAATATTCCGTAAAATTTCAAGTACCCGTTTTTTTTTTTTTTTTTTTTTTTTTTTTCTCACACCATTTTTTTAGAGCATTTTTCTTCTTATTTAATCGCAATTACATTTCGAGGAAAATAGTCAAAACAAAATAGTGTGAAAAAAGGGGCGAGTACAACAATTTTATGGAATATTAATTAGATGGTTGGCAGGTATAGTATTTATAATCATTATTTATTTTATAGCTTTAAACAGCCATATGGCATGCTTTGCCTGTATTCTCATGCATGCGACAGCGCCTTACCTATGCAATTTCTTACTTAATGCATGCAATATTTTTCTTGGAAATAAAATTATCTTTGATTCTGATCCCCACGGCATTCGGGATCACCTTTCGCGCACGTGCTTCTCGAGAAATACTTCTTTTATGGTTTTTAAAATACAACAGGGCATGTTGGATCCGAATTCTCATTATCTGCGGAAGCATTGCATCCATGTACGATGCAAGGGTGCAACATCAGCGAGATATATTTAGTAAGTTTTAAACTGTTATGTCCTCAATTTTAATAGATATGTTCAACTTTGATTTTTATAAAGATTTTAATATATAGATATATATATATATATATATATCGTTTTACGTAAAAGGACAAAAAATTAAATATTATGTTTTTATTGGCTTTATATAAATATTAATTTTAAAGCTATTATTAGGTTTCTTATTAATATTTAAACTGATTTGTCTAATTTAATTTAAATTTGGATTTCTTCGATTGCTTTCAACCTTCTGGTACCTTTGGCATTCCTCTGCATTATCCTTCTTCTGTGCACAATACGCTCGCTTCCTCCATTGTTACGTAATAAAGCTCTACTTAATCCTCTTCCATTTCTTTTCCTTTTATAATTCTCGAATAAGTCTCCATTTATCTTTCCCACATAAATCCTTAAATTGCGTCTTAGATCATTTGCTTTAAATAAACTTGAATAATCAGTTTTTCATAGATTTTTGTCACAGGAATAATTAACATAATTTAATCTAACGGTACTTTAAGATGCTTTAGTATTTTGCATAACATGATTATTCGATTTTTATGAATAAGAAAGTGTTATAATATGTATTTTTGATAATCGGTCTTTATAAATTTATGTCATAGGAATAAGTTATACATAATTTAATCTAACGAAACTTTAAGATGATTAACTGTGTTTTATAATGTAGGTGAGCCAGATGTGTCCGTAGTTAAGTATTTAGAATTTTTTAATAATTTTCTGGTTGGGTGTATATATATATATGTGACTGGACATTTTTTCGTAATATGCTACGCTTATCTCTTATAGTTATAAGTAATCTTAGTTAATAGTAGTCTTATAGTATCTCTTGTAGTTATAAATTGTCTGAGAAGTTACGTTAGTAATTCCTGTGCTTATTCGAGCTCTGGGAATTGATGCTCCAGTTTTTTTCAGCTCAGTAAATTTTTTTTTTTTGGTCTCTAAGCGAAAGTTTCTTTGGCCAGGCACTCTTTTTCTTTACGCCATGGGCTTCAGGAGCACGTAGAAAATCGCTGATGCTACTTTTGCTTATCAGAAGTAGCCTACTAATTTCTCTGACTCCTTTATTAACATTTTTCAGCGCTATAATCTGTCCTTTCTGGTAATCAGTTAAAGGAATTTCTCGTGGCATGGCGCATTCATCTCCAAGATATTTAACTACGTAAAACCATCTTGTCAAGCAGATTAGCAATTGGCAAAATGCCAAATGTACATGTACATGCAAAACTGGTATTCCGCAAGAAACACCCACTTAAACAATTGCAGTTTTTGACCAGTGTCCGTCTACTTAAAATATATATATATATATATTGTGCAAATGTATATCTTTTCTCTTTTCTTCATTTCCCTACATTAAAATTACAAATAATTGAATATTTTTATTTGTCTGTCAAAAATATGAAGATTGATAAGTATAAACATGTTAAAGAATTTTAATTGACATTTCCTATTAAACAAAGACGGGGTTTTAAAAATTTTTAAAGAAGTGTCCGTCTACTTTTTTTATGCAGTGTATGTGACTGGACTTTTCTTCGTAAAATGCTACGCTGAACTCTTACATATATCAAGTACAATTTTCTTTGTAAGATGTAATTTAGATCTTCTTATGATACAATTTCAAAAATGTAGCTTGGGGGACACCTTTGGCGCATAGTGTTCCAAAAGTAGCCCATATATTGGAAGTACTTTTAAAATGTACCTAACCCTTTCCGTCCCAGGCCGTACGATCATGCGGGTTAGACATCCACGACATCCACTTACATTTTTGCATTTGGAACAGTCGTATGTAATAAAATCAGGATATGAACGATCGAGCTAATTAGCAGAAAACGTAAAGTACAATTTTCAATCAACAAATGTTGGTTGTAGTCTATATTTTTCTTTCAATTTGCGAAAAGAGAAGAATGTAATGTTTTAAGGGGGAATATTTCGGGTCGGAAAGGGGTAAGGCGCTCTTTTGTTATTTTTCAGGTTTTTCTTTTTATTCATGTTTTGGCACAAAAAGACATTCAACCACTTTTTTTGCAAAGTAGTTTAGGATTTTTATTCTGGGATTCATTGACTTCCTTCGGGAGATCTCTGATATTCTTATTAGTGTGGAAATTGTTAGAGAATAAATGATAATAAGATTTTCAGATATTTAAACAGAAACTTTGAAAGTTACTGCTATTACATACATTTTTGTATTTATTTGCTATGTCGGCCCAGGAGTTTTAAGGTTGCCCGACATCTGAGCCACCTTGAGAACATGTATAGGGTCGTCATTTGCACGGCATTAAACTTGAAATCTGATAAATTTATTAGAAATGAAGTTAATGTGGTTAAAGAGAAAGAAAGAAATTTTCAGAAGACATGTTAGAACTCAAAGCTCTAAGAACTTAAATACATATAAATTAAAATATCTTCTTTCCTGGAAATTAGAACGACTACTCCCCTAAAGTGAAATCCCTGCATTCAATAGTAATCAATCAATATAATCTTTTCATATTCAGTTACATATGTTGTAGAAACATGATTTAGAATGCAGTAGCACCATTTTGTGATTAAAAATTAAACTAAACCCCTTTTAGGGGACAGGCTGCTTTAGGAACGCTGACCACTTTGGCTCACCTACTTTAATGTAAATTATGCGATTATTCGATTTTTATGAATGAGAAATTGCTACAATACGTACTTTTGCTAACAGATTCAATATCATATTTACAAATCTTAACATATATTGATAACATAACTGTTCAGTTTCTTCAATTTTTATTGAACTTCTAATTAACTATTTTTGAAGATATGTCCCAAGATGGTATTATGATAGTCATATCAAGTAGGAGAGGAGATTTTCAACAGCTTTTATCAAATATATGTAGAATATATTTCGGATTGCCAAAGTAACCATTGGCAATGAGAGTGTTAGGTAATTTGTGAATTGAATATTACTTATTTGAGCAACATACTATGTTTATAAAAAATGCCTTTATTATAATTGTAATAAATATAAATGAAATTCAACAGTTTTTTAATGAAATTTTCAATTTGCTTAATAATTTATTTTATTTTATTTTATTTTATCTTATTTATTTAATATGTGTAATTTAGAAACCAAGAAATCTAAATGAAACTATTTTTATTACTATTTATTTATTCATTTTTAATTTAATAAAATATTTTTTTATGAAGAATCTTTGTACATTATGTGCATTTAAAATTTTTGCGTAAATGTTTTAAAATCGGTTTATTGAACAAGGAAAAAGAGTTTTTAGAAATTTGTAATAAATTTTCTGAAATTAATCATTTGTAAATTTATCTAGAATAAATAAATTAATAATTTAAATTTTATTTTAAGAAACTAAATAATTATTTGAACTGTTTCTAAATTCACATTTACAATATTTATAAGAAAAGTTAGTTATGTCGAATTTTATTTTTTTTTTTTTATAATTTGGATTAGAAGTAAGCGTAAATATTCTAAAAACAAATTTCGTATTTAATTTTTAAATTACACAAATGTTCGATTTAGTTTTATTCTAATTCCGCTTTATTTTTTTCCATAAAATAATTAATTATACACTTTTAAAGAAAATCTTTGAAGATGTGCAATGAATTTTCTTAATCTAATTTTCAGGCCATTTCATCTGTGTACATTTGATTAAAATCTACATAAAATTAGAAAATAAAAATTGGTCATAAAAAAATATTTATTAGCGCTTTTGAATTATCATGTCAATTTTTCAATATAAATATATCCTTGATTTTATTTATCTAAAAATTATAAAAGAAAATTTGTGAAAAGTAAAGCAAGTAAAATTAACAGTGCATTACTAATTAATTAGTTAGACATCTGTTTATCAAATCAAATACCAATAGAGCAATTCACTTAGCTGAATAAAAACAAATTGTGAAAATATAAAAATATTCTTACAAATTTCATTTGTAAGTGACGACCAATGTCTTTTAAAAAATCAATTAAACATATATAGATTACGTAAAACAAAACAAAACAAAAAAATAAAAATAAAAATAAATAAATAAATAAATAATAAAAATAATTTATATCACTTTATAATACGCAAATAAATGCTTGAATCTCTGCAAAAATTTAAAAAAAAAAAAAGTATTAGAAACATACCAACTTTATATATATATATATATATATATATATATATATATATATATATATATATATATATATTATCTAAAGAACTAATAAATCAATTCAGTCGTAACATACTCAAGGTAATTAACTAGAAAATAAATCTTATGAAGAATAAATTTTTAAACTAAAATTTTATTATTGATAAAAAAAAAAAAAAAAAAGTACTTTACACAATTTTCTTCAGTTAAAACTCAAGTATGCGTTATTGACTTTGAGGAAATAAGTTTACTCATGGGTAACTTTATGAGCATTTGATAGTTATTTTGCGTTTTGCAAAATAACTATGAAATTCAATGGCTTACAATCGATTTAGTTTCCAAATAAAAAATAATGATAAAATTGTTGAGCTCTTTTGATATTTAGAAAGCGAAAAGGAAATTTGTTAAACTAATTTTATGTTAATATTGTTATGTATTTTTTAAGGTAATAATAAAAGTACTCTATATTTGTTTGTGTTAGCGATATAAATTTAATAATGGGATTAATTTGATCGCATCATATAGAAACTTACAGTTATGATATATATAGTGGATATACCAGAAAAAAAAAACAGTCTAATATAAATAATTGCATAACTAAATTATTTAAGTGAAATGTTATTGGTTTTATACAAAAGAAATATAAATAGAATGAAAAACAATACACAACATAATAATTAATGTAAATAATCTTTGAAGTTTTTCGCCGTTTGTATAAGCGATACGTATAATTTGGACAATTCTCCTTTTTTACGTATTTTTTTCTTCGCTTTACAGCTCGTTTTAAGAAATGAAAACACTTTTATTTTTCCAATTTATTTCAGTTTTTTGGCTGTTTGAATTCATCCTAAATCAATTTGTCCTGTAGATTTAAATTCGGACTCTTTTGAGGTCATTGTTATTCCTCTATTACTGTAGGAAAATGTTTCTAACATCAAACTTGAGAATGTGTATGGGTATAAAATGCGGCCCCATCCTGTTGGAAAATTCATCGTTTCCCAAAGACTTTGTTTCCATATTACAATGCTACTTGCAGTGCATCTGCAATATATCGCTAGTAATTCACTTTTCCTTCATAAAAAATAACTAATTTAGATGCACTTTTAGAACACACCCCTAATAAAACCATCACGTTTCCAGGAAATTTACACCAAGAGACAAAAAAAAAAAAAAAAAAAAAAAACTGCGCTGCAGAAAATTTCACTTATACTTTTTTTTAATTTGTAATAACTTCAAAACTTGTGTTTGAAACAAATAAAACTGTCCTGTTTGCATAATACCGAGAAGACGAAATGATACCTTTGCCCATTTTCGATTTAGTAATTCCTTTTATTACACTCTACGAAGTACTCAAAATCTACATAAAACTTTCTTTTTTAAGCGTAATATAATAAACATATACTTTGTATTCTATTATGATTTATTATATGAAATAAACAAGTTATATTTTAATATAGGAAGTAGAACTGTTTATTTGTTAGATCTAAACAATTACTTAATAAAAGTGTGCATTCTGCATCTGCATTGGGTTAATTCCACCTTTATATGGAATTATTGCTTTAATGCTAAATGGCTTAGTATTATAAAGCGTTTTAATAGAAATCTCAGAAATTTCACTGTGCCAAATACCATAAGTATTTTTTTTTCTGTTTCTTACAGAGTTGTAGGCTTCATATTTCGAATCCTCCCCCCCCCCCCTCTGCCCCCGCCTTTTATTAAGTAAACATTTTCAAACGGATTGAGGTTAAGACTATTTCCAGGTCTGGTAAAGAAGACATTTTTACGATATTCTTTGTAGGATTTGACTTAAACTGAAAATGATATGATCACTTACAGAATTATAGCTGATAATTGGGATGGATGGGTAATTTTAACAATTTGAATCAAGGAAACGTACCACAGACACCGTTTAGAAAAGTGCATTATCCTCTTCAAATGCTGTTTACGGAAAAGTCTGAAATACTTTTAAAATAGTCAATCAGGTACCACTTCTATAATGGCCGCGTTTTATTTAGAATTAGTTGATCCTTTGAGCATAAAAATTTGCCAGACTCCTCGGAAAATTATGTACCTCCGTACCATAACGTACGGAGAATGTGTCACTGTTTTATGAGTTTAATTTTTATTAAGTGGGTCATATATTCGTCGTCCTACTAACTTTTTTTCATTAGACAAAATAAATTAAGCTTGGCTCTTCAGAGAAAACAAGTTCATCCCAATAATTAACTGTGATATACTTTGTAAATATTTGGTCAGTTGAAGTCTTTTTTTTTTTTTTTTTTTTCTTTAATAATGACTTTTTTTACAGACCTTCTGCTTTTTAACCCGTTCCTGCACTTTTTAGGGAGAAAGTACTTTGTAATACAATTTTTCTTAATCTTATTTAAGTTTTGAACACAATACAAAATCTAATTTTTAAACATTTGCTTTTTAACTTGCGGTTATATCGCTTAGATAAGCAACGTCGTCGCCTAAAGCCAAATTTCCAGTTAAAATTAGCCAAAAAAATTTATATCTTACTAAAAATCACCTTACAATTTTTTCAATGACATTTAATTATTTTGCCGTCTCATGTATTAATATATATATATATATATATATATATATATATATATATATATATATATATATATATATATTAATATATATTAATATATATACATATATATATATTTTTTTTTTCATTATAAAATTAATCTTTTTTGTGGCATTATCTTTGCCATTTTTGAAATACTTTCTAAAATTATAATTTTTCTGACAATTGCATCTTATTTTTAACACTGGACTTAATTTTAAAGTGTACGTGGAGGACGACGTAATGAAATCTGTTCGTTTATTTATTTATTTATTTATTTATTTTTTATTTATTTATTTATTTATTTATTTATTTTTTATTTATTTATTTATTTATTTATTTATTTTTTACGATAATATTGGCAGTTCCTAAATGAGAAGATAAAAATATTCAATCGCGTTTTTTTTTTTTTTTTTCCTTTTTTTGTCCTTTAGTGTATGTTTTTTTTTTTTTTTTTTTTTTTTTTTTTTTCAACACTCCACATTGTTTATCCGCTTCTAGAGGATTCACTCTTGCGTTTTACACAATGCACATTCCATTTAAATCAAAGTTATTTTCATAATTAAAATGGATTTCCTTAATCTTTTTTCTTTCTTTTTTTTTTTTTTTCTAAATTTGTATCATACTTAATTAGCATATTTTATTCTCTTTCAGTTTTGAGTAGCAGTGAGCATACTCAGCAAAACTTATACTGGTGGGCTCGCTGCTCTGGCCTACATCTGACATCACGCACTTGTCATCAGTTGCAGTTTGCCACGTGTAACTGAAACAGTGAGCCGTCTATGGCTGTTAACAATGATAGAGTCCTACAGTAAGGAAGTTTGTTGTTCAAAAATGGCATAAATACAGCTGGCCTTAAATTAGCTACCAGCATACAGCCAAAAGCAAGTTTGTTGGACTGTGACCATAATTCATTGTGGGAGCGAGGGAAAATCTCTGGCAATTTATATGCATAAATATAGAAGAGGACATTACGATTCAATCTTCTTCTTTTTATTTTCTTCCTTTTTGTGCGAAGTTTGTTGTTGTCTACGTGTGTTTATGAGGATGTGAAGTCTTGGATTACATGAATTATATATATGAGTAATTAATTTGATATTTAATTTAATTTTTTATTTAATTTAATTTTTATAATATTTTAGATGTTTTTGATCTGAGGCTGTATAAAAATTTAAAGATTTTTAATGAAACTAAAGAAATATTTATTTGATCCGTTTTTCCTTCACAATAATCGTCAAATAATAAGATTTTTTCTTGTGTAAATGTCTTTGTTAGTTACAATGTTTTGAAAGAAAGATATTATATTTTTCTTTAGAAATAACAATTTTCATTATGATTAAAACAGGAATAAACTACTACGTCAGAAACGCCAAAGAAAAATTATTGAGGTGCATACAGCTGTTTCGGTAGCCTAAAGCGTACCGTCTTCAGTGCAAAAAGAATTCTGAATCTTGAGAAGTGCTCGTATATATAGGAGAGGGACCGGATTTAGTTCAACCAATAGGATTACGGAAGAGGTGGGGAGTGTGGCCAATAGGAATTAAGGAATGTGTAGCTGTGTAAACAGTAGAAAAATTAAGGAAATGTGGACTGAATGTAAAATTTCCAACAATCAGACAAATAGGGAACAGCGAAATCACAATTTACAAGGTTTTTAAAATTTTTATAAGTATGAAAAGCTTCAAAGAAATCGAGTTCATGAATGGATTTAGGTCTGCAAATTATTTTAGCTGATTTAAATTTAAAATTATGATTTTCCTTCCAGCAATGTTTAGAAATAGCCGATTTATTGGTTTCTTGTTTGCCGACGTAATTCATATGTTCTTTTAGACGAAATTTAAGACTGCGTTTAGTTTGGCCAATATATGATAAACCACACTGACAAGAAATACTATAAATGCCCCAAGAATTATGCATATCAATAGGATCTTTTAACTGAGAAAGGGTGAGTTTATTGGAAGGCGAAAATATTATTTTAAAATCATATTGTTTGAGAATTTTAGCTATGGTTTGACTGGTTTTCGAAAAATAGGGTAAAACAATACTGATATTAGATGTGACTGATTTAGTATACGAAATACGAGGGAGTTGTAAGTTTTGGATAGCTTTGTCTATAATGGAAGGGTCATAACCTCTGTCAATTGCGATGGCTTTCAGTATTTAATTTCAGATTTCAATAAAATAGGATTTGAACAAATATTAAGGGCACGGTTTACAAAAGTATAGAAAGCAGCCATTTTTTGGTTAGGTGGGTGACATGAACGCGCATGGGGAGGAAGGGAGACTGCAAAATTTTTACGATAGACAGTGGTTGAAAATCCATTTACAGTGCGAGATACGAGGGTATCAAGAAATGGAAGGGAGCCATTATTTTCTATTTCATATGTAAACTGGATATTACTGTCAATTGAATTTAAGGTTTCTAAGACGTGGTCAATATTGTGATGAGATATGTCGATAAGCGTGAAGGTGTCGTCAACGTAACGGGTCCAAAAAGGAAAAGATATTTTCTTAAAATCTTGCTTTCGAAATAGTGCATGTAAATGTCTGCGAGAATTGGGGAGAGAGGGGAACCCATGGCTAAACCTTCAGACAGACGATACCCTGCGAGATACCCTCGTATCTCGCACTGTAAATGGATTTTCAACCACTGTCTATCGTAAAAATTTTGCAGTCTCCCTTCCTCCCCATGCGCGTTCATGTCACCCACCTAACCAAAAAATGGCTGTTTTCTATACTTTTGTAAACCGTGCCCTTAATATTTGTTCAAATCCTATTTTATTGAAATCCGAAATTAAATACCTGAAAGCCATCGCAATTGACAGAGGTTATGACCCTTCCATTATAGACAAAGCTATCCAAAAATTACAACTCCCTCGTATTTCGTATACTAAATCAGTCACATCTAATATCAGTATTGTTTTACCCTATTTTTCGAAAAACAGTCAAACCATAGCTGAAATTCTCAAACAATATGATTTTAAAATAATATTTTCGCCTTCCAATAAACTCACCTTTTCTCAGTTAAAAGATCCTATTGATATGCATAATTCTTGGGGCATTTATAGTATTTCTTGTCAGTGTGGTTTATCATATATTGGCCAAACTAAACGCAGTCTTAAATTTCGTCTAAAAGAACATATGAATTACGTCCGCAAACAAGAAACCAATAAATCGGCTATTTCTAAACATTGCTGGGAGGAAAATCATAATTTTAAATTTAATTCAGCTAAAATAATTTGCAGACCTAAATCCATTCATGAACTCGATTTCTTTGAAGCTTTTCATATTTATAAAAATTTTAAAAACCTTGTAAATTGTGATTTCGCTGTTCTCTATTTGTCTGATTGTTGGAAATTTTACATTCAGTCCACATTTCCTTAATATTTCTACTGTTTACACAGCTACACATTCCTTAATTCCTATTGGCCACACTCCCCACCTCTTCCGTAATCCTATTGGTTGAACTAAATCCGGTCCCTCTCCTATATATACCAGCACTTCTCAAGATTCAGAATTCTTTTTGCACTGAAGACGGTACGCTTTAGGCTACCGAAACAGCTGTATGCACCTCAATAATTTTTCTTTGGCGTTTCTGACGTAGTAGTTTATTCCTGTTTTAATATTCAAACGCCAAGTCTCCTGCTATTATTTCATTATGATTGTTTAACTAGTTTTTTTCTTTCATTGAAATGGACATAACGATTGCAACTAAACAAATTCATATAGCAATACTGTAAATATCTTTATTTGAGCATTACCTTAGCCTCATTTCAGCAATTATCCTTATTAAAGCTTTATTCATAGAGAAAATTCATTAAAATACTTAAATAAGTCTTAAGAAGACGGTAGGCATTATAAATAAATATATATTTGATTTTCATCAAAAGTTTTAAATGCTTGTTTAAATATGTACTTAAGTATTACTATAGTATGTACAGTCGGGAGAAAAAAAACGCAGCACTCGATGTAACTCTGTTGCTAATCAATGCACAAAAGTGTAATAGGTATCATTCGACAGGGAATTGAGAGTCGATTCAGAAAATGAACGGAAATTTTGAATTGGGGGTCGTCTACATATTAAAACGCGCACCAACTTTGATTTTTTCAATGGTAATGCACCATTTTTATTTTGTATTTGGATTCCTGCGATCGCGACAACGCGAAAAAGTATATTAGTTGTATATTTTACTTATTTTTTCACAGAGCTATAAGCATTCAAAGTTTGAAGGTGCTAATGTTAAATTCATATTTCAAACTTTTATTAATATCTTCACAAAAAATAACTTGATCGATATATATATATATATATATATATATATATATTTTTTTTTTTTACGAGATATTGTGAAGAATCCCAAACATAATCCATCATTAGTTTTGATTCTAAAAAATATTTTTTATTCTGAAAAATATTAAAAAGAAAAAGAAAAGTTTTTTTTTTTTTTTTTTTTTTTCCATAATGATATTTTTTTTTTTTTAAACTTTGCTTGATTATTATTCATGCATATATTTTAAATAAATTGGGATATCACTTTATATATTTGCTCTAAAGTATATTTTTAAGAGCTATTTTTGTAAAATATGCTGATTATTTATGAAAATTTCAAGCTGTAGCATAATAAAATGGAGTTTTAAAATTTTAAATGTGGGCGAAACTTAAAAAGCATACCCACCCAGCTTAGAAAAAAAAAAAAAAAAAAAAAAAAACTTCAGAAAATCTTTACAGAAAAATAAATAAATAAATAAATAAATAAAAATAAAAATAAAAACTGCTCAGAACTGCAAATAATTTGAAGATATTTTGAGCAATAAAAATATTAAGGGGGGGAAAGTGCTTATAAACTACAAATTCTTTGCTTTTAATTTGCAGTTGTTCTGCAGATGTTATAATTTTCGTTCCAAATATTTTCAGATTATCTGCAGATTTTTGTTTCTTTTTATCATGGTAAAACAATTAATAACAGTAGGACTGGGCTTTATATCGATGTCAAATAAAATATCGATTTAACGCTAACATCGTTTATCCGATTTAAATATTTCATCTTCCGTAAAATATCGATGCAGGAACATCAAAACACGCAAAAGTCTGATTCCAGCCAGGCTAAACCGATTCAAGCTGGAACAATGCCAGATTACTATTCATTCAACTGGATATCGGTTTAGTCTAAAGCATGCACAGTCATAGACAGCTAAATCATGAAAATCTTGACTCAATCAAACCGCAAAAATTCAAAATATCTGAAGTGCCGTTTCGATTTAGTGTTATGCAGGCGCAGAGGTAAAAAGAGAATATCGGTTTTAAAGATTCATTCATTCGAGCCATGATAACGGTTTTAAGAAACGCAAGACGCAGGTGCAGAACCAAAATGAAAACCGATTCTGATACAAGGGTTGCGATTAAGTTTGGCTAATTGAAATGAGATTACTCATTCATTCAAAATTCGTTTGATTACTAGAGATTTATTTTATCAATATTAGTACTTTCTTCTGCTATTTTTTGTTACATTTTTTGCCAGTTCCTATAATTTAAAAATAAGAGACCCTAGTTTCTGTTTATTAGATAAGTGAATTAACTATTCTTTATTAATATTTTATGTAATTAATAATATTTCTTCATTAAATTCATTAATTTCAGTACAGAATATGACATTGTAATATTGTCAAAAATAAATTAATTCAAACAACGGCGTTGTCTTAGATATGATTATTTTAATATTTAAATATCTAATTTTTACTTCTTTCGAAGTTAATTATTAACAGTATATAGCATGGGTATTTAAAAATAATTTTAAATACGGTGAAAATTCATTTTTTTTTCCCTTTCAAATGCATCAAATTGTTCTTACTATCAATTTTATTTCCCTGTACTGAGATAGCTATTTAAGTCTTTTCGTCTTTTGTAATATTTGATGTAATTTAATCTAAAATAAGTAAAAATTTTAAAATTTCAATAAAAAAAGAAAATCTCGTGATTTTTTTAAGAAATTGTATTTTAGAAATTCTTTTTATTAAGAATTATATTTATTAGGAGATTCAAGGCACTATAGAAATTTAATAACATGTGTGAAACTCTTCTCTTAATTAGCAGTTTTCTGCTGATAGTCATTTTGCAATTCGTTCGCATGTAAAAGGGGAATATAAATATTTTAATACATTACAAAGTAGTAAGAAATAATAAAATTCTGAATTTATCATTTAATTAAAAAAATAATAATAAATTGGGGTGTTTTAAATGTTCTGAATGTTACTCACGAAATGTCTCATCGCAAGTCACGCATCAATGTGAAATTCTATACAGGGTTTAACCAACTAACCTGGCAAAAAAATTACTTTAGCATTTTAGCGGAAATAGGCAAGCACTATTTTAGCTTTTTCGAAAGTTAATTCTTTGGATACCATTGATTTCTTTTACTTAGCTTTGTTATCCTCAGTTTTGTTTTCTATTTCTTTTGTTCATTGATGATTTTAACCAAGCATCCATATTTGTGACTTTAAAAATATGAATCACGGAAACTATGTTTTGATTTTATCAATAGAAAAAGAGGTATTCATATCATATGTGTAAAATGAAAAGCAATTTAAAAATCAAGTAAAATGTAGTGGTAGATAATCGTGAAATAATAGTGCTAAAAATGCTTCTATGAAGCAAATTCTGAATTCTAACATACATTTAAATATTTTTGCATTTAAATTCAATCATTGAAAATTAAAAATAAATCCAAATTACTATATAAATAAGGATTCCCAAAAATTTCAGTCCTTTCGTAGTTTTTGCCTGCAAATATTACAAAAAAAATCTGAATTATTATATAGAGATATTTTATACAGTTATCCAGTTTTAGCTTTTAAGCGAAATTCTGACCGGCTTGTTTTAGCAAAATATGATACCTTTTAGCAAAATGCTAAAAAAAACTAATGGCAGTTGAAACCCTGATTCTATATTATAATTTGTGGTAAAACAAAACTTCGCTATATTAATTATACTGTTTTGAGATGTATAAATTTTGAACTGTGGATAATAATGAATAATTGTATAATAATTAGTATTAAAACATTATATCTTTATATGAAGTCTGTTTGATTTTTTCAAAGGTCTTATTTTAGTAAAAAATATATTTATGTGATTAAGATAATAACTTAGAGGAAAAATTTTAATTTGGTTAAATTTATATAATTTTTCTATGGTACATTGCTGATTTTCGCGTTTTTACGTTCTTCTGCAGGTATTCATTACAAGAAAGTACTTGTAAAACTTTTTTTTCAGTGAATTTACGCATTTTGAGAAGTCTAGAGAACGTTTTGACCATTTGTGTGTGACCATTGCTTGTGTGTGAAAAAAAAAAAAAAAAAAAAAAAAAAAAAAAAATTCCAATGACTCTAGCGCGAGAAATAATGCACAGAATTTCATAAAAATTTTACATACTTGCATCTTGATATAAATTAGCGCTTATTCACATTTTGTAAACATCGCTATACAAATGGCAATGTCATCCAATTTTAGAACTTAAGGATATAATAAATACTTTTCAGTATAAAATGATACATTTTTGTATAAATGTACGAAATATACAGTAAGGATTATTTTTTACTTATCATTGCGAAACGGAAAAGCAATTTTCTGTAATAGTAATAGTTAACTAGGATAAAGTTCTTGAATGTGTAAGTGTATAGATATAGACATACCCAGTGAGGGTAAAATTTCAATACGAGTTCAAAACTGATTGAACCATGTATCTGTGATAAATATAAAACAAAATTATCAACTGTTTTTTTTTCCCCATGAGAAGAAAAAAAAAGTCTGAAAAATTACACATTTATTTTCTAAAAAATACTTTATTATTTTGCTATTTCAAAAGAGGTCACTGCTTCAAATTGAATAAATCAGATTTGTAATATATAGAGTGTTATCTTATACATACTTATTTAAAAATATGAATGTCGGCAAAATAAAGTTCTCGCTTCTCCATTTATGCTGTATGTTAAACGAGTCCCACTAAATCAGTGTTCCTAACTCACATTTTGACATGTTCCGATTGGTACATTACCAAAAAAAATTAAATTTTGTTGTCAGAAATTCTCTGTAAAAATTACAGAATTCTGTGAAAATTACAGAAAAATACGTTTTGCGAACGTAATTTTTCCATAATTTACGACTTTTTTCTCAAATTACAGAGAATTCTGTAATTTTCACAGAGAATTTCTGACAACAAAATTGCATTTTTTTAACAGTGTAGAGTAGATGGCCTATTTAAAATGAAAAATCATTTAAAAAAAAAATGTAAAAGTAACAAAAGTCATGCAAAACCTTTTTAAAAAAATCTTACAAAAGTACTCCCAAAAGTCCCAAAATTTATAATTCGTCCCTGGGCTACGGTAGCCCGGTCAGTAGAACTCAAAACTCGTAAATAGAAGATTGCGGGTTCGATACTTTAGCTTGCCAAAGACCGTCATGTTCACTAACAGTGGGTAGTGCATGTAAAGTCCGTCGCGACCACCTTGTCCTGCATGTTCCTATTTAATAGCTCTGGAATTCACCGAAGCTGGGGAGCCATCACCTCCATGAAGATTCAAAATTGTGATGGCATGTATCCGTACCATTTTTAGGAGGGCGTCCCAGACCGTCACCACTTCGCCATACACTGTTAAAAATTTCAGTTCAAACTTGATTCACTACAGTCGGCAGCAAAATTATTCGAGCGATAACAATAATACCAATGTAAAAAAATAGACTTAATACTCTTTTGTTAAATAAGTCCTTGTCGAATCATGTTCTTAGGCGGACTAATAACATGCCTCGACAAGAATTTATTTTACAGAGCAGTATTAAGTGTACCTTTTTTTTATATAGGAATTATTGCTAGTTCTCGAATAATTTTGCTGCCAATTATATATGGAGGAAAGTTATAAGCAATACCTTAATATGGTTCAACCTCATTTTTAAGTTTTCTACTTCCAGTGATTGAAGTTAAGTTGCACCAAAATTGGAGCTACCATACATCTACTCACAGTAAAATTACTATTGAAACCAAACCAAGATTAAATTAAAAGCGTGGTCGAAAACGTAGGCTAGAGGGCAAACTTTGAACAACAACTCAATTATGGGTCAAGATAAGACCCTAGAAAATATAATCCCTTTTGTCAAACTCAACGAAACGTAAAAAGCAAGAAAGCGTGGCACAGTGTCAGAATTTTGACATGAGACAAAAATGTCTTCAGTTCAATCCCCGCCTCGGTCGAATTTTGATTTTTTTTTTTTTTCATAATACCAATATTTGGTTAATCTAAAATTACTAAATCATGGTGAAAAGTTAAATCATCATGTGGTTACAGCTACTTCAGTAACAAGTTTTGGTTCAAACTAACACAAAATTATTAACAGAGTAGCGCAGTGCTACTGCGACGTTAAACCCAACCAACTAACTATAAATCGTCTCCACTGAGCTGAAGAACAACTGGAGCAAATGCTTCCAATACTTTTACACAGTGTTCGTGCGTGCCAGTTTTTCTGCAATCTTTCGCCGACCTTGTATGGCAAGCAACATTTGTCGGGTCATCTATTACTATTAAAATCTTTAAAGAATTAAAATTTTAAATTGTAATGTCATGTTTAGCATATGGTTGTTCGAACTGACAACCTTTACACAATTTTACTTTGAAATATAAATATATCAAATGCTTTTTGCCATACAACGCTCGAAAGACAAACCTTCAAAAAACGGCACGCGAAAACCGGTCTAGCATTTCCTCCAGTTGTTCTTCAGCTCAGTGATCGTCTCTACATCCTGAAGAAAACTGCTAAAAGTCCTTACGTGTAGGGATTATACCGTATAGTTGGTATCGCTGCATTAAATCGATATATCCTTATATCGGTATTTTTGATGAATGATATATCGATTTAAGAAATGTCAACATCGCCCAGCGCTAAATAACAGTTTCTATTAATTGCATATTTTAAGCCAAAACTGTAACGCGAGGAACATTTGAAAGAAGAGAAAATGTTGAAGAAGACAAAGAAATCGACATTTAAGGATCAGTCAAACATTTTACAAGTTTACATTTTTTTAACTGCATGATTTTTATCATTGTTTTAATCAAAATTTAAAATACTTCAAAAGTTAAAAATATAAAGGATCAATCTCTTCCGACTTTTCCGCTTGTTTGTTTGCATTTTGGAGGGAATTGAATCAACCCTTTAATTTTACGTATAACTATTGAAAATACTAACTTAGAAATATGCGGTTGGTTGCATAATGTTCAGAATTAATCATAGAAAATTAATATAGTAAAAACCAAAATTCGATATTTAGGATTTTCAAAGCAAACCTTCGCCTTAAAACCTTTATTCAAATAAAGCAATTTTATTAGTAAAATACTGTCATTTGCCTAAAATCGTGTTTCATTTTGAGTTCACTTTTTTCTTTTTGCCTCCAGCAGGTCGGCTTCAAGTCAAGTTGTATGGATTCACGTCGGTCGGGTTTCATTAAATTCTTTTTTCTTTTTAGTTTTATTTGTCTCGTCCAGTTGAGAACATGTTAAAGAGAATCTATGGAATAATTATAAAATTCGTTTAATATGAATATGGAAGCATAAGTGATATATAATTTACATACGTATATTCAGACTATTATAATTAAAATAGTTTCAATACCATTCACTCTACATCTCTGGCAACTCTATTTAACAAACTTTTTTTTTCAATTTCGAGTGTAAATCATTCAACTCATCCGAGTAGCGGATACATCCGAACAAAGATCTCCCTGAATATGTGTTTACATCTGAAGTCTAAACATCTTATATCAACCCCCATCAGTGTTGCCAGATTGCACGACTTTTTTATTCAACAGTCACCAATAATTTTGAGAAGTGATATTTAATGTCTGTAATCGACGATTAATCGTCTATTGTGTATATCAAACATCACTTCTTAAACTTATTGGTGACTATTAAATAAAAAAGTTGCAAAATCTGGCAACACTGCCCCCATATACACAAATTATATGAATGTAAAATGGATATCGTTTAATTTGCATATTCGCAATATAAGTCAGTATCCTAGAACAGTAAAAATGAGTTAGTATGATTAATAAATAAATAAATAAATAAATAAATAAAAAATACAAGGTAAGAATTTGAGACTGAAACAATACTTTCTGTACCTTACATGGGTGAGAGAAAATAAAATATATTCGAGATTCTTAATCTCTATTGTAAATTTTGTGAGGTTTGCGTTGACGCGGACCCCATGTTAACTCAATGATTAACTTAGTTTATTTAACTACTTAAGTATTAGATATGAAATTGGCATAGAGACTCATATATAAAAAATAAAACCAAGAGTTTATTCAACCAGATTAATGATAGGACGATCTGGAATTGCGGTAGCTCAGTCAGCGTATTTAAATTCTTTATCAAATAACTGTATAATTACTACTTTAAATAATTTGAAATATCTCACCCCAGAATAGCAGAAGTTATGGACGGATGCATTCCTTTACGTAGATACTGTGACTTTGCAACTGATTCGTGGATTCCCTGCCGAATCAGTTTCCATTCACAAATTCTCGCACTGAAGCATCACAACACTTCTCAAACTGCTTAACTTAAGCACCACTTAATCTCAACTACTGAAATATAACTTTCTTCACACTCTACTACTTAGCAGTTGTCTTAGACAAATGTCGGACAAGACTCCACTACTCCACACCTTTTACGAAAACCATGTCCATCGTATACTAGATTCTACCAACTTTCTTTCTCTTCATTTCAATGAAACTTTCAAAATCGCTTCCAATTTATCTACCTCTCACAACCTAATTCCTTCGCTGCAGCACCATGTCGACACAAAACTAATCCGACCTAAACTTTAGCCGAGTCACTGGCGTCGAAGCGATTTAACCATCCCAACTTAATACTTTGCTGAATCCAGCTTAATTTCAAACAAACTGTGGTGACCTCCTACAGTCTCAACCTCACAATTTTATTAAATAAGTTCATTTTATTTATCAGATTACATAAATATGGCGCTTTGCTTTTATGGGTACTTTATTTAAAATACTGCTAACAGCATATTTACAGAAAACTACTCTAAATGGTTAATTACAAAATTAGCCTCATATAAAATTACGAAAAAAAGTAAACGGAAAAAAAAAAAAAAAAAAAAAAAAAAAAAGCAATTTTATAAATATATTTAAGAAAGAAGTATTATTTTAATTGATTACTAGATGCAAGAATTTTTGTGTTCTGTGTTAATTTGTATGAAGTATAGACATTCGTTTTTAATTCTTATTGGCAAATTGATCAATAAAATAATAATAATAAAATTTGCAAAAAAATATTAAAATATAAGTTTTTTTTTTCCTTTTACTTTTCTTACTCACGCATAGTAGGGAAAACACTGTTTTGAGGATAGATTTTCGAAATTTATAGTCATGTATATTTGCACGTTTTATCTCACAGAAATCTCACAGAAATATAGTTCAAAAAAAAAATAATAATAATAATAATAATAATAAATATAAAAAAATAAATAAATAATAATAATAATAATTAGAGCCTTTTGAACTTCTTAATAGTATATTTATATGTAGTACTTTTTTCTAACATTTAATTTCAATAAATCTTAATTAAGTTTTCACTTTCATTCACTTACATTTCAAAGTTACATTTTTTTAAATAAAAATTTTAATTAAGATTAAATATTCACATTGAAATTTTGATACTTGAAATGAAAATTATATTTCCTCTCGTTCAAAAGAATGTGATGTAGAAATATATGCCTGTAAAATACTTACCATAATATAATTATTGTTAACTCTCCGAGTACGGTGCCCGTGATTTCGACGGACAAAAGAACTTTTTACATTAAATTTCATTTACACCACAATTTCTAAAATACTATTTTTAAGAGATAAATTATTGAAAATTACTATCCCACTAAATTTCATTTCCACCATTAATTGTAAAATGCAAAGTTTGATATTTGTAAATTCTGAAAACTAATGAAACATGTTTCTATTCAAAAATAGTGGTATTAAAAAATAAGTCTATTTCCAACCTGTGTATGTAAACACAGTAAATGCAAAATAATCTCCTCGTACGTAGAGGGTTAATGAAAAGTGGATCAACGTAATACTTCAAATATATATACTAATATATAAATGCGAAAGTTTGGATGGATGGATGGATGGATGGATGTTTGTTACTCAATCATACCACAACGGCTAAACGGATCTGGATGAAATTTAGTACAGAGATAGAGAATAGTCTGGAATAGAACATAGGCTACTATTTATACCGGAAATTTGATTAGATTTTTTAAAATTAATTAAAATATGAAAATAATAAACTGGTAATGGACTTAATATAAGCCATTTAAAATTTTAATTGTTGCCAAAAAAAGTTTACGAGATATTTTTATTTATTTATTTATTGTTTTCAACATAAAATGAAATATGCTTTCACGCGAAAAATAAAAAATTACTAAATGTTAAATTGGTCGATGAGAAAATGACACTTTATAATTTTAAAATAAAATAGTAATATTAGAAATCTAACATTTCTTCTGAATTTTATTTCATAGCATTTTTTTATATACCTGAACTTCAGATTTTTTTTTTTTTTTTTTTTTTTTTTTTTTTTTTTTAAGTACGGATGAAACACGCTTGGAATAAAAGCTAATTCAGCATTATATTAAAGGTATTTTCTTATTGATAATTCTGGACATTTTTTTTAATTTTGATGCTGAAGCAGATCGGACATTTTTCGCCGAGGAAAAGATAGAAAGAAATACGAAAGCGAAGGGATGACGTCACTGGTCGTTCGTGGATGCAAGAAAAATAATTCCTATGTTAAACGCCTATTGGTTTTTTTGTAAAAAAATATTAAAAATCGAGGAAAATTATTTCCCGATTTTAATCCCCATATTTAGGTATAGATATGTATTAGTTATCATGTCCATGCGTTAGATTAAGTTGTTTTTGTTGTAAAATTGACAAAATTTGAATTTTTAATTTCAGAACTCTAGAAAAAAAAAACGGCAAACTTCCATATTCGATTGAAATCAAACATTTCATTTCAAAGAATGATATTAGCACAATAAATATCCAACTAATATACTAATTAAAAGGAAAATGATAAATATTCTACCATAATTTGAAGTCAAATTTGTTTTCAAATGTCTAAATAAAGTATCTGATATAAGATACTAATATGTTGCAGCGGAATAGATTTGATATCGGTCATCCTTGGCAGAACAAAAAAAAATATCGCCAAATTATCTGGTGAACATAATTTAATTCCTTTCAAAAATCATGGTTATTTTAACAACTTATATTAAGAGAGTAATGAATAATATGAAACAATATTTCGTACAATGCATATTACGAAAATATATATCTGGCATGTATATTTTCGTATTACGTTTTTGATTCCAAATACAATAAGCGCCAAGAACGGCAGAGTTTGAAATTTAAAATTAATTTTTTTTCAATTTGACAGCAAAATAACTCAGTCTAACACATGAACATGATAACTAATACATACATATAAACCCAAATATGGGGATTAAAATGGGAAATAATTTTCCTCGATTTTTAATAATTTTTAACAAAAAATCCAATGGGCGATTAACATAGGAAATCATTTTCTTACATCCACGGACAGTCAGTGACGTCACACTTCGCTTGCGTATAGGAACAATAATCGCATAAATTATATTTTGGCCTGAAACGGCAACAAAAATTCAAAAGTCGCCAAGGGCATTAAAGCTGTACCATGATCAAGTTTACATATTAATTAATTAATTTATTTTTCTATATACCAACTACTATTAACTAAGCATGAAGTATATATAACCCCACATTAATAATAATAATAATAATTGCCTCATGCGATAGAACTAGCCGATCATAGCATTTTGTATTATTATATGTGGCTTGAAATTGCTGTCATTCTATGGCTGATCGATTAAATCAAATAAATATAGGAAATAACTTGAGAGCAAATATTATGTACAGTCACCCCAAAAAAAAACGCCACCCCCCCCCCACCTAATTTTGCCATAAATTATCGTAGAAACATGCGACTGGTACCAATCAGTTTGTAATAACGTCTAGTTTATAATGTTATAGTTAGATTTTACTTAGGGGGTCGTCTACATATTAAAACTGACATCAACTTCATTTCTTTCAATGGTAACCCCCATTTTTTATAATTTATTTGAATTCTTTGGATCAAATCATCACGAAAAATGGTATAGTTTATATATTTCGCTCAATTTTTCATAGAGTTATAAGCTGTCAAAGTTTGGGGGTGCTAATGTTAAATGAATGTGACAAAAATTAAATCATATCTTCCGAAATAATTATGATATTTAAATTCTGTTTTTTTTATTCGTTAGAATGAAGTAACCCAAACATATTCCATGCAAATTTTTGCTAAAAAAACATTTTTTGAATTATGAAAATTATTAATAAATTCATATTTGAAAAAATTATGAATTATGACCTATGTTAATTTTTGCACGAATAGAACGGGCATCATCAAAAACATGGGTTTCCAAATTTACAGCTCGTTCCTAACATTATTTTTTTAGTTACAGTGATATTTCACTTTTTATTCCTGTTTGGGGGCCGTCACTTGTTATAATCTGTATCCTCTATAAGTAAATGCTTGTATATAATTTGACGGAAAACTATTTTAATTTACCTTTATGTTATTTTTATTGTTTCCTAAGCAATATTTCGATGTTTATTATACAAATTGGCATATTTTTGTAAAGTTATCACAATATAGGCGAGGGATTGTGAAAGAATTTCAAAAGAAAAGAAGCCCCGCCTCTGATTCGCTGAAACACTATTTAAAAAAAAGACAAATTTGCATATTCCTATTTGACTCTATATGTGACGCTGGTATGGTATTTACTACATCGCACAATGGTATTTACTACATCGATTATTGAAGACAAAACTTAAATGATTTAATTACAAATATGCAAAATTATTTTGCTTTATATTATAAAGTTTTAGAAAATTTGTGAAAAGGCGTGGCTATTTACATTAAGCCTTGATATGGAAGCTATGTTGCTGTTTTTCGATGATGCGAAATTTACAAAATATATTTGTGTTAATATACTATACAGATAGAAGAATAATTATATAATATCAACAAATCTTCTTTAATCAATATGTTTATATACATTATATCCTGTATGGAAATGTTTATATATGAATTTTGTATTTATTTTTAAAGAGAGATATAAACACAAAATACTAAAAAAAAAGAAGAAAATGTGTTATAAATTTTTATAAATCAAGCAAAATATATATGCATACTTGCCAACCTAACCCGTAACATTGTTAGTTCCCGCCCCTGTGTGTACACAATTTAATTTTTAGAGTAATTAACTTCAAATACATTTACGATTAACTCATTGAGCGCCACGCGAATTCTTATGGAAATCCCATTCAGGCCACACGTGCTGCTTAGAAGCGTGTTATGTTTATCGAGTTTCAATAAACCCCATTAGGCCTTAACGATATAATCCTATAAAAATCCTATTAAAAGAAAAAAAAAATGAAGTAAATTTTAAATAAATTGTCAGTAATTACTTAAAACTATGTAAGTTCTGTAGTTTTATATCATATTTTACACTGCCGGCTGACTTAGCCTAAATGGAAAGATCAGTGTCAGCCACCGAAGGCTGACACAGCTCTAAAAAGACTGATGTGAAAAAAATGTACGGAAAGGGGCGGGACCAGTAATCTTCCGGGATAGGTTGACAAGAATGTATATACATAGAGCAATGCCAGAAAATGTTCTTTATTTTTCATGAACCAGATGAATGGTATTTTTTTTCTGAATAGTCTATGTATTAAATATAATGCTGCTTTAAATACCCTTTAAATGAAAAGTTTTATTACATAAAGTAATTTTCTGGCACTCTACAGCTCCCAAATGACACACAATACAAAACCCCGCCTTTTCCCAGTATTTAAAGGGTATTAACGTTTAATATGCTTTATATTCGTTTTGATCTTTCCTTCTCCTCCTTATCTTCTTCTTTTTTCCTTAAAAAAAAAAAAAAAAGAGTTATGTAACATTTTGACCTTTTCAAGTGAAGATTTAGATTAAGGGTAGTCAGCCTTTCTACACCCACCGTCCACTTCGGTATCTGTGTTAAAGTGTAGAATTTTAGAACATCCCATTAAGTAGTAAAAAAAGTCAATTAAAGAAAATGAAAGTACTGCAGTATCAGAACAAACTCCCATTGTCACTGTGAAACGGCCGTGGGAACCAGGTTGAGTGCCGCCGTTTCAGACAATTATACGGCAACTTGAGTTAAAATAATTTTGAATTTTCAAACAAATTTAAAACCATTCACCCTTTTTTTTTCTCTTTTGATAGATATTTTAATATCTATTCAAGCTATTTAATTTTCTTCGTATGAAGTGAACTACCTGATGTTTAATCAATAGAAACCAATAAAAATCTTTTAATTCATAAACTAACTCAGAAAGTTCTGTGAATTAGTCTTTTTTTTTTTTTTTTTTTTTTTTATAATTAACATTTCTTAAATTTTTTTCCGGTGTGAAACTTAATAAATAATGTATACTGGGTGGTAGATCGTGATTTATATTTTCTTAATGTATAGACGGACCCCTAATACATTTTCACTTGTAACTCTATTTAAAATTGGTTTAAGGTATATAAATAGGTAAGAAGAAAATGAAGTTTATGCCAGTTTTAATATGTAGACGACCCCTTAGGCAAAATTTAACTAAACCGTTATAAACTAGACGTTATTACAAATCGATCGGTACCAGTCAAATGTTTCTACGATAATTTACGGCAAATTAGGTGGGGGGGTGGCGTTTTTTTTTTGGGTGACTGTACATCACGTATAATGGTGTTCATATGTAACTGGGATTCAGATATAAAAGAGCTACTTCAAATTTTTCGATACTGTCCGTATCGAAACTGTCATATATGATAAGCACCCAAATGGAAGCCCACGGGTAAGCCATTGTCGCAGGCAATAGGGACAGGCACTGGAGACTGCAAGGATGAACAAGTAGATGCCGAAGGCAGCGGGAACCCAAAGCGAGCTTTTGACCGATTTCAGTTTTTTTTTTTTTTTTTTTTTTTTCATAAAGCTGTATAGAAAAGAGTTTGCCAGCGAAGCGGGCAAAGCCGTCCAAAATTGTTTAAGAACTAAAATATGACTCAACAATTCGCCGGGAGATGAAAAAAAAAAATCATTTCTTTGTAAAAAAAAAAAAAAAAAAAAAAAAAAAAAAAACTTAAAAATTTGAAACTCATAAATATTATATGAATTTCACCACATAATTAAAATTTTAGTTCACCAGTCACCAAATTATTATTAGAATCAGAATTATATTGTGCAATAGTGAACTAAAATCATACAAACAAAGGTTTCGAAAAAAAATTCATAATTGGCGACCCATTTTTTATACTTCCACGAAGCAGTACTGTTTTAGTACAGAATCCCTATGAACGAATTTTAAATTTTTATCGCCATGTTGGCGATAACTTTTTATTTATTTATTTTGGCTTTCAATGAGTTACAAATTTTTTTAGTATACTTTATCAGACTCTGTTTTGCACAGCACCACAATGATAAGGTTTCATTACATTACATATTATGATCAAACCGTCAGTTCCCACACATACACATCAAAATTTCCACGTGAACGAAGTCGCGGGTAACAGCTAGTTGTAATATAAATTCTAAATTATAGACTTTCATAGAAAAACACTATAAATAAATAAATAAATAAATAAATATTGAACACATAGCAAGTGCAGAACTGTTAAAATTTAGTGTACACAAAAAACACACGAATAAAATAAAACAACAATAATAATAAAAACTAGCCATAAATAAGCCACTACTAACCAATTTTTGGAAGAATATAAAAAGTCGATTAAGGCTGACAGCAGTAATACAAAAATTTGTATATGCCGCTGCTGGCACATCATTTGATTACTAGATTATTTTTATTTTTCTGTTGGATGCCACCAGTGGAGATTGATTGTGACCTACTACCGCCCGGCATAATAAATTTCCTTCTGTACCGTTAACTTTTAACAATCAGCGGAGAAGCAGGGGCTGATATCGGCAGCCACCACTTGGTCTTCTGTTGGCCATCATCTCAGGTTTTGCTAGGTAGGTTCTATTCCTTTCTTGTAGGGTCGTAATTAAAAATCAAGAACATAACTTATCATTTCAGAGATAATTTTGGGGAAATATAGTCCTTAAGATTGACAAAATATTTTCTTGAAACGCCTGTATATAAGTCTAAGTTAAATAAAATTTCTTGATCTTTATGGAGAGTTATTGAAAGTCTTTATTAAATAAAACATACCTTTTCGGAAAATTTGCTGTTAAAGATCGTAAAATTTTTATTTTTTCTGGGTACACGTACGAAAATGTTCCAATGTAAAATTTCACATGTGCATGCCTGCCAACATTCTAAGTAATATTCCATAGTATTATTGGTACAGTCTTTTTTTTTTTTTTTTTTTTTTTGAGAATATTTTTCTTCTTACACAATCTCATTTACATTTGCAGAAAATCACTCTAAAATTAATGTGCTGTGGATAAATGGGCAGATACTAACAATACTACGGAATATTAATTAGAATGTTGACAGGTATGCATATATTTAAAGGAAATGCACCATAAAAGTTTCATCATTATATAGAAAAATTCCGTCAGATGTCTTTAAGTGAAATTAGAATGTTAGTCGTCACATATTAAATTGTAAACGTGTTTATTTATTTACATTATATGTATATATATATATTTTTTCACTTTAAATTTATGTACGAAAAAGAAGCATGTCTTACTCACTAATAAAAAATAAGTCGGGATTCTAAGACTGGTTCATGTCTAATGCTGTTATTTTTACATCACCCTATTAAAGTGTAGATTACTTTGCGGAATCTTTCCTTTCTTTTATTAATGGGATTCGTATGAAAATTTAGAGATAAAAAAAGTACCAATTTCCTACAATAATATCAAATATTTAAACATATAAACTTTAAAAAATCTACTAAAAGGCACTCAATTTATAAGTTTAAAATAATACGTAGCTTTAAAATTGCTGTGAAAACCCTTTTTGGCTATTTTTTTTTCTTGGAATATCTGCATAAGTCTGTTAAATATAGAAGAGAAAAATATTGAATTAGATGTTAAATGCGTTGGGTGTGAAATTTATTTATGTATTCAGACTGTTAAGATATTCGATGGGTATTGATTTTGATTCCCTTTAGCAATATATATATTGTTGTGTACTCGGGGTTCTTGAATTGCTTGTGAGTGAATGACAGGTCTTTCAGTGGCTTAAAATTTATTTACAGAAGATTACAGGTCTGTTAAACAAGCATCGACTTCAGTTTCACCATAAAACACAGCTTAAATAACTGTTGACAACATATAAATCACAGCACAGCCGGTACAATAAGCATAACACACAGCTTTCGCTGTAATCAATAGCCGAGGCCTGGTCAAGCTGAACTCTTTATACCGCAATTAATCGGAGTAAAACTGTCTACTCCGGTCAGGATGCGATCTAATAATATAACCTCGTATCTTAACAGAATTTTCCAGTATGTCGCGAAATATTCGATTCATTTAGAGTTTAGATAACCGATATATCGATAATAAGGATTTTCTGATCAAAGTCGCTTCAAAAATTCGCCAAGATACGATAAAGTCGCCAAATTCGTCGCTAAGGCCATTATCTGCACTGGAGAAGCTTTTTAAATTGTTAAAAGACAATTGGCTGCTCTAATGCTAAAATAAGGTAGAAATGCAGAAACTTATTATTTTATAAACTAACTAAGCGTCTCTAGGAGAAATTACATAAAAATAAAGACTATTATTTAAAATTTGTAACAATACGCAAATTAAATTATTTCAAAAATATTAAATTGACGCTTTTGGAAAATTTAACAATTATATTTTTTATAAATTATAATTAAATTATTCCAAGGCTTTATCAAAGATATATTTCATAAAGCTTTATTTATTATTTCCTCAGAAATAATTTTCAAAATATGTGATAAACAGCAGTTTATGAAAAAAAAGTCACAAGGAAAATGTATGAATAAATAGCAAAAAGTAATGCTTCTACTAAAGTTGCGTTCTGCCATTGCATTAATAAAAGCGTACTCTTAAAATCTCTTTAATATAGGAAGTTAATTTTTGAATTAAAATCATTGAGAAATATTAGAATTTTGTAATTCCTTACCTAGGATTTCGAAGTTAAGCTGGAGTCGGATTAGAGAGATGAAGCTAGAAATTTATGAACATAGACATAAAATAATCATATATTCGTTTAGAAAGGACATTATTGAATGATGGAAAATTGTAGAAAGTATTTTAGTAGAGAAAATAAAACTTATATGAAATGTCCTATGATGGAGAAGTTTTAAAAGGTTAATGAAAAGTTTAAAACAGAAAGAAAGAAAAAAAAAAAAAAAAACTTGCAAATTAATTCGTTTTTGCGAAATGGTTACAATTAACATGTTGCCAGTATTGAATATTAACCACAGAAAAAATTATTTGTCTGATATTTATATTTGCTTCTCGTTTTTTTTTTTTTTTTTTTTTTTTTTTTGTGAAGGACATAATGTCTTCATATAATTATAAAAAATCATACTTATATTTACATACGTGCCATATCTTCATTATTTCCAACGAAGATTTTACACCGGAAATATTTTACAAATGTTTCCAGTTTATTTTATTTAATTTATTCATCAAAAGTTCTTTTTAAAAGTACTATTATTGTTAGTACCCGCCCCTTTTTCTACACAATTTTTATAGCAATTCTCTTTAAAGATATTTACAATGTACAAGTTATTCTCCTGATTAATAATTAAATACCTGACACCATTTTAATTAATATTCCGTCATGTTGTTAGTGCCGTATTTTTTTTTTTTTTTTTTTTTTCACACCAGTAATTTTGAAGATTTTTCAAATGGAGTTATGATAAAATACTCAAAATTACAAAGTAGAAAAGGGCGTGGCTAACAAAACTACGGAATTGCAATCAGGATGTTGGCGGATCTGCTATTGGTTGATTGTGTTGCTCTTCCCCCTTTGGGTTTTGTGCTTCTTTGAGTATTTTCAGTCTTTAAGTAATTTATTTTTAATACATATTCAAGTAAAGTAATATACATTTACGCCAAAAATAATAAAAAGTAAATAAAAATAATTCACTGAAAAATAGAAAGAAGGCTTAAAATGTATTATTCATCGTTCATAATTAATAAATCATAAATTATACAAGACATATAAAAAACAAAATATCTTAAAACAAATTAAAAGAAATTTTGCAGAAAACGGAAAATCCTCTTTTCAAGAAAGAATAGCACTTCATATAGTTTTAAGGTATATACCAGTATTTACAGTTATTGAGCATTTTAATGAAAGTTTTATTTTTAATGAGAATTCCTATATTATTGTTTTCAAAAACGAAACGTGTATATATATATATATATATATATATATATATATATATATATATATATATATATATATATATATATATACAGACATACCAACATTTTAATTTAATCCGGAGCATTGTACCTACACTTTTCGTCACACAAATTTATTTGTAGTGAAAATTTGCCCAGTAAGTACGTAGAGCCGGACGATATCAGAAATTAAATATCGCGATATATCACCAAGATAATATCGATATTAATGATATTATCGATATTTCTCTCAAGAAAAGGAAAATAGACATTTGCTACTTTTTAAAGAAAACTGAACACCAGTTTTAATGTGTACAAGCGTGGACTGTTTTCTGTATATTTTTTGGTATATTACTTCCATAACTTTTTCATTAAAAGAAAAGTAATAATAATAATAATTTAAATAAAAAATTGCATAAAGAGTGAATCGATGTTTTGTGTTTATTTTAATTTACATCATTGCTTTTAAGTACACACTGAGAAAAAAAAAAATATATATATATATATATATATATATATATATATATATACCGTCTTCCTCTAGAATGAATGAGTTGCCATTTTCTAAATCCCTTAACTAGAAACATAGATTTCTGAACTAGGCGCATAAGGCATGCCAATAAACTGAATAGACGAAATGATCGAGAATTTCTAGTTTACACATAGTGAGACAACATTAAATGGTGAAACAATATTCTGAATATTCCGAATATTTTGAATCTTTTGTATTGTGAGAAATTCTCACTTGATTTTTCTAGAATTGGTTAATAAACCAAGATTATAGTTGCTGAAACCCGCCTCTTATAGTCTCATTTATTTGCAGAGATATTTACATAACTTTGCCCTCGATAATATTGGCAAACGCTCTAGAATTTTAATAGGGGCTTCTAGAACTCGCTTTCCAAGGGGACTAGGATTTATAGAGATAACATGGAAGTATTTTTTCTAGTGCCACAATTTAGATACTAGATGTCAGTTACAGAATTTTTTCTCAGTGTACTTGTGTATAATTTGTCCTCCATTCTTTCGATTTTCAGCTTTAATTATTTTAAAATAACATTATATGAGATATAGGTTTTATTTTTTTCGGGTTGATCGGGCTGATATTTTTATGTGGGTTTTATTTTTATCGCAACACGCGATATTCTAGCAGCTTATTGCTGAAAGCCAGGATCAGTTTCCGGATAAACTTCAAAATCTTTAATTGCTGCAAGTACTTTAATGACTCTTTTTCATTGCTGATTTTCAAAATATACAATTATTTCACCGCTAGTCATTGTAAAACGTGCCCCCTCCCCCTTTCAGAGAAAACTAAATAATAAACTACAACGTCTTTTTGGACCAAAGTTTAAATTTTATAAAATTCCTAAAAAAAAAAGTTAATAAAATACACATGCAAACAATTCATTATTTATTTTATCATTAAAACCAGGTAAACTGAAATATCCCCAAATATTTTCCCTATATATATGTATATATATATATATATATATATATACTAGCAAGCTACGCCCTCTTCGCTGGTCCCTATTTTTCAATGAATCACTATAATTAATGAATTCTCAAAATTGCGTTTATTTTTATCATATAAAAAAGGAAAAATAAATGAGAGAGAGAAAGAAAGAAAATCCGATCAGGAAAAATGTCGCTCCGGATTCACATTGCCTTCGGCAGTTCGCGTCATTGTGCCGCTCTGCGCGCGTGCTTTTATGTTCGACACTCTTACTTACTATCACTATATTATCATTATTTTATCGAAAAGCTAAAAATATAACATATAATAAAATTTTTATCTCATCTGTGGAATAATAGGTCCGGAACCCCACTGCAGGCGGCAGCATATACCGTCGTGCACGGCGCGCGTGTTACTTCGCTCACCGTTCCCGCCCCTCTCAATAATTCTATACTTTCGAAAATATCCTCAATCGATTTATTGGGCCTTAAAACTTAATGATACTAATATACATGCCCTTGCCCGCTTACGAACGGAAACCATAGTAGCTCTTAGCGAAAGCTCATCCCTCAGTTTTATTATTGCATCATCGAGCCGGCTGCTAAAATCTTGCAAATTGGCAACTTCTGCGCGGTAAACTTCTTGCTTCAGGAAACCCCAAACATAGAAGTCCAATTGAGTGAGATCTGGCCATCTAGTTGGCAAGGAATTGGTCCATTACGACCAATCCATCGCGAATACTGCTGATTCAAGAAGTCCCGAACGGCATTGGAAGAATGTGCAGGGTCCCCATCGCGTTGGAAAATGATTTCTGCTAGTTGGAGTACAGGAATGACATCAAGTATCCTGGAAGATGATGTTCTAGAAAATCCAAATATGTATTGCTTGTCAGATGACCTTGGATTGCATGTGGACCTATCAAGCGATTTCCAACCACTCCAAGCCAAACATTTAAGCTGAATCACGTCTGGAACGATGAGTTTCGTGTTACAAACGATGAGTTTCGTGTTATTTTGTTGAGCGTAATGATGCCAGTTCTGTAAATTTAACATGCCATGTAGAGTGAAAAGTGACTCATCTGTCCACAGTATCGTTCTAAGGAAATGGTGTTCCTCAATATCTCGCTCTAAAAGCCAGCGGCAGAATGTTACCCGCTTTTGGAAATCTGAGCGGCGTAATTCTTCTACCGGTGTGAAGTGATATGGATGATACTGGTTTTTGCGCAAAACATTCATCACTTTACTTCTTTGGGAGATTCCACCTTCTCTCGCAAGTATGCGTGAACTCATATTTGGATTTCCCCCCACTCGGTCGAGTACGGCCTCCTCAGCGGTGGCGGAGCGGCGACCATGGCCCCTTTCGTACACCCTACCGTTCGACCCAATCTCCCTAATCCTTCGATGAATTGCGGCAAATACAGCACGGTTGGGTGCACGACGATGTGGATAACGTAGACGGTACTCTTCTTCGGCTGTTCGAGAGTTACCATAGCAAAATCCATACACAAATTGCATATCCGCGTACTCTTCATTTGTAAAACGAGGCATATCTGTTTACAGGTTGGAAAGTAGGACAATTCGATCCCTCTGATGACTTCAATTGAAAATAAAATTCAGAAGGGTAAACAAAAAGGGATAAAATTTCAATATTAATTTACAAAAGTAAAAGAAAAAAGTGCTACGTAATAAGAACCATCTTGGTTAATTCGTACCAATGTAAGAAAACATACTAAGTATGAACTAAGACAGAAGAAGTAGACGTGAGAGCAGCGTGAAAAGAATTGGCCGAGCTCAAGCAAAGTCCAGAAAATGCTAAAGCAATAAGCAGCATAAAACGTAAAAGAAGCTGACGAGATGAGCTGTTACAGATTGACTCGCCTTTTGTACCCGCGAGGGGGATGCGCGCGCAGGAAGGTTCGAATACATCGGCATATCACTAAGAGTCCATATGACCGAATACAATACTTCCATTACCTTTTGTAGTAAGGTAATGGAATTAAAAAACAGGACAGACTGGAATCACGTATGTAAGGCCTTCACCCTCCAGTGAATTGATAAACGCAGGCTGAAAATGATTATATATGTATGTGTGTGTGTGTGTGTGTGTGTGTATGCCAGCGAATTTTACCGCATCGATTTTAGGATAAAGTTTAAATAATTTAAACAAGAATACTTAAAATTCTTTTGCTGAGGAGAATAATGTTTCAGAGAAAATTCAAAAGTTAGAGCTTCGGATTAAAACAGGAAAATTTTCCGACGGCAAATGGTAAAATTGACATTTAGAAAAGTCCATAAATTCATGTATTACAATTTATCTATTTAAAAAATACAATTATGTTAAATAAATATAGTCTTTCTTTAAAACTGGTAACGTTAAAATTTTACAAAAAGAATTTTTATTTTGCCGTTGTTTAATAACTTATTTTACATAAATTCGATTTTAGGGTATATTTTATGAATGCTGAAAAATTTAATTTCCCGTGGTATTTTAACAGCTAAAAATTAAATCAATAAAAATAATAAAATAAATCCACAATGAAATTCTATGAGATGCAAACATTTTGAAAAATAGCATTTACGTTGCAATTATTACGCTTCGTTTTGTTGACGACGGCACTGAAGTAGATCTCATTTAAAAGCTTGTATTTCGATTTGATATTTATAAATTGGACTATGTAAGGTTTTTCAATAAATTTATAACGAGGCATATATATATTTCACATTTTTAAATAGGTATGCCTTTTTTAAACTTTTTTCTGAAAAAATGAATAAATAAATGTCAAAATCCATTCCTAATTCTTTTCAGTAGGTTCTATTAAATATCCAAGAAAAATGTTAAGTTATTTCTTATATCTGTAGAAGTTTTAGCATTTTGAAGACTATGAATTCATGAAAAAATGCAAACTGAGAGAAAGTAATTTAAAGGTTTCAGATCAGTAAAAAAAGTATCAGAAATAATTAGAATTGTTTCCTGAATATATATTCTTATACTTTTAGATATATTTTTTTACAGATTTGAAACATTTAAACTACTTTCTCTCGGTTTGCATTTTTTCATAAATTTATGATCAAAATGCTAAAGCTTCTATAGATATTTAACCCCTTAACGCGCACTGTCCTCGCTGCGAGGACGCAAAATTTAAGATCCAGCTGCAAAAATTCATCCCGGAAATTTTTTAGCAAAAAATTATGTTTAAAACACAGCAGAAATGGCCGGTTTTTTAAAGCTTAAAATTTAAAATTTCTTTTAGTTTAATTTAGTTCATGAATCCTGGTGGCAGTATAATTTAAATAATCTGAATTGTCTTGCGCCGCAAAGGGTTAAGAAAAGGCAATATTTTTTTGGATGTTTATCATAGATGCCAACATTTTAATTTATTCAGGAGTATTTTTAACCCCGCCTCTATTTCGCACCTTTTTATTTATAGAAAATTTTTCTCCCATATATAACTTAGATAAAATAAGAAAAATTTTCTTTAAAAAAATAAGTGGTATGGAATAATGGCGAAGCTAAAAATACTCCGGAATTAATAGAACCTACTTAAAATAAATAAGGATGGATTTTGCAATGTCTTTTAAAGAAAAAAAAAAAACATAACAAAAACCATATATATGTAAGTATATATATACACATTTTTCAATAAGGTATGTATTTTTTAAGCCTTTTCTGAAAAAACTATTTAATAAATTTCAAAATCCATTTCTTATTCTTTTAAGTAGGTCCTATTAAATATCCAAGAAAAATAATAAGTCATTTCTTATATCTGTGGAAGTTTTAGAATTTTGACGATGATGAATTCATGAAAAAATGCAAATTGACAAAACGCAATTTAAAGATATCAAATCTGTAAAAAATGTATCAGAAACAATAAGATTGTTGCCTGAATAGATATTTTCATGAACAAACATAATATATTCGATTTAAAAATCTTAAATGTAAGGTAAAGCTAGGAGAGATAGCGCGGTAGGTGAGATTGCGTACATAGAGGATCGGAGGGAAAGAGTAGTGTGGGCGAATTGAAATTTTTGGTGGTTGTACACCACCAACAGAGTGTCGACTTGAATTTGCATATTGATTGCTTCAAGAGTTTAAGATAAAACGCGGTTATTTTCTCTCATTCTCAAAAATGAATGCTTGAATTTTCATAACCCTTCCTAATCATTTCAATACAATAGTAGTAGTAAAAAATATATTTAAATTAAACAATTTCTCATAATCTACTGGCCTAGACTAACGGTATAAGCACCACGATTTCCTCTAAAGGTGAGTAATTATTTAATAAAACACTGCGCAAGCACTCCTACCAAAGTGGGAGAGTTTGCGCTTTTGCTATTTAGGAGAGATTGCGCATTTAAAAATCTGTACTAACAGAGGTTTCTCTGCTTATTGGTGATAACAAGACAATGAGGATGAGTTTGTTGAATACCTGGGACTGTACCAAAACCTAATCTCCATAAGTCATTGGGCTAGTTCAAACCATTCGAGACGGCGCACATCCTTTATGGAGACTATCTACAGAATCTGAAATTAAACATTATTCAGAAGTGGTACAATCGACAAAAGCCACTCCTCTGATGGGATTTACCTCTAAAATGCTGTTAGCTTATGAGAAATTTATCGCAAAGGATTTAAATGTTACTGTATATCTATTTAGTTTCGCTTATTGTATATCTATTTAGTTTTGCAATATTTTCAAGTATGATGCTCAAGTTTAGTCGACTGCTAAAATAGAAGAGATAAAACTAAATGCAAGCAAAAAGTATTAGCCTACTCACCGAAAACCCTCTCATAGTGTAATCATAAAAAATAAAAAATAATAAAAAAATACACACAAACATTAATCGAAAGAGCATATATAATAAGAGTTTCCAGATCTGGCCTTTACTTTTAATTCAATAGTCACTAATAATTTTTATTTGTAACGTTTGGCTTATCACTTCAAAGACTGATAGTCTAGAGCAGAGCTGCCAACCAAATCCGGCAAATTGTTAGTACCGCCTCTTTTTCTACACCAGTCATTTCTTAGAGTTCTTTTCTTCTTAATGCATCGCAAATATCTTTGAAGAAAATTACTTTAGTGTAGAAAAATGGGCGGTACTAACAAATTGCCGGATTAGGTTGGCAGCTCTGAATATGAGTATCAAATATCACTTCTCAAAATTATCGGTAACTATTGAATAAAAAAAAAGGCCAGATCTGGCAATTCTGTGTATTATAATGTATTTTGACGCACAAAGCAATAGCCCTTGTCAGCTCATTTGCGAGTTATAAATTCTGAAAGTTTGCTAATAATCGGTACAACCATGCTTGAATCGATAACACCTTGCCTTACTGAAATAATGAATAAAATCCAAAACAAGCAGAAATCGAAAGAGCATAGTCAAATGTTTTCTCTGATGGAACAATCATCTGCCCATTTCAGCTATGAGATATATTCAATCGAGATATAATGTCTAAAAATTCGCTAAAATAGAATCTAAAAATTGATAAAAGTCATAGTTCTGGCAGGTTTTCACGGGACTCCTCCCACTTCTTTCAGGCTACTATATTTTTATCCAAACTTAAATATAGATTTCTCGAGAACGGGTTTACGAGAGCTAACAGTTTATGCGTCAAAAATCACGTTATATTATGGCCTCTCAAATGAACATAATTTTACTGATTTCTATTGCTACACTATTGTGGTGGTTTCCTGGTCAATCTTCTTTTTAAGGAATGCAATCGTCTTAAATTTCAATAAAATAAAATAAATGTAAAGGTTTTTAAAGCGTAAAGTATTTTAAAACATAAAGGATTTTAAAACGTAAAAGATTTTTTCGCGGAAAATTTTGAGAAAAAAAAAAAACTAAAAAAAAAACTTAAAAAAAAAAAAAAAAAAAAAAAAAAAAAGTAAATGGTGGACGGATTCTGCGCTTAAAAATGGGCGGGACTAGCCCCGTATCATTGCACGCACGTTGTACTTTTTTTTTTGCTTGGAAATGCCTGTTCGAGACGGATGAGCCGTTTCTAACAGGCTAACTTGTGGTAGGTGGTTCCACAATAACTTCACATGTACAGTCAGCCAAAAAAAAAACGCCACCCCCCCCCCCCCCCCACCTAATTTCGCCATCGTAGAAACATGCGACTGGTACCGATCAGTTTGTAATAACGTCTAGTTTATAATGTTATAGTTAGATTTTACTTAGGGGGTCGTCTACATATTAAAACTGACATCAACTTCATTTTTTTCAATGGTAACCCCCCTTTTTTATAATTTATTTGAATTCTTTGGATCAAATCATCGCGGAAAATGGTATAGTTTATATATTTCGCTCAATTTTTCATAGAGTTATAAGCTGTCAGAATTTGGGGATGCTAATGTTAAATGAATGTGGCAAACATTAAATCATATCTTCCGAAATAATTATGATATTTAAATTCTGTTTTTTTTATTCGTTAAAATGAAGTGACCCAAACATATTCCATGCAAATTTTTCCTAAAAAATCCTTTTTTGAATTATGAAAATTATTAATAAATTCATATTTGAAAAAATTATGAATTATGACCTATGTTAATTTTTGCACGAATAGAACGGGCATCATCAAAAACATGGGTTTCCAAATTTACAGCTCGTTTCTAGCATTATTTTTTGAGTTACAGTGATATTTCATTTTTTACTGCTGTTAGGGGGACGCCACTTGTTATAATTTGTATCCTCAGTCAGTCAATATCTCTATATATTTTGACGAAAAACTATTTTAATTTACTTTTATGTTATTCTGATTGTTTTCTAAGGAACATTTCGATGTTTGTTATACAAATTGGCTTATTTTTTATAAAATTATCGCAATGCAGGCAAGAGATTAGGAAAGAATTCCAAAAGAAATGAAGCCCCGCCTCTATATTGCGGAAACAGTATTAAAAAAACTATTTTGCATACTTGTATATGACTCTATATGTGACGCTGGTATGCATAAATGTCAATGGCATTTACTACATTGAATGCTGAAGACAAAATTTAAATGATTTAATTGGAAGTATGTAAAATAATTTTGTTTCATAATGCAGAGCTGCCAACCTAATCCGGCAAATTGTTAGTACCGCCCCTTTTTCTACACCTCTTAATTTTTAGAGTAATTTTCTACTTAAATCATCGTAGATACATTTGAAGAGAATTGCTCTAAAAATTTAGTGGTGTAGAAAAAGGGGCGTTTTTCAATAGGCGTTAACAATTTGCCGGATTAGGTTGGCAGCACTGATAATGTAAAGTTTTAGAAAAAATGTGTAAAGGCGTGGCTTCAGTTGCAAAAAAGAGTTTACTCGATTCTGAAATGTTAAGTCTTTGTTCTTAAATATTACATAACTTTTTCTTGTTTCTCACTGCTAAAATTCTATTTTATCCCTTTTGTCTTTTGTTTTTAACTTGAATATTCTAGGATTCGTGCATCTCAAGTTATATATCATTATTTAGAAAACGCGGTAGGACGATTATTATTTGAAAGAGCAATATGCAGTGAACAATACTTTTGTTTTTTCTTTCTTTTAAATTAATATAATTAATTTTTATCAGAGTTTTTAAAACAAATTTTCTGTTTTAATCTTGTTGTGACATTTTCGCACTCGATTACTCTACCGTTCATACTATTTAAATTTTATAGCGTGACATAACATAATGAAATATAAAATTTTTATTAAATGTTTTTTTTAATACCGAATATTATGGTGGTATTTTTTTTTTTTAAGTTTTTAAAATATATTATTGAAACAAAGCACAAAGCGCAATATTATTTATTTTCGATTATTATAATAACGGCGTAAAACTGGCGTCACATTTATCACGGAAAAAGAATTTAAAACTAAGTAATATGCCTTCTTACTTTTAAAGATATAGATTTTACACATTTAAAATTAAGAATTCAAGTACAGTAGACGACTGCAGAACGGCGAATATTCGATCTAGGCAATAGGAAACCGTTTTTTCTATATCCATATTTATTTTCATATGAGTATACACAATAATTATACTCTTTCTAGTGAAAGTATTTGTATTCATTCTATTTTGTTTATATAAATATGAATATAAGGAATATTCAAAAGAAATATCGTAACACACAAATTGTTAAAGAAACGCCCGCTGGAGGAGTTACAGATTTCCAAATGACGTGAACCTACGTCAGCGGTCGCGAAAATGTTAAATATCCTTTCTCAGATTTTAGTTTAAATCTTGTTATCTATATTTTTGTATATTATCTATTGTTGATTTGTACGTCTAAAATTAAATGTAAAGCTTTATAGTAACACTTTCATGCGAGGCTTACTGTATAAAATAAAAATATACCCAACAAGAAGTAGATAATTCCTTTTCTTAAATATTAAACACTTTTTTTTTTCTTTTAACCGCTATTAATATTATTATCATTATTACTATTATTCTTTTACCTTGGTACCTAGATTTTTGTAATTCAACATTGTATTGTAGGGTTCATATGATTCAAGATATTTAATTTTCTTCGTATGAAGTGATGTATTCTACTATTCAAAGTTTAATAAATAGAAACCAATAAAAATCTTTTAATTCATAAACTATCACAAAAAGTTTTGCGAATTAGAATCGTTTTTTATTTTATAATCAACATTTCTGAGCTTTTTTTCCGCTGTGAAATTTAATAAATAATGTATATTGCGCGGTAGATCACGATTTATTTTTTCTAACTGTATAGACGGTCCCCTAACACATTTTCACGTTTAACACTGTTTAGAATTGATTTAAAGTACATACATAGGTATGTTTTCCGAACTGCCTTGATCTCAGAAATCTGAATATGAGGTCAAAAATAGGGGTCGTCATTGAAAAAAATGAAGTTTATGCCTGTTTTCATATGTAGATAACCCCTTAAGCAAAATCTAACTACACCATTAAAAACTAGACGTTATTACAGATCGATAGGTACCAGTTGCATGTTTCTACGATAATTTACGGCGAAATTAGGTTGGGGGTGGCGTTTTTTTTTTTTTTGGCTGACTGTACAATAATAAGTGCAACTATTCTGGGCAACGAGAGATTCGATCAACAAACAAGAAACCATCCTAACTGAAAAGGTAATGTACTAATTTTAAGTTAAACGTGTTAACTAGTAACTTAATATTATTTTCTGGTCGTGTTTTTTTTCTAGCTTTGTTCTTTTTTCTGTTTCTTTAATATTTTTTTCTTTAAATAAATTTTTGTAGTTCTTTTTTAAATTTCTTTTATTTTTCCAATTTTTTTAATTATTGTATTGAAATATCCATTCCCAATGCGAAAATATTTGTTTACAAATACCACACAACAATGTCATTTAAGTGAATTATTATTATTGATAATGTAAATGTAGTTACAATTAAGCACAATCTCTCCTACCCATGTGCGCAATCACTCCTACCCTATTAGGAGAGATTGCGCAAAAATAGCTCTCTTTTTTTTATAACTTCTACTATTTTAAATTACAGCAAAGCAACAAAATAGTAATGGAAATGCATAGAAGAAGGATCAAATCATAATTATGCGCCAAAAGTTTAGCAAATAAATAAATAAAATAATTATGTTATTATAAAAAAAATATATATATTAGGGGAACCGGAAAATAATGTCGTTTTGAATTAATAAAATGAAACCGGAGATTTTTGTTTAAGCGTGTTTACATGGTACTTTACAAATAACCATCTTATAAGTTACCTAAGAATATCTTAAATTTTATCCAGGATAAATTTCCGATGTCAGTATTTTAATTCAAAACGACATTATTTTCCGGTCCCCCTAATATATATATTTAAAGGGGACTAATGTGCAAGTTGTACCTGACGGGACTAAAGTGAAAGTTGTACCTCAGGGGACTAATGTGCAAGTTTCACTGAACGAACAAACTATCTCTTTCAACGAAAATGCCTACTAACCCTGGACGATAGGTCTAATATATCGTATCATATTATGTATCGTATTTATTGTAATATAGCTCAATACTTATTTCGCTTCCTTCTTCGACTCGTTTTAATACGCATTTTTTTTATGCATGAGCAGCCCCCGAAAAACAAAAACATTAAATACTTAAATTCATTTTTTTACTTATTTTTATTTCATGTTATTTCACGCGCACTTTTTATTTCCTAATTCAAAATTATTAAAAAAAAACTCTTTCGATATCGCTTGTAACGATACTGATTATTATTAATTTTCTTTTCTTTTTCTTTCAATAATAATAATTAAAAAAAAAAAAAATAATAAAAAAAGATTTTGATGAAATTCTGGCAGAAGCAGAAATAGGAGGGAGGACTATTAGTTTTTTTTTTTTTTTTTTTTCAAATTATAACATCGCTTTCAAATTATTCAATTATATTTTCGATAAATTTTAGATTTCGACAAATGTCCAACTATCGAAATTGACAACGCAAAAATCCCAGATTGACACTAATAGGCCCTCAGTCCTAAAAATAATAATAATAATAATAATATTTGGATTTTTTATATCATTTTGTTGAATTGTGCGCAAACTCTTATAACCTTAAATATAAGCTTGTACAAGAAACCTATACTTTAGTGGTGTCGGAAAAGTTCCAAAGTCCCTTTACAGAAAAATAATAAAAAATACGTTTGAAACAATTTTATTTTTATGCAAACTCATAAATTATAGAAAAATATCAGATAATAACTTTGTTCTTAACTTAGTGAGAGTTGAAGATAAAAAAAAATAATAAATAGGATAACAAAATAATTTTTACTGTATTATTTTAATTATTCAGACGTATATTTTTCTCTTTATAATTATTTTTTAAGTTTATTGATTCTCCATTATATTTTGCTATCGTATTTAATCGCAAAAAGTACTGTAAAAATACGATAAACTTATCTCTATAGAAGCAGTGACAGTAAAAATATTTGAAATCTCATCCCTGAAAAAAAAAAAAAAAAAAAAAAAATCTCTATTTTTATAAAATAATTACATTGAATGATTTTGAGAACATTAGAGAGATAGCTCGCTATGTGTTTTAGCTACAAGATCTTCCCGAAAATTATAAAGATAGACATATGAAGAAACTGGGAATACAAATACGTTACGGAAATTTTTAAAAGCTAAAATTTTAATTTGTATGCTACACCAAAAATTTGGGCTTAATGTTAAAAAAAGGAAAATGCGCGACAGGAATGCGTAACAGTAGGCGAGCTCAATTTTCAAAATAGGTATTTTCATAATGATCCATAGTCAAGTGACGAACTGCAAAAAGCATAAAAAGTACGTTCCCGCATGCAACACGCTGAGAGGATTGTTCGTGTAAACATTAAGTAGAATATATACAGTTCTCGCCACTTATTAAAATCACATTCGTTCTCAGCCAAAGTGATTTTGTTAACCCTTTGCGGCGCAAGACAATTTGAAACATTTAAATTATACTGCCACCGGAATTCATGAACTAAATTAAACTAAAAGAAATTTTAAATTTTATGGTTTAAAAAACCGGCCTTTTCTGGTATGTTATAAACGTGAATTTTTGCTAAAAAAATTCCGGGATGAATTTTTGCAGCTGGATTTTAAATTTTGCGTCCTCGCAGCGAGGACAGCGCGCGTTAAGGGGTTAAGCGGCTGATCTTTATATCCGGCGAACGTTCCTGCACTTAAGGAAAAGGTATTACTTCCCTGAATTTGGTAAGAAACTTCAAAAGGTAACGAATAATGGAATTAGTAAACAATATTTTTTGATAGATAATTAATTAGTTGTTCCTTCAATATAAGTAAATTAAACGAATTCCATGTTCCCATACACTTTCCTTTGATGAAAGTCAACATTACTTTAGCAAAAGTTCATACGCTGTTCTTACAGATTAAAAATCTTTCCGTGTAAGCCTCATGAGTTATAGTAATTTCAAAATAAGAACTAGAAACTGCTTTTTAATAATAATAATAATAAAAAAAAATCATTTCAAATGAAAGTTGTAACTTTTTACTACGTTTTGAAGAACATGTTCCTTGAAATTGTTACGTAGATAAGTTATAGGGCGTGTTTACTTTGTAACTGTGCTGCGAGTGTAAAATCTTCGACAATGATCAATAGAGAAGGGTTTGTTGTGTTTTGTTTATTTTTTTTCTATATAAAAAAAAGGAAATAAAATTTTTTTTTAGTGTGCATAAGTGATATTTTTGGCGGCTGAAGAGATATTTTTTGAGTTTATTAACCGGCGATGCTGATTTTATTAATCAGCGGCTTTAAAAGTACTTTGTATTGATTTGATTCCGGACCTGGCAATTTGATCAGATTAAGTAGTTGATTTTATTAACCAGGGAATTTATTATGTGGCGGTTACTGTATTATGGTTTAAGGTAATTAAGTATCAAGTAACATATGCGCTCAGTTTTAGTAAATGAGTTGAATGAATACAGTTTTAAACTAAAAGTTAGCATACAATAAAAAAAGTTAATTTACCAAATTGTGTAATTCTGCAGAAACGAATGTTATCATTTAGATCAGACAATTAAACGATTGAATAATTCCTGTAACACTTTCAAATATGCTGAGAAATGTATACATACTCTTCCTTAAAGTGCATATCTAATGCACTTAAAAAAAAAAATAATAACCACAATTAAAACACCATAATACATAAAGCACGCACATATTTAAATAAAAAAAATAAAACACTGCTACTGATTTTAAATTTTAATGTTCGATATTCTCTGTGCATTTACAAAAAAACGAAAATAAATTAGTTAACTAATATTATAAGCGGATAACAAAACAAAAACTTTCAACTGTAAATGTAACAAAACATATACTTTCTGTTTAAGGATACATTTAAATTTAAGTTATTTGTGGTGACATGCTAAGAATATACGTCCATAAGTTTATAACTTTGAAGTAGCATTTCTAGCAAAGCACTCAGATACGTAAAACAGTTGACATAATGGAGGGAAATGTTTGAAAATATTATTGAAAATGTTGAAGATAAAGTTGGAATTTCTGCTACTATTTGTTCTTGAGATATGCTGATAACAGACGCGCAGACATCTACACAGACAGACAGACATACACACAGACAGGCACACAGACCATTCTCTAAAAACATGATTTTCGTAGTCAGGGGACCTCAGAACATGTAAATATAACAAAAACTCATGTTCGAAAATTTATCTCTAAAACAATACTTTCTCGGTCCTATGGGTAAGAGAAAGTAAAAAAAAAAAAAAAAAAAAAAAAAACAGATTAAATCAGATTGATCAAAAATAAGAATAGAAAATGTGTTATTTTTGCAATTGCTACAGACATAGAAGACCGCGTCTGCTCTTTGTTTAACTCTGTTATGTGACCTCTGATGTCAGGTGGAAGGAGCTCATTAAGTAACTTACAAACGATTAATGCCATATGAGTGCATTTGTATGAATCAGAAGTGAGTCAGAAATGTGTCTACCTTGGGAAAAAGGTATTTTGATGTTCGGTCATCCCAAACACAGTTCGTCATTAACAATTTCCTTTTAACAGTGTTGCCAAATTTAGGGACTTTCTATACAATTATCAACAATAATTTTCATGAGTGATATTTGATATATATGACAGATGATTAATTGTCGATATGACTAGTCAAACATTTCGATTAAAAATTATTAGTATATTTTGAATTAAAAAGTCTCTAAAAACAGCAACACAGCATTCTGAAAACAAAATTTTTAAAACACAGCTTCTCCATACTGATGCATTAAATTTGAATGGGACTCCTCTACCCTTTTCTTCAATTTATAATAAAATATTTTTTAAGCATTGCACGATTGCAATGTCAATTCGAATGGTCTCAGCAACAAATTGTGCTTTAAATTTGTAATTTCACTGACATGGTGATTTGCTAGCTTGTCTGTGTTTACAAGTGTGCCAACCTGACGACCGTTATATTTTTGTTGCACCATTCATTGAATTATTCAGACATCTCTTATACTACATTTTGTGTATATTGTGGACATTTTCTATTAATTCCATACAGTATGCCAACATCTTGTAAATAATATATTACCTCTAACATAGATATATTTTTTTTAATTAAATTCTGGATATTTTTACTTTTAGGTAGAAAATTTGATAAACTAATATTATTTAATTTACAGTAGATATAACTAAAATTAATTTAAATAATTCTAATTTAAATTATCTTTTAGAACGTTTAATTTACAGAACCTTTTCAATATGTCTGATAACCTTCTTTTTCTAAAGAGATGTTTTATATTTCCATAGATTTTTATTTTATCCTTGCGTTTTAAGATCTCTGATAGTACAAAAATGCTAGGACATAAACATACACAAATATTTAATATCATCATCTAATCTTTATGAATTCTTCTGTGAAAACCTAACAACGAAAGAAGGTTGTTTCACGTTCTAATATAAAATACCAGAAATTGATAATAGGTTCTTAGAAATAATGGCTATTCCATGAAATTTAATAGTAATAAAAGTATTTTATATATTACTATAAAAATAGCCTTTTATGCAGATCTCATTTAAAAATCGTTTATGTAACATGTGACTCATTTATTTTAACAAAAGATAATATAAATTCGAAATTTAATCAGCTGAAAATGATATTCGAATTTATAAGCTCATTATTATTATTATTATTATTATTATTATTTAATTCTTTATTTTGTTTTTAAGGAGAAATCTGTTTGATTTTTACGGATGTTTATAACTTAAAACTTAAAGAACTTCTTTCAAATTTTTAAACTTCTAAAACTTTCACTGTTTCATATTTGATTTGGTTTCTAAACATAAATAATGTAACAAAGAAAAGTGTAAACAGATACGAGGACTATTACAAGGTGTCGACAGACCCGCCTTTTTCCCCTCTGATTCTTACACCAGAATATTTATGTAACAATTTATTACTTAATTAATCATGCAAACTTACTACTAAAAATTCCGGAAGAAAAATATTGGTGGAAGTATCAGGGGAAATCTTTGCCTGTCGCCACTCTGTATTATATCTAAATTCAGCACACACAGACATACGTATATCCCGAAAATAACTCTATATTTGCATTTAAAAAGTAGATTATAAAAATGTAGGGAGATTCTAGTCGCCGAATTTAGCCACTATTTCTCCAAATCTAGTCACTTTATTTAAGGAATATTATCTTATCAATCCAATAGCCGCGGTAACCTAGTTGGTAGAGGGTAATGCACCGAACTCGTAATAAGTACAAAACTACGAATAAACACCATAAAGTGCAATAAACTCGCAACAATTGTTTCGGGTCTAAAGAAAACACGGCCCTTTTTCAGACGAACAATGTAGGCGCGAGTGCTGCAATGAAAGCGGCAACGCACGCACGCCAGTACTCGCGCCTACTTTGTTCGCCTGACGAAAGGTTGTGTTTCCTTTCGACCCGGAATAATTGTTGCGAATTTAGTGCATTTTATGGTGTTTATTCAAAGTTTTGCACTTTTTACTTTAAAACGCCAATTCTGTGGTGCTTCATTATTATCACCGAACTCCTAATTAAAAGATTGTGGGTTTGATAATTGACTCGTCGAAGACTTCCTGTAAATGTGGTTGGTGCTTGTAAATTCCTTCTGACCGAAATATCCTCCATGTTCCCAAATAATACCTCTGTGGTCTCCGACGCAGGGGAGCCATCCCTTACTAGGTGGACCGAAATTTTGATGACATGTCTCTAGAACGTAGCAAATTGCTTCTAGTACCATTAAAATTCAACCAATTAACTCAACTCAACTCAACATAAAAAACAAATAAAAGTGACATACGTATCACATGAATTAAGTAAGCAACCTTAAATACCTCACAAACTAGAAACATCGTTTATTCAGGAAAACTGGTTAACAGCTTATTGCACGTTATCTTCACGAAATATGGAGTGGGACTTCTACTTTAATAGCTTTGACAATGTTCGGAAATGATTAGAGATTTTCCGGCATAAGAAATGACTGGAAATTTCATTTCTAGCTAAGAAAAAAGTTGATTCTGACAACTTTAAATTGAAAATTTTCGGCAAAATTGTTTGCGAAGTCACTCAATTAAATCACTGCCAAAATCGAATTCAACAAAAATAAATTCCGTATTTTTTCCTTTTTCATATAAATGCTTCCTGTTTTGTACACAAAAGCCATTTTGTTTCTAGAAAATTAATTATACTTATAAATATGCATTTATTTATATATGCATATATATATTTACAGGGTCTGTCAAAAATCCCTTTTTACATACTATGCCTTTGGGATTCATTGGATTTTCTGCAAATTGTAAAGAATATAAGAGTCCGATTAATTCTCAGAAGCATTTCATGTGATGAAAAAAAAAAAAAAAATAGAGCTTGGTTTTTAAAAGGCAACTAAACAGGTAAGTTTTGAAATTAAACCGGAAAATACAAGTGGAGGGGGGGGACTTATGTTAGTTCTAATCAAAGGTCTTTTAAAACATATATGTACATATATACATACATACATATACATATATTTAAAAATCATTTGTTCAATATGTTTTTGTAGGGTATTAAAATTTTTGTTAAGAAATCTCACATTTCAACTTTAACTCGGAACCACACTTACAATTTCTGTCCATTTCTTAAAACTGCAAAAAGCGTGCAGTGTACAGTTACTTTGTGAGGGACTGTTTGGTTAAGAATTTTTGGCTGGGGGGTATGGCTTATATGTCGTGTTTGATATTTTAAGATGAGTATGTTTACTTCTTGGAATCGTTTTCTCAAAGCAAACGTTTTTAAAAAGGAGTAAACAAAAAGTATTCTGAAATGTTTCGAACAAAACATTCTAATGAGCTAGCAAAAATGAAGCCGCTTTCCATATTAAAGTTTAAAGTTTTTATTCCTTGATGATCCGTATAATCTCCATCGCATTTTTTAATCAAAACGAGGTCACCTCAAAATAATTAAACACTTTTTTAGTTTTTAGAAATTCCTAGTATTCCCAAAGTCCTGAGGTAGGGTGACACCTTTCGCGTACCCTAGAGAGAGAAAGGTAATAAGAGAGATATTTTTGTCACGTCACTAACTGCTAAAAATAATAATTAATAATATTCCAATATTTTTTAGTTGACACATTTCACAAAGGTATTCATTACTGAAATGATATTCAATGGATCTAAGAACGAATCTTGAGAAGCTATTTATAAATAAATTTTTGTTATCATTTTTAAGGAAAACTTTTAAAAATTCGTAATTTATATGATCAATTAATTATATAAATTAACGCATGGTAAATATGCTCGCTGATACATTTTATCTATAAAACGCCAAGTAAATTTATTGACAATTAACGCGATTTCAAAATACATTGCCTGAAAATGATTAAACTTTATTTCGTCACTTAGTGTTATGCTTAGATATTTATTCAACTAGTATCAAGGCATGAAGTTTAATTGATATTTCTGCGTGAATAAATTTCTTCGGACGCCTTCTTTGATAAAGACGATTAACTTTTATGGCTTTCGTTGAATTAATTTAAAAGCAAGGAATACTTAAAGCAGTAAACAAGCATAAAGGTTTCAGAAAATATATAATTGATATTTTGTATGCACAAATAAATTTTAAAAATCAGCGAACAAAATGACGGAAATGTAATCGAACATAAATCCAGTGTAAATGTATATATAAAATAAAAATATTTATTTTAAAAAATATATAAAGGGGTATTTCTTTTTTTTTTTTTCTTCTTTCTTTACTTATTTTTATCTAATATCATGATTGCCAATTTAACGTGTTTGGCTACTGGGAAATTTAAACAGAAATTTTTATTTTACATAATCGGTGAAAGCTATTACAAAAATATATAAAAAAACTTCTATTAAAATTTTCTGATATCCAAAAAGCGTAAAAATGAGAAACTATGTAAAGTGTATTTAAATAGATTTGTAAGCATGTTTTACTGTCCAAAATAGATCACAGGTAACAGGTTCAAATCGCGGCTGAGGCATGTATATTTATAGATATCCACAATCCCCTTTAAGCCATGAATTTCAGTCTAAAGATACTTACTATACAAAAAAAAAAAAAAAAAAAAAAAAAGGACTATATACGAGTATTAACACACACACGCACACTTATATATATATATATATATATATATATACAAGAATACAAGTATAAAATAATGATAAAAATCTAGACAAGAACTTATTCATAATTTTGAGTAATTTCATACAAAGTTATTTAATCTCAAGGGTTTGGGGGTAATTCCATTTTAAATACTTATATAGTGACTTTTGCATTAGGAATTATCTTTATTAAATATTAAAACTTAGATAATTATACACGTTATTCTAAAATAAGGGAAATTCATTGAAATAAAATATGCCGTACATTTAAAAATATTTTTTAATTGAAATTATACGCTAATTATAACTTCATTAATATGACGAAATTGTAATTGCACTAGAAAAATGTAATATAATATTTTTAATTAAGCTTTATTTGTAATGACTTATTAAAACATGCTAATGATTTTGAAGTTGTCTGTGTGATACTTTACTTTTAACTAGTGCCATTTTTCTTCAAACTCTAAATGTCATCCAAACATGCGTTTACAATTTTCCAAATTACATTTTGAAGGGTTTTAAAGGGTCCTTCATTATGGAATTTATAAAACACTTGTTAAAACGTGGAAACTTTTTTTTAATTTTGAAGAATTTTTTTAAACGCACTAATTTTCACTTTCTCCTCATTTGAATTTCAAATCTCAAAGTGGAATAGAAAAATTATATATTTTATAAATTTTAAAGCATGAAAGGCTAGAAGTTATATTCTAATTTGTACTGATGAGAGGATAAAATTTAGTTTGTGAAAAATTTTTGCGACTGATGAAAGATAAATAGGAATAATTTATAATAAATAATAAATAATATATATTATTTTTATATTACAATTTTTTAAGTCCTACATATTGATATATTTTAAGTAATATATATACATATATAATGTACCAGAGAAAGTCCTTTGGCTTTCAATACTTTATTTAAAATAATAATAATAATAATAGTCCACATTTTAGAAAGCGCTACATTATTTCACGTTTACAATTATGCAATTGAGATGTTCTTTGCATATCCCAAATTACAGGATGGCTCGTCGAGAAATTTTTTATACATTGATGCAACGCCTATAATAAAAAATGTGCGCTCATTTATGGAAACTTAGTGTATTTAAAAAAAAAAAAAAAAAAAAAAAAAATCTACATTGAAATCGGTCTGTTTGTTTATAGTTAAAGTGCCACACTCAAACACACACATTAAAGAAAAAAAATAAAAGAAAGAAAGAAACGCGCTAATCTTCTTTTTCTTCTTTTTTTGATTCGTGAGTTAATAAAATGTGTCGTTTTACTTCATTTACATGACAAACCGTCTCAAAGATCTATTATACTATCGTATTATAAGTACTGGATTCGGTCGAATATTTAGCTATTGAGTTTTCACATGATTTGCATATTTTAAAGTATAATAAGTCCAAATACGCTTAAAAAAAAAAAAAAAAAAAGATCAGTTTGTTCATGTATATATACAGTCGGGTTGAAAAACACATCACCCTACGTTATATGTCGTTACTAATTGATGCAGAAAAAGTGTAATAGATATCGTTCGACGGAGGATTGTTACAGAGATGCCAACATTTTAATTTATTCCGGAGTATTTTTAACCCCGCCTTTAAATCATACCACTTTTCTCTTATGAGCATTTTTTTCTTAAAGTCGGGGGTAAAAATGCTCCAGAATAAATTAAAATGTTGGCAACTATCAATTCATAGCTGCCAATATTTTAATTTTTTCCGGAGTAATTTTAGCCCCGCCTCTATTTCATACCACTTATTTTTTTAAAGTATTATTATTATTATTATTATTATTATTATTATAGAAGTTATGCATTGAAGAAACTTTTTCTATAAATAAAGTGGTGCGAAATAAAGGAGGGGATAAAACTACTCCAGAATAAATTAAAATAGTGGCAGCTATGTCGATTGTATATAGTTTAGGAAATGAAGTGAAATTTTTGATTGGGAATCGCCTACATATTAAAACGCGCACCAACTTTGATTTTTTGAATGATAATGCCCTATTTTGATTTTATGTCGAATTCCGAGGGTCGCGGTTTTGAAACAAAGTACGTTGGTTGTATAATTTAATAGATTTATAAGCATTCAAAGTATGAAGATGGTAATGTTAAATTCATATCGCAAACGTAATTTATATCTTCAAAAATAATTTGATCGAAATATTTTTTTTTCCTTTGCAAGATATAGTGAAGAAACACAACTATAATCCATGATCGTTTTGATTCATTTTATTATTATTATTATTATTATTATTATTATATAAAATATTAATAAATTCACATTCAAAAAAATTATAAATTATAACTATTATTAATTTTTAAATAAAGTTAATTCCAATGCCTAAAAATATGGGTATGAAAATTCGAAGCTCATTACTCTTACAAGTTTTCGAGATATTGTTATTATTTTCTTTTTTTCTCGAATCGGTTTAAAAGTCCATCTATTATAAACTTTTACATGAAATAACGAAGAAAATTTTAAAAAGTAACAGAGAAAATTAAGCGCAGAGCCCCGCATTTCCGCATACTTTTTAAACAGCACAATAAAGAAAAAGAAAAGTAAAGAAAACGTGATTTTACATATTTGTTTCTGTTACCTTATTTTTCTGTTACCTTCTGGCAAATGTTTAAGCGATTGTCACTTGCCGCATCCATTGCTAATGATAAAATTGGAATTATTTAAACACAAATGTGTAAAATCATAGCCTCCTAAACTAGATGCCTATCGCGTTGCTCGTAAACTTGGCAACAGTTCAAGCTGTAGACAGCGCCACCTGGTACAGATTGCGCGACTTTTTTATTCAGGTGTCACCAATAATTTTAAGAAGTGATATATGACATATGTAATCGACGATTCTTCGATTCTATTCGCCTTTTATGTATATTAAATCCAATTTTTAAAAATTTTGGTGGCTGTTGAATTAAAAAGTCACGCAATCTGTACCAGGTGGTGCTGTCTACCGCTTAAACTGTTGCCAAGTTTACGAGCAACGCGAGAGACATCTAGTTTAGGAGGCTATGGTAAAATCAATCGAAAGGACGTGGCTTCTGTTTAATATCGGAAAATAGGTGGAAGTAAAAATTGTCAAAAAAAAAAAAAAAAAGCTTATTTACAACCGCTGAAATGCTAAGCAGGCTTACGCATGCTTCTTTACGCCAGCCCCTAACAACACATTTTCTCTGAAAGACATCCTCAGATTGTCCAGTGGATAAAAGGGAAATCCTATGGACTTCCTCAGGATTTTCTGTGGACAAGTGTATTGTTCGGGCCGTGGTTAAAGTTTTAATAAAATATTAAATTACTTTAAGCATTCCTCTTTTTTTTTTTTACTTTATCTTAGCCATACGGTAGAGAAAGTATTGTTTTTGGGTCAAATTTTCGAAAGTGAGTTTTTGTTATGTTTACACGTTTTGAGGTCCTCTAAATACGAAAATCGTATTTTTAGCGGTTGGTCTGTGTGTCTGTCTCTGTGTGTGTGTGTATGTTTCTGTATGTGTGTCTGTCTGTTATCAGCATATCTCAAGAACAAATAGCAGCAGAGTTTTGAAACTTGGTATTCTAAATGTGTATGATATAGGGATGCTACACTAAGCGCTTTTCGTTGAGATGAAGCAATGGTTCGTGCACACTGACACCCAAGATAATTCAAATGCATTATGTGTATGGGAGGAATTGCAGGTAAGTAGAGTTTAACAGCTATAGCTTGCACTAAAACAAATGAAACGAATATATATTTTTATATGCATAAAAACATGTTTCATGTAGAATACGGCATAGAAGTCATCCACTGTTCGTTTAGAGGTCTACACAAAAGTATTAGATTATACTGCGACAATACTTGGAAATTGAAGGACATGTACTTTAGGTTGTGCTATATGTTATTAATATAGGATTATATTTATGTGCGCCGCCATGTGATGCGTACATAACTTTCTGAATATATACAGGGCTGCCAACATATAAGCCATAACATTCTTTTTTATTTGTAAGTGTAAGTGCTTTACTATAATATTTTACCATGTCCAGGACAGCTGCTCAGGAATTCAAATTAAGTCCTCAAACCATATGATAAATAATGCATTTTTTTAAAGATAAATACTCATAACTTGGTTTTTTGTATATTTTCACGTTTTGAGGCTTCCTGAATACGAAGTCAAGTTTTATAGTTTGATTTTTGACTGCGTCCGTTAGAGTAAATTAAAAATAAATAATTTCAGGTGATCCAGATGATGTATTTTGAAGTTAATGCGTTTGTTACAAGAAAAGGTTGTTCAAGATTGATATGTTTCAAGGAATAATGCTTGTGAAAGTTGTCTGAGAAGTTTTAAATAAACTTTTGAACTTAATAACAGATTTGAATTTTTTATAAATGTATATACAATAATGAAACGGGGGGTTGAGGGAAGCGGTAGCCCCCGTTACATAGAATTTTTTTGTCAAATGAAGCTGTTCCGAAGCCTAATATGAATTGTTTTAACATAGGTTTACACAACAGTACTCATTATCTTAACCCGTAATATCCAATCTGTACTTTTAGTGTTAAATTTCAGGGTAAAAGAAAGTCGTTGAGTGACGCACCAGATTATTATTATTATTTTAAGAAAACTTTAGAATTAAAGAATTAATTTTATAAAAGTATTTTAATTAAAAAATTGTATTTTCTAAGAAATTATAAAACAAATCGCACAATTTCACAGAGTTAAACTAAGTACAATTAAAAATATTTAAGATATACTTCATGTAAGTGTTAAAACGACACCTTAGAATAATTTTTTATGAAAATGTGTAAATTGTGTGCATTATGTGTTAAATTATAATCTTTGCTCACAAAGTTTTAGTTCATCATCATATAATATACTAACATCAATTCTGTTAAACATTTATGAATATATTCATGTAATTGATGTTCATTCATTATTCCAGATCGGCAACGTAAAAAAAAAAAAAAAAAAAAAAAAAGAGTTTTATTAAATTGAAAGAGAATTAACTTAACTTTTTATTGGGAATGAGTATTGCCATATTTTAAGTTAAATATACCGTACAATTTTCGAAAAGCATTAACTGACTAAATCTTAGGAGTAATATATTTAAATATATCTAAAATATATTTATTCATCTGTGTGTTATATTCAGCATTATTATCTACCTATGTAATCAAGTATACTTAACAAACAGAATTTAGGTAAATCCAATATGCTGTATATATAACTTTTCCAATGTAGTTTCTTTCTTTCTTTTTTTTTCTTTTTTTTTTTTTTTTTTTTTTTAATGAAATATTTCTGTTGAGAAACAAAATGATTTCGTTTTAATTCTTGTATGTTCTTAATTTTAGTTTTCAAGATTTTCAGAAAACTCCTTCACACATTTTAGGTTATAACTTTATGAATAGAAATTCAAATATGAAATCAAAATTGGGTGTTGCCATTGACAAAAAATAAAGCTGGCGCTCATTTTAATATATAGATGACCCCTAAATGAAAATTTCACTTCATTTTCAGAAGTTACACCCAATTTCCCGTTGACTCATGCGTATTGCATTTTCTGCGTCAATTAATACTAAAATGACATCGAGTGTTGTGGGATTTTTTTCTTCAACTGTACTTAAGCTTTTGTATGTACTGTACATACCAGCCAACTTGTGCGTTGTTTTGCTACCAGAATTTATTAATAATCATTTTAGCAGTTTTCTTCGATTAATCATAATGAATTTTTTACAAAGAAATACTGGTGTTAAAAAATCATAAAAGTTGCCACCTGTGTATGTGTATGGAAATTCTCCTAACTTTCATGTCTCGAAAATGAAAAAAAGGATAAATGAAAGAAAATTTATTGCGCACAGGTGAATTTGCCAACAATTGGCAAAACCGAACTTAGAACTGTATTTTAATTTTAACCTGTATCTCAGGAACGGTTCCAACGGTTTTCTTTTAATTTGCTGAACCACCATTCAGATGTCTTTTCTTTATGTATTAGTTGGTTCCTGTGGGAAAAATGACAGACACACCCTAATTTAGTAGGACAATTTTATGCTCTGAAATGTTGATCAACTTTATTATTCTAGGATTTAGAAAAAAAAAACAAAATATTATTTATTTTATCTCCTTAAAAACTGATTAATTTAATATTAACAATTAACACTTTACCTTTTTTTAAATATATATACGCAGTATAAAAAAAAAAAAAAAAAAAAGAATAAGAAGTCATGGGGGAAAAGTATACAATGCTTTTAAATTTGATAGTGGTAATAAAAGTTTTAGTAAATTTATGTATTAGTAAAACTATAATTAAAAATTTTATAAATTTAGATAACGAAAAGAGGAAAAAGTCTATTAAAACATATTATTTTTCTTTATATTACTTCATATATTTTTATTTCACTCCCTTTTTTATTTATTGTTCCACAAATGAATTAGCAGCACTTATACATTTATTAAAATAATTGGTAAAATCTAGCATGTTTTTACTGCTTTGTTGCTCACTATCTTTAAATGATATAGAAAAAAAAACTATCCTTTACATCAGTTAAAAAAAAAAAAAAAAAAAAAAAAAAATCAGTGAAATGGTTGAAAACCTTAAGGTATTACATACACTTTCGGACTTGAAGATTTCTCTAATCTATCCTGCTATCGTTGGTTGTATTATGCTGCCCAACCGCTCCAGGCAGTCACTGCTGCATGCAGGTCTTGCTAGCAAACCATTGTACCACTTATCTTGTACTCACTTTAAGTTTTAAGTCGACGTTTTTATCTTATTGGAATAATGTATTTACATGGTAACTCGTAATTTTTTATTATTTTGCACCTTTTGGTACTTTCTCTGTTTGACTACCTGATGCGATTCGTGAAAAGATAGTCGAATTACAACCAATTCGAATTACATACACGATAATGAAATTAAAGTCGAATTACATACAATCGGATTTTTATAGTACTACTTAGTTTAATCACTTATGATAAATTATATCGTATGTGTGCACGATTTTTTAAGCTTTCATTTTTTTTTTAAGTTACATTCAAACAATGCAGGCAAAATACATAAATAAATAAATAAATAAAACTTTACTGAGAAGTCCGCTACAGTACAATATGGCACACGTACAGCACACTATTTTTGTACACAATCTCTCGGTCGTTGCAAGGATTTATTAGAAGTTTGCGCTAATCGTTAGATGCCCTGTGGACTCGCTCGTTAGTTCTGGAGTAGCTCACAATGAAACTGGTGTCAGATGATGGAATGAGCACTGCTGACAAATAATTCCAGAAACTGTACAGTGTGTACGACGCTTACTCTGTGATTGCAGAGAAAAATGTTTTCCACGCCCAGTACAATGCTTGATTTACTAACAGTTGTTGGCCTTTCTTACTTTTCCGCTACAATTAACTCTGTGCAATTATCTTTGAATTGCTCGCACCATTTCGCAATCTCTAGACGTAAATTTCCACGTCAGTTAGACACTGCCGATATTTCGCGATCAATCTTCATACTTATAGCATAGCCTCCTAAACTAGATCCCTGTCGTGTGGCTCGGAAACTTAGCAACCGTTGAAGCGGTAGACAGCGCCTCCTGGTACAGATTGCGCGACTTTTTTATTCAACAGCCACCAAAAACTTTTAAAAGTGGGATATGATATACATAAAAGGCGAATAGAATCGAAGAAACGCCGCTTATATATATCATATATCCCTTCTGAAAATTATTGATAACATTTGAATAAAAACGTTGCTATATCTGCACCAGGTGGCGCTGTCTACCACTTCAACTGTTGCCAACTTTTTGATCCACGCGACAGGCATCTAGTTTAGGAGGCTATGCTTAAAGAAATATAGCCCAGAAAAATCGTAATGGTCTAACAAGGAAACATTCAAAAGGTGTCATCTTCAAAAAGTATTGAAAAAAATATATGTGATTCTACTCTTCATAAAACACCAGAAAATGAAAAAAATTATCGGCTGAAATTAATTACAGT
>OZ005653.1:148783896-149113896 GCA_963930645.1 Salticus scenicus | reverse complement strand
TGTTTAAGTTCTGTGTGTTAATTTTTTCTTTCTTTTTTTGAGCATCGTTATATATTTTGATTTAAAAATATCTATAAAATTCAATATTCTTACTTTTTAATATTTTTTTCTAAAATTAAATTAAATATCAGAAAAATAACGTGGTAAGCATTTCTCGGGAAAAAGAAGGTTAGATAAACATAAAAGCCAATAACATTTGAAATATATATTGTAATCTGTTTTTTTTACATCTTGATGAATAAATTTAAAAAAAAAAAAAAAGAAAAGAAATAAGAAAGAAAGAAATCAGCTTAAAAAAATATTTTAATTGCATGAGGCAAATTCTTTACTAAATACTTCGAATTTTGTTTTACTTCTTTCAACAACAATATATCATTATTTATAAAGAATAAGTTAGAATTGATATTATTATTATTATTTAAAAAAAAAAAAAAAAAAAACTTAAATAAATAAAATTATTGGATAAGTTGTGTGCCTGGTAATCTTCAAAAAATGAAAGGTACATAGAATCAAAAGCTCGATAATGCGTATTAACTTATTTTACTCAAAAGATATTGTTTTATTATTGTTAAATAAAGTGTTATCAAGATAAAATTCAGTTTTATTATGTAATGTATTTTTACTGAAAAAATAAAAGGAAAGAAATTCTATAACGTTTGAAGTGAAGTATTTGATGAGAAGAAAGATAAGATAAAATTGTTTCTAAGTGAATTTAAGAGCAGGAAGATCACTCTCAAAGGAGTTTAAGATACGTTACTGCTCTGTTTAGTCTACTGGTTACCCAAAGGAATAAAAGAGCGATATTTCTATTCTCCCAACAAAAAGTAGCAATTATTAGAGAATGTGTATGTGGGTTTCGTTTTTAAATTATACGCCGAATAAATATTTACAAACATATATGTTGTTCTTATTTATTTATTATTATTATTATTTGTAAAACATATATAAAAATTGGATAAAAATATTTATATATAGAATTATTTAAAAATTTTGGCATTTTTCATGATATTTTTAAATAGAAAAATGTCCTTATTTCATGGCCAACCTAAATACAATGTTCCATGTATTTTATAGGGTCGTAAGAAGTTTTCGTAGTAAATTCACAGAGCGAGAGTTACCAAGTAGTCGTGTCAGTTTAGTAGTTTTTTTTAAGCGTTTATTTAAGTGCTCTACGAAGGATATATGACAGTTATGTGTTAAAAGGTAATATTTTGAACTGTGCGAGATTGAATATGTAATTGGTTGTGGATACGTTTGTTGAAAACGGGGTTGCATCTAAATGCAAATTATTTGGCCAGTGTATAAAAGAAATATTAAAATCGTACTCAGAGTTGTGACCTATTTTCATTCCCCTCTGTTCTCTTCTGATTTGGATCTGATTAGTTACTGTTCCGTTCTGATTTGTGAGCAGGCTAGTACGAGGGACGAAGATAGAGGGGTTTCAGTTTGTGATAGTTCTTGCTGGTTATGTATCTGAAGTATAGTATTGCAGAGTCTCATAGAGCATAGCCAAATTCAACGCCTATTATGTTTCTTCAAAAAATTGGGTAATATTAATTAAATTATTGTTTATAATTATATAAAAATGTCGCCCTTAGACACAAAAATATCTGAAACAAATAAATATGCAAAATTTCAGACAGAACATGCGTCTGCATTCAAGACACATAAGCCTCTTTATGTAAATGGACTGAGTTAAGTGTCTGACATTCTGTTAAGTGTCAGGCATTTTACAACTTATACTTAAAAAATAAATGTTTCAATGTTTAGACACCTATAATTTCAGACACTAATATTAATTTTCAAATCTTGCACATGAAATCAATTTTAAGCAATATGCATGAGGTGTTTATTTTATTTTATTTTATATTTTATTTTATTTTTTTCGTACCCACTAAATTTCATATTATTTTACGTAATAAGTACTTAAACTATTTAAACCATTTAAATTTTACGAAATTAAATTTTCAAATTATAAGACTCCAGAGATGTGTATTTTATTTGCATGGAATTACGATTGAAATAATTGAAAAATAACATATTCTGACACGAAAATTATTTGGTTATTTATTTACTTATTTATTTATTTATTTATTTTTTATTGTTTATAAGAAAATCCCTTTTAATTGGATAATAAGAGAAATAATATTATGATGAGTAATGAAAATAACTTAAAACTGAGAAAGTGAATTTGTAATCGAACAATCTGGAAAGATTTATACGTAATTAATGCTTATTTATTTATTTATTTATTTATTTTTATTTTTATTTTTTATTAAAAATCTAATATCCGTGTGAATTCCTAAACCTCAGTGCAAAACAATTTTTTCTGGTTTAAACGTACATAGTTTGTTTTATTTTTAAAACGTTTGTTTTATTTTTAAGTAAAAAGAGAAAGAAACAAAGAAAAAAATCATAGGCTTCTCTTTTTGCATATTAAAATATACTAAATCTATACAATTAAAATTTAGCATAAAAATATACATTAAACTTTTGATATATTGTGATTTTTTTTTTTTTTTAAATACTGATTAAAAGATAATATTTAAAGAAAACTACATATTTATATCATCTATATAATAAACAATTTTTCTTTTATTGTAGCTCAGTGTAAGATTGTGAACCCGTAGTTTACTGGTTCGAATCCGACCTACAGGGAAAAGTCGCAATTTTGCGTTTATACATTTTTACTACTTTACTTATGTTCTAAATTTTATATCTAATTTTTAACCGCAAATGGAATCATACGCATTTTTAAAAGTTTATATTGAAAAATAGGTGGTTAACAAAGGATGCCTCTTCAGTCATTCCAAGGGTCTTCAATCCAGTCATTTCCGTGTCTTAAAATATTGTTACCTATTTATGATACTTATGTGACTGAATTTAAGACGCATGAATATGCAGTGCGTATAAAGTGTTATTTATTTATTTATTTATTTTTTTAAGTAAATCATGTTTTACGCATTTACAAATCATATTTAATTTTCTGTTTGAATATTAATTTTTCAGCTTTAAATACCAATATTGAAAAAAAAAAAGAATGAAGTCTGGTAATCCAGTATGTTTTAAAATACTTAAATATTTTTAATTTTGGAAAATATGCAAAATTGTACACATTAGGAAACTATTTCCCTATTTTCTAGCACTCCAACTTAACGAAATAAAATTAATAAAATGTAGCTATGTTATGTACTGGTTTTTTCCTGAATATATGTATATATATAATATATATATATATATATATATGTATTCTCCTTCGATTTCAAGTATTTGATGAATAGAAAGATAATATAAAATAGTTTCTAAGTGAAAATAAGGTCATGAAATAAAATCTCAAAGGAATTTCAGATACATTACCGTTCGGTATATAGTATTATATTTTAGTTACACAAAGGCTTAAAAACCAGTTTTCCTTTTATCTCAATAAAGATATGAAATATTGGATGATGTGTACATGGGTTTAAATTTTAAAATGCACATAGGATGGACGTTTTTCTATATACATGCACTGAGACAAAATTCTGTAACTGACATCTAGAATATAGATTGTGGCTCTAGTAAAAATAGTTCCATGTCACCCTTGTAAATTCTAGTCCCTTTTGAAAGCTAATTCTAGAAAAACATATTAGAATTCTAGAGTGTTTGCCTACATTATTGAGGTTAAACTTATTTAAAAATCTCTGCAAATAAATGTGAATAAAAGAGGCATGTTTTAACAACTACAATCTTGGTTTATGACCCAATTCTAGAAATCAAGCGAGAATTTGTCTCAATACAAAGGATTCAGAATAATCAGAATATTGTTTCATCATCTAGAAATATATATACAAGGCATTCTCTATCATTTCGTCTATTCAGCTTATTGATGCGCCTTATACGCATAACTCGGAAATCGGTATTTCTAGTTTACGAATTTAGAAACTGGCCATTTATTTGTTCTAGATGTAACCGATATATATATATATATATATATATATATATATATATATATATATATATATATATTTTTTTTTTTTTTTTTTTTTTTTTTTATGTGCCCATTTTTTTTATTTCTCAGACATTTTATAATACATAAATTTAATGTAATATAATTCGTAATTCTTTAAGCACATGAATATTTAGAATTGGGAAAAATATACAAAACATCACACTTTACTATTTTTTTTCTCCACATTTTTTAGTATTTCGAATAACGTTAACGAAATGAAATTAAGTAAAATTTAGCTATATTATGTGCTGGTTTTTTCCAGGAAAACAAATCATCCTTAGAATTTAAGTATTTGATGAGAAAAAAGATAATATAGTTTCTAAGTGAATTTTAGATCATGAAACAAATCTCAAAGGAATTTCAGATACAATATCGTTCGGTATATTGTATTATAGTTTAGTTACACAAAAGCATAAAAAATCTTTTTTTTTTTTTTTTTTTTTTTTTTTTTTAAATCTCAGTAAAGACATAAAATATTGGATGATGTGATGTGTATTCAGACTTAAATTTTAAAATGTACATAGGATGAAGGTTTTTTATTTTTATTTATTTATTTATTTATTTTATTTTTTTATTTTTTAATGTAGATTTTTGTTCTTTCACAGGCATATGCATACATATATTAAAAATTTAGTTTAGTGTATAATTATATAAAGAGTTAGTTAAAAGATTTTCTTCATTTTCTTACTAAATAATTTTATTTTTAATTAAAAAATTATATTATTACATGATGTATATTTCTGACGCTTAATGTGGAAATTATTCGTTTATTTTTTCCACATGTCCCTTATAACTCAAAACATATAATAACGTACTTTTTTTTTTTTTTTTTATAATATCGATATAATTTATAAACGTCATAGGATTTATCTTCAAATGCATGGTTATATTTTAAATGTGGCGGTAAAAATTACTGTTGTTTTAATACAATATTAAAAATTTTTTACTATAAAGTAGTTTTAAAGATCTGCCCTACTTCAAACCAATGAAAATAAAATATTCTGTATACTGTGTTGCATAAACAAAACTCATACAAAAATTATTTACGCAATAAACGAGATAGCTAATAATACCCAGGCAAAAAAACTGCAGGTGTTTCAATCTTCATATAAAATTTTGCAGGTATTTTACAGGTTTCCACAAGTATTTTGAAGAAAAATAAAAGCAACAGGTTTCCTTCAAGAAACAATCTTTTTTTTTTTTTTTTTTTTTTTTTTTTTTTTTAAGTTTCATACAGGTTTACTTTAGAAAGTCCGAAATACTTGCAGGTTTCCTGAAAATTATCTTTAAAAGTTATGTGCTGAATTTTTTACTTGTATAAATCCAAACTAAGAATTTCATTTCAATTTCGAAGTTACCGGTATTCAAAATAATCCCCTTGCATACCAACAAAACATTTATATCGATAATACACTATCTACCAATAAGTATTTGGAGACTTTCGAATTTAAATGTTTTGTCAAATATCTAGAAAAAGTCTTAAGGAATTATCTTGAGCATTGTAAATATAAAAAACATATTATACGAGTATATAATATATTCCAGAAAAAGGTTTTGTTTATCCCCTAATACATTGAGTTGTGAAGTGGCGCTGCGATCGCCCCCTTTTCCATGTACCGGTAGTTTGTTTGGTTTTCAGTTTGTAAACAGAAGCATGAAAGTTCGGAACGCCAAAGTGTCATTGCCGAGAATAAAGTTTGATATGATTTAAAATTAGTTTCTTTAATTAATTATACAGTCCATTCTTTGATTTAAGAGTATATTATATTTGTCGCAGTAACATTCTGTTCCGACGATTGCCGGAGTCTTTGAACTTACGTTAAGGGTGAGTAGAACCCTTTTGAATACGTTTATGGAATAATAATTATTATTATTTATTAACTGAACATTAAGAACAATTTTCCATTGGTATTAGTTTCGATTTGAAGATATAATTAAGAAGTTATTGTTTGAAGATAATAAAAATTTCCTTGAATTCTTTATGATTTGTATAGAAGAATTATTATTAGTTGTTTTTTGAATATATTTTACGTAATTTCATAACACGTTTTGGTTAATTATTTTTTATTATAACGAAATGGCTGAAAAAAAATAAAAGATGTTCTTGCAAAGAAAGAAGCACAAAAAGCGGTGCTAACGAAGTTAAAACAATAATTATCTGGACCAGAATTAAATATTAGTTATTTAGAATTATTGAGAACAAAATTTAAGAATTTACAGGTTGAGTTTGATTCTATTTTCGATTCTATTATCAAATTAAGTACAACAGAAAATGTCGAAAACGTTATGGATGAACAAGATGAAATTAATTCGACTCTTATAGATATGGAATTTGATGATAATAGTAAGATTTCAAAATTTGATACTCAGAATAAATCCGGAAATTCTATCTTAAATTCAGTTTCGGTTTCAGAGAATTCTGTAGTGCGTTTGCCAAAAATTTCTTTACCCACTTTTGCGGGAGAAATACACGCTTGGCTTTCCTTTAAGGATATTTTTAGAGCCAGCATATATGAAAACGTAAACTTATCAGACGCTATGAAGTTGAAGTATTTAAAATCAGCTTTAAGAGGAGATGCCTTTAGAATTGTTCAGACTATTTCAATTACAGATTCTAATTATAAATTAGCATGGTCTCTTCTTGAAGAAAGATATTCGAATAAACGAGAACAAATTTACGTTCATCTCAAAAGATTTATAAACATTTCCGTTATTCAGAATGAGTCAGCATCTGCGATTCTAAATTTAATTGATGTGACAAGTGAAGTTGTTAGATCATTGGAATGTTTAGAACAAAAATTAGAAGGTTTTTCATCAACTATTTTTGCTTTTATTTTAAGTCAAAAACTAGATCAAAATACTAAGTTATGGTGGGAAAGAAATTTAAAAAAGGATACATTACCTAATATTACTGAATTATTAGATTTCCGTAAAGATTATGCAAGAACATTAAATGCAACAAAAACTTCAGTAATTCCTAAACGAAACAATCCAAAAATTTCGTCAATGATATCATTTGTAAATGATAAAAGTGAAAATATCTGTAAACTGTGTAAGGCTGAACATAAATTGTTTAAATGCTATAAATTCCAAAAATGAAGTGCGAAAGATAGGTTTGAGTTTGTAAAAAAAACAAAGCTTATGTTTTTGTTGTTTTGGCAATCACAGTGTGAGAAATTGCCTTTCTAATTATTTTTGCAAAGTTTGTAAAAAGAAACATAATTCTTTAATTTCTTTTGATCGAGAAAAATCTCCGTTCCTTCAGAATAAGAAAAATTATGAGATTGCGCCGTCGTCTGATCAAATGTTTGACTCCTACGAGTCTGCAAATTCTCAGGAACTCAATGCTAATGCGATTTCTTTTGAAAGTAAAAATGAAAACACATGTTTCATGACATCGACTAGTCATAATAATAATATTGTGAAGAAAGTATTATTATCTACTGCCATGGTTCTTATTAAGGATAATGAGGGAAAAATATATCGAGCGAGAACTTTATTAGATAATGGAAGTATGATTCACTTTTGCACATCTAAATTAGCTGAAAGGCTTCAGTTGCAAAAAGAAAATATAAATTTATCAGTAGGTTGTTTAGCAGGAATTTCAACTACTGTGAAATCAAAAATGACAGTCATAATCTCTAATGTAGATAAATCCTTTAGTCGTAAGTTGGATTTTTATATAGTTCCAAACATTACTCATTTGATACCTTCAATGCAGACTGATTTACAAAATGTGACAATGCCAAAAAATATTAAGTTAGCCTACCCAGAATTCTATGAACCAAGAAAAATTGAGTTGCTTCTTGGTTCGGAGATATTTTTTGATTTAATTAGATCAGGACAAATTTATGTACCTAATACAAATTTAGTTTTACAAAATTCTGTATTTGGGTACTTAATGGGTGGAAGTATTGAAAGTTTTCGAGACGATAAAACACCAGTACATTGTGGATTTATTCATGAAAATGTCGAGACACAATTGAAAATTTTTTTTGATTTAGAATCAATTGAGATTAAAGATGATCCGCACTGTTACGATGAAGATAAAGCACTTGAGATTTTTAATGAAACTGTTAGTTTTTAAAATGGTCGATATACTGTTAGCTTACCTTGGAAGAAGAATTCCAACGAATTAGAGAATAATTTTGATGTAGCAAAAAAAGGTTAAAAGGCCTAGAAAAAAGAATGCAATATGATAATTCATTATATCAAAGGTATAGGGATATTTTGAATGAATATTTAGATCAGGATATGATAGAAAAGGTTCCTGATACTTTAAAACCAGTGAATAGACTGGTTTTTTATCTCCCTCACCAGGCTGTGTATAGAGAAAAAAGTATCACTACAAAAATGCGTGTTGTTTTCGATGCTAGTTCGCATGAAGTCGGTCAGTTGTCCCTTAATGATTGTTTATGGCCTGGCATAAATTTAAACACTAATATATTTCAGTTGCTTATATATTTTAGACTCAACAGAGTAGCAATTTTAGCCGACATAGAGAAGGCCTTCTTGCAAACTGCCTTAGCTGAGAAAGACAGAGACGCAGTTATATTTCTTTTTGTGAAGAAAATTGACAGGCCAATTATGAATAAGTTTGATAAACAACTGGAAATATACAGGTTCAAACGTTTACTCTTTGGAGTGAATTCAAGTCCTTTCTTATTATTGGCGACAACCATAAAGCTGCATATTCAAAAATTTAGAAATTTGGTTCCTGATGTTTTTGAAGTTCTTGATTCATGTATGTATGTTGATGACCTTATTTCAGGGGCAGATGATACAATGGAAGCCTTAAAACTTTCATGTAAAGCTAAAGAAATTATGAGTAAAGCTAGCATGAACTTACGTAAATGGGCAACTAATGATAAAAAGTTGATTAAAAAGTTAAAAGAAAAAAATTTTGATATTCATCCATTTTGTTTAAGTGATTCAACTGAAAGAAAACTAAAGGTTTTAGGCATACAATGGAATATTCACGAAGATTGTTTGAGTATAGAGACTGCTTGTTTGATAGATTCTCTAAGACGAAAGAAAAATACTAAGCGATTTATTCTTCAGACAGCTGGAAAGCTTTATGATCCATTGGGGTTTATTACGCCATTTACTGTCAGGCTAAAAATTTTATTGCAGAAGTTATGGCTACTGAAACTGTTTTGGGATGCTGAACTTCCCCCTGACATCAATGATGAGTGGTCCCAGTGGTGCAGTGAAGTTTCGGAATTGAGTAAAATTAAAGTTCCAAGATTTGTTTTGGAATCATTTCAAGCAGACGCTGAAATTCATGTTTTTTCCGATGCAAGTCAAAAATCTTATGGAGCAGTTGTATATGTTAAAGTGAAGAGTCATGAATAAATTTCTGTACATTTGATGACTTCTAAAAGTAGAGTCGCACCAGTAAAGAAGGTATCCTTGCCTCGTCTAGAATTACTTGGTGCACTTATTGCTACAAAACTAGGAACTGAAACTAAAAAAAATTTGGATCGTAAATTATCATCTAGTATCTTCTTTTGGAGTGATTCCAAAGTCACGTTATACTGGATCAAAGGATCCAGCAAAAGATGGAAATCATTCGTCAAAAATCGTGTAGATGAAATTCAAAAATTGACTGATCCAGATTCTTGGTTTTACTGCCCAACCAAAACCAATCCTGCTGATCTCTTGACGCGTGGAATTAGTGCTGTCTCTCTAGTGAATAGTGACAAGTGGTGGACAGGCCCAGAATTTTTGATGGAGCCACAATTTTTGGAACAGTGTATGTCACTTGTGATTCATGAAGCTGAGTGCTTGACCCAAAATGAAAGAGAATTTTGCTTGAACGAGACTAGAACTTCTAGTGACAATGATAACTGTTGTGAAATAACTATGACAGTCTGTGAAACTTCGAACATTTTCAACGAACTTTTAAGTCTGAGTAATAGTTATTATAAAATAATTAATGTTCTTTCTTATATTTTTAGATTTATTTATAATTGCAGAAATAAGCTAAAGAAAACTGGACCTTTAAAGTTGGAAGAAGTGCAGGTAGCCGAAGAAGTCCTTATAAAACATGAACAAAAAGTCCTGTCAGGTAAAAGGGACATATCAGGTAAATTAAAAAATTTGAATCCCTTCGTGGATGAGAAAGGGATAATTCGTGTAGGTGGACGGCTTGAAAAAGCCTCTTTGCCACTTTCTCAAAAATATCCAGTAATCCTGCTAAAAAATTGTAGATTAAGTAACATTTATTTTTCTAGTGTACATGAAAGATTACTGCATATTGGGCCTCAAGGACTGCTGAATGCAGTACGGTTAAAGTTTTGGCCACTGGGTGGCCGAGATTTGGCACGGAAAACAACTCACCAGTGTGTGACCTGTTTTAAATGCAAACCCATTTTATCATCACAAATTATGGGGAACTTACCATACGAACGTGTGAATAGGGCACCTCCATTTAGTATAACGGGATTAGACCTGTGTGGTCCATTTTTTGTTACCTATAAAAATCAAAGGAAAGGCACTTTAAATAAAGTTTATATTTGTATTTGTATATGTTTTTCTACTAAGGCCATCCATCTTGAACTATTATCAGATCTGACTTCCAATGCTTTAATCGCCACATTAAAACGTTTTACCAATAGACGTGGTAAATGTTCACTGATAACGCGACAAATTTTGTGGGGGCTAACTCCCAACTGAAGAAATTCTACAGATTAGTTAATTTCCCAGAAAAGGACTTAGCATCATACTTTACTACTGAAAATATAGATTGGAATTTTATTCCTCCCAGGTCTCCTCATATTGGTGGATTATGGGAAGCTGGCGTGGAATCAGTAAAACATCATATCAAAGGGGTTATTGGAAATCTTCATTTTACATATGAAGAATTTGAGACTATTGTGAATCAAGTGGAGGGAATATTGAATTCGCGCCCTCTTACTCCATTAAGTAATGACTTAGATAAATTTGATGTTTTGACCCCTGGTCACTTTTTAATATGAAGACCCTTGATAGCTATATCTGAGCCACTTGTAACTGATGTAAATGAAAACCGATTAAGTCGTTGGCGAAAGGTAACTAAAGTTGTTCAACTTATTTGGAAAAAATGGAAATCTGCTTATTTAAATACATTACAGGCTAGATCAAAATGGATGGTTGAAAAGAATGATTTAATGGTTGGTCAAATGTGCCTCATTAAAAATGACTTTTTGCCCACAAATACATGGCTGTTAGGCCGTATCATATCAGTATATCATGGATGTGACGGAAAGGTCAGAGTCATCAAAGTAAAGACCAAATCAAGGGAATGTAAACGTACGATTAATAAAATTGCAGTTCTGCCAATAGAATCACAAGATGATTAATTGAAATTGAAATATATTATGATATTATGTAGAGACTTGAATATTGTGTTTTGGAAATTTATAATTTCTTTAATTATTTTATCATTTGTATCATGCTGTAAGTTTTATTGAAATTAATGTAATTTCAATCCTGGGGAGTATGTTTATCCCCTTATACACTGAGTTGTGAAGTGGCGCTGCGATCGCCCCCTTTTCCATGTACCGGTAGTTTGTTTGGTTTTCAGTTTGTAAACACAAGCATGAAAGTTCGGAACGCCAAAGTGTCGTTGCCGAGAATAATGTTTGATATGATTTAAAATTAGTTTCTTTAATTAATTATACAGTCCATTGTTTGATTTAAGAGTATATTATATTTGTCGCAGTAACAGGTTTTGTCCTGAAAATAAAAAAGGAACCCGTAACTCCATGGTTCATTTTAGGTACTGGTATTACCAAAGTTAATATAGCTTTCAAAAGCTTATCTAATGATAATATATTTTCTGAATTACTAGAAGTATGCAACACATCATCGTTACTTTCGGTTTGCTTTAATAAACACAAACGATTTATTTCTTCCTTACTCCTTTCTTTGCGCAACCGTGGTTGCAAAAAATTCACTCACAAATTCTTTATCTTTAGTATATTCTTTAGATTTTAACAATAAATCTTTTAATTCCACTACCTTTAAATTAGAGTCAGCTTGTTCACCTATCAGATCGGCCTTCGTAACACTTTTAAGCATTGCTATTTAAAATGTTAATTCTTATCACCATAGAATAACATGAATTTCTCACCTTTATATACTGCGTCCATGGAATTTATTTTATCCTTTCTGAGAACACGATACTCTGGTACGACGTTTGCAGAGCGTGATGTGATGTAACCGAGTGTAGACACTTGAGAACAGAAATTTTCTCTTGTATGAAATTTCACTTTTTAATTAATGAATATGACATCAAACATGAAGATGAATATATACAGAACAGAACAGAACTGAACAGAAGTCCGCCACTTTGTACCACCTACTTTTCCAGTTTAAGGTGTTGTCCCGCGAAGCGGGGCACACAGGGCAAAACCTAACAAGGGGCCGAAGACCCCTACCATCCAGCGATTCACAGCCCCGGCGACAGGCCTGGGTCAGCGAAGGAGAAGACCCTGTATTTATTTTTCATTTCATTATGAGTAGGGTTACATTTAAATGTGTTATACAATTTTCTTCAGTTATTAAGCACTTTGCAAAGTACTGAGATAGTTGAGCTTAAGTTCAAGAGAGTTCAAATAAAAAGTTCAGTTAAATAGTCTTAAATAAATTATACAGAAACAAAAATAAAGTGCCAGATAAGCCAACCAGGGTTAGCAGCTCCCACTAGAAAATTTATCTTATGAAAGAAAAATTAGAATTTAAAATATTGTAAATAGATTTGAGCTTAAAAAAATTATTTGAATTAAATAGGACTAATTGTAGATTTTTTCTGATGGTTAAATTACCATTAAATGTTCTATTAAATGAGATATTATTTGGTATAAGGGCACATTTTTGAAAGATATAATGAAAAGGAGAACCTATTGAGTTGTTATTGCAAGCGGTGCATTTATTTGTTGGTAGTTTATTGATTTTATATAGGTATGAAGGAAAGCTTCCGTGACCGGATAGAAAGTAAGTTATTATTATGTTGGGGGATAAGAAGGAGGTGGAAACTTTATTTAATATATTATATGTGTCTCTGCCTTTGGGTGAGTTGCTCCAAAGCCATTGCCAGTCCCGTATCATTTTGTCCTTGAAATATGTTGTAATTATTGAAGGGGGAAATGGAAGAGGGGCCATAATATCATAAGAATCACTCAGAATGACATCTTTAGCCAATAAATCTGCTTGTTCATTTCCAACTGTACCGACATGAGCTCTTGTCCACGAGATTCTAATTTGTGTATTGATAGTAATTAATTTGTCGTAAAGATGTTTTAAAATTTTGAATTTCGGGAATGGGTGTTTGAGGATCTCTAAAGTTGACTTGTTATCCGTGATTATTATCATATCAAGAGAATTATATTGTGAATTTATATACCAATAGATTGCCGCCAAAATTGCATAAAGTTCCGCCTGAAAGATTGAATTTAGAGGGTGTAATTTAATTTTTTTAGTATGTATCGGTGCATTATTTAAGTATGCTATAAAAAGCACAAGAGGTGCCGTTGTTCATTTTAGAACCATCCGTATAAATTGTGATTGGAAAAGTCTGTAGGGAATCTAAGATTATAATATTGTTATTTCGGAAAAAATTTGGATGGGAATAGGTTGGAATAGTGACCATAATATTGTTACTCGATAACTCCTCTCCCTGGATATTTACTGTTGATGTTCCTTTTATTATGTTGAATTTGCGGTCTAAATTTGTTAGATAAACCGTGATGGGGGGAACACCACATAGAACACATAGTGCATCAGAGGAAATTCTTTTATAGGGTTTTATAATACCTAATAGGGTCATCCTTTGAGTTGAGTTCAGTTTTCTTATAGCATGTGAATTGAGTCCTCCCCACCAGACCTCAGAGCCGTAGTCAATTTGTTTCTGAAGTACTGTGATGTACCAAGTCTTGAGGATTTCCTAGGCTAAACCTTTGTGGTGGTTGCGTATTAAAGAATAACTATTAGTGAAATCAATTATTTTTTCTCTAGTATTTTCAATATGTGGGATCCATGAAAGTGACTTGTCTATGATTAATCCTAGATATTTTAATCTATCTTCTATTTTTATGTTGGTATTTCCTAGTTTAAAAATTGGGGGTCTTGATGCCATAACTGTTTTACCAAAGACTATTGCAATTGTTTTGTTTTCTGATAAAGTCAGATTATGTTTATGACAAATACTTCTAAACAGTTCAATGAGGAAATCACATTTACGCTCAAGTTTAGCCCTGGAATCCTCACCCACTATTATAAGAAAGTCATCCGCGTAAGCAATTATTTTTTTATAGGTTTGCTTAAATTCTTTTAAGATACGGTCTGCTATGAAGAGCCACAGCATCGGGCCCAGGCAGGAGCCCTGAGGGCAACCCCTGTTGACCTCCCGCCAGGCTACCGACCCTGCGACTCTCGCTCCACAAGATCTGTTGTTGATAAAATCCTTTAGTAAAAGTTTCAGATAAGAAGGAATAGGGAGATCTCTGAGAATCTGGGTAAGGAGTTCCCAATTCAGGGAGTCAAAAGCTCCTTTAATATCAAAAGAAATGGCACTACAATATTTAAATTCTTTCTGTGTATATGTTTTTAATTTTATGAGTTCTTTAAGGGCTGATGTGGTGCTCCTTCCCTCGCGGAAGCCGTGTTGTGAATCGTCGAAAAGGGAGTTGTTTTCGAGGACTGACATGAGTCTTATTTTTATTATTTTTTCTAATACCTTACCTATTGTGGGGAGAAGGGTTATCGGGCGATAAGAATTTGGGTCTGAGTGATCCTTATTTTTCTTCGAGAAAAACAAGACTTGACCTCTCTTCCATGCAGTAGGGAAAACACTTAAGTCTAGACATATTGAAAAGATTTAAAAAGAAGGCCGGGAAATTTAAAATGAAATTTTTTAGTAATTTGGAATCAACTAGATCGTAACCAGGGGCTTTGTTTAATGCTAAAAGATGCACGGCATAATTAAGCTCCTTTTGTTGTATTGTGAAGTGTATGTTAAAATCGTTTTCTAAGTCCAGGGTTTCTGAAATAATTGGTGTCTGTATAAGTGGAATGTGTGTATCGATTAAATCTTGAATGACATCCGTATATGTATCTGTAACTGCTGATGTAGAAAGGAGTGTGTATACAAGATCGGTGTGTTTGAGGAATTTACCCCTAAGAATTTTAAAAATTGTTCCATAAGTATCCTTGTGGGCTTGACAGTAGGCGGACCATGAATCCTTTTTGGCTTTTAAAATGTGTTGTTTATATTGTGCGTTTGCCCTATTGAATGCCTGTTTATAAGATAGATTGAGAGGATTTTTTTTTTTTCGTTTTTGTAATGCGCTTAATTTATTTCGTTCTATTCGGAGTGAATCGGTAAACCAGCTTATTTTGATGGAGTGTTTGAGTTTATTTTTTCGTAATGATTTATCCATTATTTCTATCATTAATGTAATTAATGATTCTGTCCATTTATTTAGGTTGTCTTTATCTGTTATGTTTGTAAGACTATTGTTGAGTTCCTCTAAATATTGTTGAAATAATGAATTTAATTTTTTAAAACTGCTATATTTTGTATTATATCTAAGGTCATATCTTATTAAAGGTTTTTGATTTAAGCTAAAACGAATATAGGTATGATCACTAAGGGAAATGCTGTTGTGATCTGCATACAATGAAATTAAGAAGTGAGTGATTCCGTTTCCGCATACTGTCAAGTCCGGATTGCCATAATTGTCATGTCTATTGAAAGTATATTCGTTCGCGGGATCATTAATAATCGTCAGTGGATAAGCTGATAGTAGGTTTTGGATGACTAAGCCCCTGGCATTCGTTCTGGCATAATGATACGAGACTAGTCCTGCATTGAAGTCACCTCCTAACAAAATATTATCAAAGTGATGAAAGTGGTTTGTCCAGTCTTGGATATCCTGTTCTAAATCCTCTGGGTCCCTAGGAGGGGAGTACTGAGAACCGATTATTATTGAGTTATTTTCGAAAGAGAAATTTATGAAAACTGAATTGGGAAATCTTTTGTTTAAAACTGGATATTAATTGGTTTTTGGAATGATGATGGCTGCATTATTATTTAAGGAAAGAAAGGAGATCCAGCCCAAAGGCAGATGAGTTATTTTGTTATAAGAAAAATGAGGATCCTGAACTATTGCTATGTCAATGTCGTTTTCTAATATATATGTTATCATGGAGTTGTTGGCCGCCTGTGATTTCATTAAGTTAATTTGCAAGAAATTTAAATTCGAAGTAAGAGCTGCATTATCTGATTGACTTACCTGGAGAGGAGAAGATTCATTGTCCATTGAGTCAGGAGTCATAAACGGGATATTGTAGTTCTGTATAAGGATTATTGCTAAAATACAGAGGATATTGCATCATCCCTATACTGGAAGTGGGAAAGGTAGTTGGAGCAGGATGTGGAGCTTGTTGGAATTGCTGGAATTGGTCTGTTCTTGAATGCTGAACTTGTGGTCGAATGAGTGGAAGTTATCTGTTTCTTGAGGGAGCAGGATGTTGTTGCTGTGGCATGGAGGAAGACGTTCTTGTTGTTCTTGGTTGAGGAAACTCTGTTGGAAGTTGATCTTGTATTGGTACATTACTTGGTTTATTGTAGTATTTGTCTAACTGTGCTCGTCGAAGCTCTTGATAAACAGGACACAATGTGGAGTAGGCTGCGTGGTTAGAGGATGGTCTATTGGATTGCTTACAGTTTATACAAGATTCGGTTGTGGCTGTGCAGTTATTAGTGAAATGGTTCTCTCCGCATTTGGCGCAGAAGAATCTAGGAGACTTACATTGGTTCTTTGTTGTGTAAATTTCTGACATTTTGTGCAGCGGTTAAGAGTGATATATTGTCTGATTGTTGCTTTAGTAAAACCTATTGTGATTGTTCTGTGGCTTAGAATTATTTTTGAGATGGATTTTTCTGCCTCTATAATTAGGTGATTGTAATCTGGCGCTTTAGATTTTAAAGTCTTGACGACTGTTGGAGTTTCTTGAAGATTTAGAGATGATTGGAGTTCCTCGAGGGCTTGGAATTCTGAAATATCCGCTGGAATATTGAAGATGATAATTTTTTCTGTTTTTTCTTGAGGGTTTATAATATTGACATTTGTCTTGAGTTGTGTACTGGCTTCGATAAGATCTTTAAATTTGGAAAGGTCCTCTTGTGTTTTAAATGAATATATTAAGTTTTTATTTCTTGTTTCCTTTAATTGTATTACTTTGGGTGTGTAGTTAACTTCTTGGGCTATTGTTCGCAGTTCTTTTGAGATGACCTCTTTTGTGATTGAACTTGTTCCCGGTTGTAGGATGATTCTATTGGAGTCTCTTGGTTTTGATAATTCTGGAAAGTTAGCTGCATACGATTTTGTTTGGAGTAATTGAGGAACAGATGTAGTTGATAAGTAGTTGTGTAGAGATTGGCTAATAAGTTCCGTTGTTGTCTTGATGAAATCGTCTTTAGTTGAGATAATTAGAGGATCAGAATCTTAAAATTTTATTATAATTTTATATGTTTCAGCTGTTATGAAAGTTTTGGTTAACAGAAAAAGAAATAAAAATTTAATATAAACAATAGTGAGCTATATGCTTGTTAAACTTATAAATGTTAAACTTAAAACTTATAAATGGTAACAAAAAATTTTAGTATGGTGGTTCTAAGTCAAAGGACATGAAAAATGGTTATTTGAAAATGGCGAAAAAGGCCGAAATGAAGATGGTTGATATGGGAGGATAGACCGTCCCAGTACCTTTAAAATGATATATTGGATTTGTAAATCTGCCCCATAGGAGCCGAGATTTTCACAAAAAACCAAGAATTTAGAAAAAGTTATAAAAAGCCAACTACTACTAATTTAAATAAAATGGTTATATTTGCCTTTTGAAGGAAATCACTTATATAATCTAAAAACGTTAGAAAGAAATTTTTAACTGATTAACTACGGATTGGGATAACAAAAATGGAGATTAGACAAATTTTAAAATTTAAACGGGCAGCGCCCCCTAACGGAAAAAAGTTAAAAGTTGCCTGAAACTTAGTTTTTAGTGAAAACTTAAAAAGGGTAACAAAAAAATTTTTGTGTGGTGGCTCTAAATCAAAAGATATGAAATTTAGTTAATAGAAAATGGCTAAAATGGCCGAAATGAAAATGGTTGATATGGGGGGATAGTCCGTCCCAATACCTATAAAATGAAGTATTGGACTTGTAAATCGGTCCCATAGGAGCAGAGATATTCTCAAAAAACCAAGAATTTAGAAAAAGTTATAAAATGCCAACTACTTCTGATGGGAAAGAAATGGTTGTGTTTACCTTTTGAAGGATAACACTTATATATTCTAAAAACGTTGGAAAGAGATTTTTGTCTGATTAATTAAATGCTGGGATAACAAAATTGTTATTTGAGTAAATTTCAGAATCTTAACAGGCAGCGCCCCCTATCGGAAAAATGTTAAAAGTGACATGAATCTTAATTATTAGTAAAAACTTAAAAAAGGTAACAAAAGATTTTAGTGTGGTGGCTCCGAATCAAAAGATAAGAAAAATGGCTAATAAAAAAATGGCGAAAATGGCAGAAATAAAAATGGTTCATATGGGAGGATCGTCCTTCCCATTACCTTTAAAATGATATAAAAAGTTTGTAAATCGGATTGCTAGAACTTGAGAAAACATAAAAAACCATATGAAAAAACAATGGGGGGACTTATTCTAAAGATAACCCATAATTCCCATATCTATTGCATATAGCTTTTAAATACATATTAAATTCTCTTTGCTTAAATGTAACAAAATGGTTGTTATGGCAACTGTCTGTCTTTACAATAAGTTTTAATATTCATTATTAATTGCGGCAACTAGTAATATTATCTTATTCTAAAGAAAACTCGTGATTCCAATATCCAATTACATACATAGTCTAAGAGCCAGTGAAAAGCTACCTGTATGTATTTGACCAGACCTGGGTTTTTGTACATTGAGGCCCCGATACCTACCATACATGAGATGGGGAGTCACTAAGCCTAGAGTGGTGGACGCGGCGGGCGCTCAGGTAAGACAGGTATCGACTTTTGGTAAATTTTAAATTCATTTGACCACGTCTGCCGTTTGGAAATTTGAAAATATATTATTATTATTATCGGAAAAAAAAACAATGGCAGACCATTATCGCGCGTTTAACATTGTGGCAGACAGTTTTGAAAGTGCTGAAAAAAATAAAATTTTAAAAGTAATTGACCAGATCTGCCACTGATATATTTTATTTATTAAGGTCTTAAAAACTTATATTCGTCACGGCAGACGTTTTCATTGAGTATATACTTCAGCAGATAACAAGACTTAGCTACTACCTGGTCAGATCTATGCATAGACTGTCTGTACAGCTATCTTTCTGTTTACTTTTCGAACACTATAGTGAGGAAAGTATTGTGTAACCACGTTTCCTACGCCTAGCAGTGAGGACGAGTCGAAAATCTTGGAGGGTTTCCAAGTTGAACAACATGTTTGAATTTAGTAAACATCCAGTCATTCGGTATTCCCTTATCGCTTATTTTCTCTCAACGAAGAGCTTGTCTCCCCTATTTTACTAGTGGACTTGTTGAATCCGCACTTGCGCAGAGGCTTCCATGGTCTCAAGAAATGTAGTTAAAGAGTATTGTAATCATGTCAAAAATCCGAATTTGAGATTTTGATGTTTCTATACGTTTTTAGGTCCCCTGAATCCGTTTTCACTATTTTTAGGATGATGTATGTATATGTGTGTGTATGTATGTGTGTGTGTATGTATGTGTGTGTGTATGTCTGTGAGTGAACACGCTAGCATCTAAACGCTTTGTTCGAATAAGCTGAAAGTTGGTATGTATATTGTAAGTCCCTATAGTATGAACCCTATTGATTTTGGTGAATCTAGCACTTATAGTTCTTTTACAGGGACACCAGGAAAAATTCTTTATCAATATTTCCTATGGGGCCAAATTTTAAAAAGTGTGATAGCGTCTAAACGCCTTATTAATCTGAGCAAATTTTTTTTACACATGTTATAGGTCACAGTTGCACCAACTGTATAGATTTTGATGAATTTAGCACTTACAGTTTTTTTACAGGGACACAAAGAAAAATTCTTTATCATTATGACCTATGGGACCAAATTTTTAAAAGTGCGATAGCATCTAAACGCCTTATTCAATTGAGCTGAAAATTTATATGAATATTATAAATCACTGTTGCACTAACTATAAGCATTTTGGTGAATCTAGCATTTATAGGTTTTTACAGGAACACAACGAAAAATTCTTTATTATTATGATCTATGGGCTCAAATTTATTGAAATTTTATTTTTCCGACTGAGTGAAAATAATGCCTGGACCGGGAGTCGAACACCGGTCCGGTGTTCGACTCTTGGTCCAGGCATTATTTTCACTCAGTCGGAAAAATAAAATTTCAATAAATATGATTTTCTTCCACAGTTGATTGTGTGATTTTACTAAAAATTATGGGCTCAAAGTTCAGTAGCGTTAAATAAAACATCGTGTAATATATGGAGAAAAATACTCAAACACTCTATTATGGTTTTCTCTCTTTTGTTTGTTTAACAACTCCTCTTTCTTTACTTTATCTACAAAACTGTTTATTACTCAATGTTCGGAATGTCGAGTGGAGTCACTCCAGATTTTTTTTTTCCTATGTATCACTATTGTACTCATTCTAGTCTTGTAAAATGCCTTGAACCAAATATTGATCAGGAACCACCACGTAATACAGATGTATTCTTAATTGATGGATTTTTCATTCTACATTCCATGAAAGAAGTTCCCAAAATATTCGGGAGTATTTCAAAGAAATTTCTGCAAATGGTATCAAAATATTCCACCCGGAAAATTGATGTAATCTTTGACCAATATTTGTTTCCAACAATAAAAGGTAGGGGAAGCCGGGGTAATAAGAGACGCAGTCAAAAAAACCTCCAAAAAATATACATAGACAACTTTAAAAATATGTAATATTAAGTATCATGTGTATTCTTTACTATAATACACTTGTTGAGAAGTTTATAACACATTTTGAACTTTTTTTATACGATGAACAAAACCTTCGCTTTGAACTTACCCTAAAAGTTCGTGACATTTTCTAAATTTTTTGTAATTTTTTTGTTATAGGTTACCCTAAAAGTTCGGGGGTAATTTGGGATTCGGGGGGATTTGGGATTGGGGTTCGGGGGTTATTTGGGATTTATTAATGTGTAACCTTTTGACCAACACTATGACATTTGATGTACAATTTTTTAAAACCTTGAAAGCATTCATTATTTACATGTTCTAGGCATGTTTCTTATTACCCCATTTTTATTTTTTGTGGGGGTAATAAGAGACATGAGTCTCTTATTACCCCCACTGTTAATTCCTGGGTCCCCCCCCCCTTCATTGTAGTTCCTGTTAATGCAGTCTGACTAGTTTATGAAGAGTTTACCTAGAGTTAGGCCTACTCTAAGTTTACCAAGAGAACTTTTTTTTTTTTCACTTTAAATCAAAAAGCAGTTTTATTCATTAGGCTAGACCATATTTAAGGTTTATGATTATGTAAAATTATGTTTAGAATGTCTATAAGTTAGTATTTAGTCATTAATACTTCATTACATAATAAATAAGTTCATTTACAATTGCTAGAAATTTTTTTTATAACATTTTGTTCGGTTGTATACACTTCAAAGATACGTTTTTTGCCTATTTTCGACTACACTTTAGAAAATGCGTAAAATATTTTCTGCCCATTTTAAAAATTATATTGATGTTTTTAGTTAATCCCTAGGTTATGTTGATTATGTAGAACTATCATTAAGTACATTATTATATTATTTAGGACCTAATATTAAAAGAAATGAATTTCACAAACACATTTATGACAGTTAATTTTCGAGAAAACATATTTTTTGAATGGATGTAAATAATAAAAATTAAAAACTATTGGCTGATTCAGAATCGTTTCCAGATGTCTTTTATTATCCCACATGATTTTACATTGCTATACATTGACAGTTACAAGCCTGGTCTCTTTTTACCCCACGTGGGGTTATTAGAGACAAGGATTTAATGGAAATTTAAATATTTTTTTAAACAAAAATTTTAAGTTCAAAAATCACCTAAAAAATCAAGAGGAGTCCATTTAATGAAATTAATACGAGACATTTATTTCAAGTTATTTAGATTAATAGTATAGATTTTATTAATATTTTTTGTCTCTTATTACCCCGGCTTCCCCTAGTGAAAGATGTCTACGTCATGAAGCATCGTTGATTGATTACACAATTTCGGAGCCTGAACAGGTGCGACCATCGGATTTTGCAAAAGAATTGAAGAATACTAAGTTTAAGGAAGCTCTGGTAGATTTTTTTTTACAAATCATTGGTGTAGTGAGGAAATGAAATCATTTTTGGGCAACCGACAGATATTTTTAAATTTTCGAAATTGTTAATAGTATCAAGTTTTTGATAACAAGATCCAATCAAGTGTTGTTGAAAATTTATGTTATCCTTCACATGAAGAAGCTGATACCAAGATTATCTATCATGATTGCAATATCGCTGAGCAGTCGAATATTGTTATTAGAGCCTCTGATACCGATATTTTGATTATAATGATTGGGAATATGACACAATTTCAAAATTCTAATTCTAATATTTGGATGCTCAATGGAACAGGAAATAACGAAAGGTATATTGACGTCACAAAAATTTATAACGAGCTTGGTTAATTGTTAGCCAAAAGCTTAATCGTAATCCATGCGTTCGCAGGATGTGATTTCAATCCGTCTATTTTAATAAAGGGAAGAAAAGAACTTTTACTTTGCTGAAAAAAAAAATATAGAATTTCAACAAGCATAATTGCTACTCTTGGTGAAGAAAATTTGATTGAGGATCAGTTAAAAGAGGTATTTAACAGTATTCAGAAGTTTACCTGCCAGCTCTACAATGCAAAAAAATCTATTGATGTTGATGATGGAAGGTACCAACTTTTCGTCAGCAATTATAAAGCTTCCGACGTTAATGAAATTTTAACAAGAAAATACTGAATTTCGACGCAAGCTCAATACCACCGTGTAAGAGTGAGCTTTACCAGAAACTTCTAAGAGCGCATTATACTTCAACTGTTTGGAAAAATGCTTACAAAAAGCAACCGACCACGTTCGACCCATTAGAGCAGTGGCGTATGCAAGGGGGGGGGGGGTTAACCCCCCCCCCTTTACAAAATGTATGATAAGAAAAAATAGGCTGTTCCTTACATTTTTTTTTTCACATTTCAGGCGGAAAAAATGTATGGCAAGCGTAGAATATTTTTTTCTACGAAGTGGTTTAAAATTATGACTAACTTTTTTTTTCATTACTCTGTGATAAACACTCCTGAAAATAACTAAACCACTTCATTTGCGCGGCGCGAAACATGTTTCCCCTGAAAACAATTCTCTGAAAGGATTTCACCTTTACGAGTTCATATTCAAGGACAAGAGGGGTCGACCATATGGGGAAGGGGTGATCATTGAAGTAGTGACCTTGAAGGAGTGACCCAAATACAGTGAAACCTCTCAACTTGGACGACCCTCTAAGTTGGACGCTTTTTCTCGGAACGGAATGTATCCATTCACATTATGTCTAACCCCTATAAGTTGGACACCTCTCTAAGTTGGACACTTTTTCTTGGAACCGTAGGTGTCCAACTTAGAGAGGTTTTACTGTAATACCCCAACAGTAGAAGACATTTTAAATGAACTAGAGAAAACTTCTCGTCGATTAGACTTCGCTCTGCAAATAAGAAAATTCAATGAAATATTTTGCGTAAGCATAACTATGTATTGAATTTTATGTTTTGTGTAGCAGTTTGTACAGGCTCTACGTTATCCGTCGCTAATTAAAGATTTTTTAGTTTGATCTTCTAATTGGTGAGTTTGTTTTACTATATTTCAACTTCTTACTCTTATTTTCGGCAAGTAATTATGATATTTTAAAAGATTGTTAAACTTAATTAAAAATAAACTTAATTAAACCTAATTAAACCTAAATAAACTTAAATAAACTTAATTAAAAATTCGGAAGGACGAGCCCCCCCCCCCCCCTTGGAAAAATCCTGGATACGCCACTGCATTAGAGTATGGTTGGATTGAGCAAGGCGGTAATATTGTATTCAAATGGTTCGAAGGAGATCAACTCCCAACTTCTGTGAGTGACTTAATTACGAAGGTCTCTGGTAAGTTCATAATAATTAATTCTTTACCGAATATGCTTGAATCAATTTACACATTCCTTCTATTCTATAATTTAAGTTTTATTTTTACAGAATCCGATTCAATGGATGATGAAGACGAGTCACACAACGTCAGACATGATTCCCATAATGATGAATGTAGATTCAAACCAATGGAAAGAAATATATATTTTGTAATGCATGCATGATTTATTTTTTTGATTCATTTTTGTTAATTGTGTCTTAAATAAATAAAATAACTAAATAAAATAAATATTTGAATGATTATTTGTTATCTGCAATACACCTTAATATTTGAGATTCTTTCGAAATATATTTACTTTTCTATCATCAAACTTATAAATTTTAGTCCATAGTTTACAAAATTAAATATTAATTACTATGAAAACATTTATAAAATAAATAATTGATGTAAAACAGGGAACTTAATACATGTATATCTGACCGTGTAGTTGCTAAGATTTTATTGCCTGCTGAAGTATGTACTCAATGAAAACGTCTGCCGTGACGAATATAAGTTTTTAAGACCTTAATAAATAAAATATATCAGTGGCAGATCTGGTCAATTACTTTTAAAATTTTATTTTTTTCAGCACTTTCAAAACTGTCTGCCACAATGTTAAACGCGCGATAATGGTCTGCCATTGTTTTTTTTTCCGATAATAATAATAATATATTTTCAAATTTCCAAACGGCAGACGTGGTCAAATGAATTTAAAATTCGCCAAAAGTCGATACCTGACTTACCTGAGCGCCCGCCGCGTCCACCACTCTAGGCTTAGTGACTCCCCATCTCATGTATGGTAGGTATAGGGGCCTCAATGTACAAAAACCCAGGTCTGGTCAAATACATACAGTGTGCTTTTCACTGGCTCTTAGACTAACAGCATTTATATACATTTTTAAATGCTTTCTGAAAAATTAACAATATGGTCGTTATGGCAACAATATATCTATATATGACAAATTATTATTAATTGTTAAATATGGCAACCAGTAAAATTATTTAAATCTATGAAACGAAGGTTTAATGACTAACTCTACTCTTAAAAAATTCAATCTCCATCTTTGTCATCCATGAATTTTATTATAAGTATGATCTTATATTAAAAAATTTTTAATGGCAACACCCCGAAAGGTATAGCCATGTCAATAAGACAGACTCTGTGCTAAAATATTTAATTCATTTAAAACACTATATTTTTAAATAAATAATGAAATGCTCCAGTTTTCTGATAGTAAAATGGCAACAGTTTTTAAAATTTTTTATTATTTTATTGACTATACCATGGCAAGAGGACGGATCCTGTGCTGTTTTCAGAAATTTATTTCCCTATACCCATCCCGATATAAAATTTCAATACATTATTTCTATTTTAATTATTAAAACTAAGTTATTTGACTATAAAATTTTGTGGCAACTATCAGAATAATGGAGCCGTTCAATTATAAAGAAAATGGCACTTTTAGAACATTAAAACAAAAAATAAACAAACATTTAGCTGCTTATAAAAGATATAAATATTATGTTATAATAAAAATTTACACAAGAAACAGGTTCTATGTTTTATTACAAAAATTTTTATATATATATTATAATATCAAAAAGTAGAATTATATATAAAATATTCATTTGAAAAATAGTTGTTTTTGTAAAAATTTAATAAATTACATTAAAAACGCCTTTGAAAAAAGCTACGTTAGGAATCAAGAACTGAAAAAATGTAAAAAACCAAAACTCTCATAACTTTTGAACTAGAACAGATATCTACATAAATTTGGTATCTACAGAAAGGTTAGGATGTGGGCCATCCATGGGTACAAAAATCAGCAGCGGTACTTATCCCCTTCCGCTGTTTAGCCGCCGATAATTGGGAGCTTCAAAAACGACATGCTACAAATCCAAGAGAAAACTGAAGACTACATGAATATATACAGTGAGAATTTTATATACATATGAGTACCCATGTACTCATGTAATAATAAGAATAAAACAACGGAATAAATCCGTTACTCGGGCGCGGCAATTGCACCCTACGTTACAGGCCGAAGACCAAAGTATCTCTCAGCGAAAATACCTTCTCCCGCTCACGGCGGTTTCCAAGGTTGGTTGGTTGCATAAAATAAACTTAGGAGTGGTTGGTTGCATGACACCTGTCTTATATCTAACCGTTTCCGAGTTATGGTAGATAGAAGAAAAATCTGGGTTTTTTTTTTCATCCCGTCTGAAAAAATCCAAATTTGCGAGCTTTCTGAAAGACTTACACGCAAAATAAGAACATATTTGGAAAAAGCAGAAAAACTCCTATCGGGTGACACCATTTACATCAGGATACCTTAATTTGACGTCGAGCTACAAGCGCTAAAACATTGGCAAAGTTTAAAATCGAGTTGTCACCAAATTCTTTAACCGGCAATTCTGCAAACACCGTTCAAGCTACAATAGATCAAATTTACCAAAAACTTCTCCATTCTACAAACTTTAGAAAGAGCCCAAAATAAACCATATCGGTGTTCTATCAATTAATTAAAATACAAATCATAAACATAAAAATAAATATAAATAAATAAATAAACAATTCTAAAGAATTAAGTCACTTAAACTGCCAAAGACAGGAACCTGATTTCAGCATGTTTGTCAAAATAAAATAAAACACTTTTTCTTTCATCAACAGGGATAATGAAATCAACTAAAATATTTTTTTCCGGTAGAAAAATGTGACTAAGTGATAGATTTATGTTGTAAGAAATCGAATCGTTAATGTTATGACTGCAGTTTTCATCACAGGTAAGGAAAGGGTGATGATTGTTCATTAGTGTGTTATTTCTTAGACGGACTGCACCATTTCTTAATAGTAATCAGTCGGAAAGAGGTCGGAACAGTTTTAAAATATCATATTTAATACAGTCAAGAAACATTTTTGTTTTAAAAATTCTAAATAGGAAACTTAGAAAATTTTTGATATTTGCAGTTTTTTTACCGGGGGAATAAGGCAAAATTTCCCATAAACTATTAGTTTCATCATAGAAATAGTGGAAGTACTATTTATGATACACGAATGAATATAATTGAAAATGAAAATTTTACTATGGAAATTTCCGTACGTTATTAGAAATTTGTGATTTTCTTAACATAGAAAAAAAGAACAGTATAAACTTGCACAATTGAGATTATTGGTTTTGAAATACTGTGGATTTGAAACGAAATCTGAATCATGAAACTAACCTTAATAAAATTAAAAAAACACATTAGGATAATCTATATGCATAAAAGCGGAAAGAGGATAGCCTATTGGAAGGGGACCCTGCCGTGTGACTCTTAGACTTATTTTCATTAAAAACGAATATAGTAGAAATGGGATATAGTAGAAATAGAAATATATGGTAACAAATTTATAATGCTAAGCGGCGTCAAAATTTATAATGCTAAGCGGCGTCAAACTATGCCAACCTTACATAAAGTATTACCTTTAATTAAAAAAACTCGTAATTTAAAACAAAATATTTTGTGCTATTCTGCTGTATAAATAAAAGTTTATATAAAAGAAACTTTTTAACGATTAAGTTCATATTTAATTAAACCTAATTTATGTTTATAAACAAAACAACAAATCACACACTTTCTTAAAATAAATGAGTTGATTCCTCATGTCAAATGGGAGTTTTATTTTAGATCGACTTGAGTTAAAAATGCAACTTTTCGTGCTACTTAGTAGCTTTATATTAAGGTGAACTTGAGTTATCGATATTTATCGATAATTGAGTTATTTCTGCTCATTTTCAACCACTTGTAAGTAACAACATCTCTCTCTCTCTCTCTACAACGAATTTCTTCAGCAGAACGTAAGTGCAACGAACAAGCGTTTTTGAAGTGATTCAGTTTATTTAAATCATTTGCGTTAAAATCCTTAATAAAATAAATGAATTACGCAAATATAATAAATAACTCAAATTAGAGTGCATTATCTTAACTCAATGGACATACTGAATTTAGCTCAAGATGAGAAAGCGTGTTTCGTCAAGGCAAAAGAGTGAAAATTCAGTCAAGTTGAACTATTTTCATTCTTTATTTTAAGAGAGTACTTTTTATTTTTGTTTACGTGCCATTTTCAGACTTTTTATACAATATTTATGAAATTCAGGTGCTATGCTTAAGCAATGTAAAACATATTTCAAAATACGTAAGTGCTTCAAACATCAAAATACTGAAATAATTTATTTTTTAGAAATTATTTTCAGTACTTTCTATAATTATTTTTAATGTTATGAAGGTTAAAAAAATAATAATAACCTTCAGTTTTATATGAAATGGCCTCCTGCTGGAAGAAAAGTTATATATATAGTTTTTTAGTGATTTAAATATCAAAGACATTTAAATAATTTTACGTAAAATTTCATGAAGAATATATGTTAACTGCTATGCTATCATAGTGTACTATCTGGCCAAAGAAATAAACAAATAGTACTACTATTAGCTCAAAAAATAAATAAATAAATAATAATAATAATAATAATAAAAGACCAAAAATGCTGTAAGGACTGGTTATCAGTCCTGTTTGTTTCAGCCTTTCTAATTACTTTAAATGCTTGGCAATTGCATATGAAGACAAGTCATATAAAAACTAACTTTCTATATTTTAAACTTTAATGGGAGGAAATGTTGAGGCTTTTGCAAAAGTGTTGAGCTTAAATAGCCTAAACAGATTCTAAATCTTACGAAACTATAAAGTAACGAATTCACCAGACTTAAATTAACTCTCGAATCTGAATTAGCCTAAGAGATGAGTTCCCACAAAATCTTAGTTTATCATTTACAAAATTTCTGAATTTTACTATCAATGGGTAAGACAAATTAAAAATAAGTCATTATATAACTAGGTAAATAAACACAATTTCACCAAATATAAATGAATAATTTGTCAAGTATTTTTTAATAAAATATGTACACAAATGCGTGACATAAGCAAAATCATAAAGTATGATAAAACTGATTTAAAAAATAAAAATAAAAATTAAGTTATGTCAGTTACAAACCTAGAAATTTTGTCACAGTAGAAATAAAGATTTAAAACAAATATGTGGGAAAAGAGTTCGTGGAAAACATTCTTTAAAAAACTTTGCTTTTATTTTTGTTGGTGGATGAGATAAACCTTTAATGGTAATTTAATGGCATAAAAGAATTACTTAAAAACTTTCATTAAATAAAGAAAAACAAAATATTAATATTTTTGTAAAATATATGCTACGTATTAGATTGTTTCTTCAAAAATCCGTCTACCTTAAAACTTTTTTTGTTATTAGAAAATACTTTAATGGTAAAGTATCATAAGTAATTTTTCATTACATTTTTATTTAATCTCCAAATTACACAACTACTTAAATGTGAAATATTTATTGTTATTCAAGATTTAATACATAATTTAAAGGAATTCTTTTTTCATATTTGAAGGATTTAGGCATGTATCGTATCTGAGAAATATTTAGTAATAAATAATCTATATTTTATATTTTGTATATATATCATTCAACAATTTGAAGAAAATAACAAGCTCCAAAAATGTAAAATTGTGTTTTTATTTATTTATTTATTTAATTCACTTTGCTTTCGCAAATATTTTAGGCAAAAGAAGGGGACGAAAATTACTTATTTAACGTAAAAACAGACATTGGGAATATTCATCAGTTTGATTTCTTCAATGCGATCGTAATTTTAGAGTCGCAAAACGTGAAAAAAGAAGGGGAAAAAAAACCTTGGAGTGACTTTATTCGGCTTTCCAAACATTAAGTAATTAATGGTTGTATTAATAAATTAAAGTAAGAGATGTCGTTAAATAAACAAAAGATAAAATTAATATAGAATGTTTGATTATATTTCTGTATATAGTATGCTGTTTAATTTAACGCTGTTACACTTCAAAACATTTGAGCCTGTAGATCATAATGATAAATATTTTTTCGTTGTATCCCTATAAAAATCTATAAGTGCTAGACTTACTAAAATCTATACAGCTCATGCGACCGTGACCTTTAACATGTATACGTATAAATTTTCAGCTCAATTGGATAAGGCGTTTAGACGCTGTCGCACCTTAAATACTTTGAGCCAATAAGGCACAATGATAAAGAATTTTTCTTTGTGTCCCTGTAAAAATGCTAAAGTGCTAAATTCTCCAAAATTCATACAGTTTGTGTGACGGTGGCCTTTAACACATATATAATCTTTTAGGTGAATTGGATAAGGCGTTTAGACGCTAATACAATGTCCCTGTAAAAAAAAAAAAAAAAAAAACTGTCAGTTCTAGATTCTTCAAAATCAATAGGTTCGTGCTACGGTGACCTATAACATATGTACCGACTTTCAGCTTATTCGAACACAGCGCTTAGACATAATCGTATTCATTCACGTACATACTCGCACACATACATATATGCATACACACATATACAGACATAAATACATACATACGTCAGCATAAAAATATCCAATTCTAATTCATGGGACCTCAAAACGTGTTGAAACATCAAAATATTAAACTCGGATTTTTGTCATGATTGCATTAGTTTCATACATATGTACAACATGTTGGAAAAGTAAAAATGGGATCGAATTTATGCACCCCAATTATAAATATAAATGATTAAAACTTCAAAAAATCCGGATTCGAATTTCGTCATATAATTTTCTCATATTTTTCTCGTTTTTCCGAAAATCTTAATTTTGGACTTATTCCCTTCTTCGAACTAGTGATTCGTATATACTAAGCTTCAATGAATGATTTAACGAATGGTTATTTTCTATTATTATTTTTAAAATAGTAATATTTGTTTCTTTCTAAACAATTTAAGGCTTTTAGCCTGTTTATTGGATTACTATAATATAAACTCGAAAGACTAACGGCCGTATTCACCATTAACTTCAACTCCCAGTTCAACACAAAAACTTGAAAAGCGTCTAAAGGCAGAATGCAGCATTTTAAAAATAAATACCCGCTCCTTCTGCCATCTATCGACGAAGATTTCATATAATCCTCGATTGGTTATTTTCCGCTAAAGAATCGAAAAGTAACTATTCCTCTGGATGGCATAAGCAACGCATCCAACTTAGCTGAAATGTTGTACCCTGACTTTATGCGCTTTTCAAGTTTTCGTGTTTAACCGGGAGTTGTAGTTATTAGTGAATACAGCTGTAATGGCTGTATTTACCATTATCTTCAACTCCATGTTCAAAGCAAAATCTTGAAAAGCTGCAGCTTTCTAACAAAATTTTTGCACGCTGCTTCATCTAGCGTCTAAGACTTCGTATTATCTTTAGCTGGTTATTTTTAGCTAAAAAATCTGAAAACAACAAAGCCGCTAGATGGCAGAAGCAACGCGGGAATTTTTTTTGAAAAATTGTACCCTGACTTTAACGTTTTTCAACTTTTCGCGTTCATCTGGGAGTTAAAGTTTATAGTAAATACAGCCGTTAAACGTAGACATCATTAAAACAGAGCCTTTCTCAACTTGTGAACTCAAAATGTACGAAATCGTAACTGTAAATCTGTTTTTTTTTTTTTTTTTTTTTTTTAGCTACAAATTTTTGATCGATTTTTTTTGCATTTGAACATTAGTAAAATAATTTCTTAAAATGCGAATTTTGTAATAACCTACCTGCACACAGACTTTTTTGTTTCTCGGTTTGGTTTATATTATGATTGATTTTTTAACAGTTTAAGCTTCTAATCCACTACTTTAAGAACCACTTTATATGTGTATGTATATATTCTATATATCTTTTGCAATTGTGCCTGATGTTACTAATGTTTATTAATGAAAAATCTCCGTGTCATTACTGAAAAATTTCTAACATATAAATGATTTTTTTTAACGAAATTATGTGTCTGAAAGCGCCCTGTTTTATAATTTTTAAAAGTGAGTATTATGTAAATCTGATAAATTTACGTACTGCTTATTTCTAAATGCTGTGAAGGTAAATTAACTTTAAAATAAGATATTTTTGTCTTAAATTGCAAGAAATGTATTTAAATTTAATAAAATTATTTAAATTATTATTATTATTATGAATATTAGTATTACGCATTTCATGCGAAACTTTTTAAAGCTATTCTTTTCTCATAAAACAATTCAGTAGTTTAAAATTTTATTTCAAAAAATCTTTTTTAAACACTGTAGGCAATTTGTTCGTGTTAATTAATATATTTATATATATATTCGGAATAATACAATATATTGCAAATTACTTTATGTTAAATTTATAATGCAAAATAATTACAACAAAACATGTCTACATTTGACGGAATTCATTAAATCTTTGTAAGACGATACTTCAAAAAATAGATATAATTAATTTGAATAAAAAAGAAAAAAAAAGAAATACGGTTTCATTTCATAAAAGTGATCGCATAAGAAAGATTTTAGAAAAATTACAAAAACTAAAATGAACAAATTAAATTTTATGTATTTGCTAACCTTGGATACAGGGAGAGAGAAAAGGATACTATCGTATTTTTTAAAAGTACGAAAAAGACAATGTTTTACTATATCATCGGATATTTTTTCTTTTTTTTTTTTTTTTTTTTTTTTTTTTTGTCAGGCGTATATTCTTTTTTTGCTATTTATACTACATAAAAGAAATAATACTTTAAAATTGAGAAGTGTTGTTTTATTCTACTCAGTGATAGAGGAAATAAATTTAATCACTTTCTTCTTCACAAATATGTAAATATATATAATATATATGTTTCTTATGTTTAAACATTAGTATAAAAAAAAGGCAAATATGTATTTATATATTTATATGCTGATATAGAAATATTGTTTATTATGATATATTTAAAAAATAAAATGTATTTTTTTATATGTTATAATCCTCATAGCTTTCCTAAAATTTTACTTCAATTTTATTATCTGCGCGCTCTGATTTATCGCAAAGCTTTCTGCGCTCAAATCTGAAAGATTGTGTGGAATAGTTCCACACATATATTGAGCTTTAGATTTATTTCTTAAAAAAAAAAAAAAAAAAAAAAAAAAAAAAATCTAAATATTTAATTATTACATTTTTCATGAGGAATTGATTTAAAAAATGATTTTATTTTAAATTGTATACTTGTTCGTTAAAGTAATTTGCATTTCAATTCTTTGAAGAAAAGATTAATTTTAATAATATATTAATTATGTAAATCTTTCATTTAAAATACATATTTCATAAATTAAAGATTTCATTTAATTTCAAAATGTACACTTTTGTTAATAAAATATTTTTTTTTTTTAAATAAAATATAAACTTAAAATTCATACATTAAAAATTAATCCAATAAAAATTGTTCTCAATAATTTAATAAGAATTGTTCTCAGCTTTCAGAATAAATCGTACATTTAAATAATATTATGCTTCTCAATATTTCGGATTCAACGCAGCGCTACCATATCTGGTGATAAACAGATGGGAATTGTATGATGCTCGCTTCTCCAGTCCGATTAAAATCACGGACCACGCAACATGTAATTTGGTAAACAAGAAATCGTCCTCTCTCCTACACTACCTTTTGTACAGCGAATTCTTAATAGGATGGATATGTACTTGTGACGTCCTCTGCTGTTTATTCCTCTATTCAATAAACTTTTATCTTTTTAAATGAGTGGGCTTCATGCTTTTTTTGCCTACTGTCTTTGACTTTATTTTCTGAAGGACTGTGGTATTCAGTACCACACATATTTATGGTGCCGAAAAATTGACCCTAGAATTATCTGCGGTGCAGGAGAGGAATGTCAGTTTAAAAAATTTTTTGGAGAAGTAAATATTTTTCGAAGGCATCAAAAGTACTTGCGCTACAGTACCAAATTTTGTCAAAATTGGACTTTATACAAAAATATTCGTCTTCGGTATATCTAAATCACCTAACTTGTTTCAAGAAACCAACCTTCCTTTGGCCTGACACCTGTTACTAACAAGAGATGGATCATACACGGATCGTATAATGAAATGAAGCCACTCACTTGTTCTTTAGGATATATTTATCTGGAAAGTGGAAAGAGAAAGAACGGAGAAACGTTTGCCTCCCCCTTTCCCGGTTCTTTGGATTCAAGGATGACTTTTTATTCTTTCTCTGGAAGGCAGCTCTCTTGACCGCCGCTGCGCGCCTACCTTATGGAGAAATCGGAATAATCTTCTTCCCCATGCTTAGCCCCAGTTAAGCTGCATTCAAACACTGGCAACAGCAGAACGACAAGGGCGGTCTCTACTCAAATCCCTTTGATGTGTTATTTGAGTCGTCGCGAAGCTCGAAGACAGATTTATTCTCTGACAAACCTTCTACTGTGATAATTGTATGGGGAACTTGGGTCTCTTTTGTAAAAGAGTATTAAAAAGTAACGTCCTTCATTGTAAACATGTGCAAAACTTCAAGGGTCACTTTTGGACAATGGATAATTTATGACTTTGTCGCTTTTCATCGTTTCTAGTGTTTGAAAGCCGCTTTAGGGTGCTTTTGTAAGGGTGACGACAAAACTTACGACGCATGCTCTGTGCATGTCCTCGAACGCACCCGGGTTTGCTTTAGACAAATTGAGCAAAATTAATAATGTTTGTGATCACCCTGTATCGTTAATAAACGAAATCAACTGTATCTTTAGGATATGTAAACATAGACCCAGTTCAATTTGTGGATGAATTTGTGTGATGATGGCATATTAAATAAGGGAGATGTAAGCATTTATTTTAAAACTCCAAAAAAAAAAAATCAACATGTTTTTTATTTATAATATACAGAGTTTTTAACGAAAATTATTCTCCCTTTGAAATAAGTTGGAAAAACACTTTTAAAACTATAAACTGCAATCAGAATTCAAATATCTAAAATATCTCATAAAATATGAACATTTTTATGAAAAACGTTCTTACTGCGCATGTGCGAAAGGTAAAACATTTTTTATTCCATAGGTTGAAAGCTAGATGTATTGGACAACTTTTATCAAAAGTGCATTTCAATAGAATAAAAATTAAGTGAATTGTACGAAAAAGAACGAGCTAGATTTTAGATATTGTCTGAAGTTTCTTAAGGGGTTTTTCACATGCCGCGTAATTAATTTTAAGATCCAGTTATTTTAACCACACTCCAAATGTACATTTTTTGTGAAAAATCCCTTATTAGCTTGTAACTCTAACATATTTTTGTTTATTTACTATGATTTGTGAGATCATAATGGGTTTTTCCCAAAAAACAACCTTTGGAAAGTGGTTGAAATAAATGGATCTACAAATTAATTACACAGCATGCGAAAAACCCCTTAAGAAATTTCAACTTTTGGAAAATATCTAAAATCTAGCTCGTTCTTTTTCGTACAGTTCACTTAATTTTTATTCTATTCAAATGCACTTTTGCTAAAAGTTGCCCAATACATCTAGCTTTCAACCTAGAACTTCTACATTGATAGGCTGACGCATCCGCCATTTTCTAGCCACAAGACTGGCTGACGATTTATTATTGGCGATTTTTCGGCTATAAATTGCACGAATAACTCCAAAAAAAGGGCACCGCCTGTTTATATTTTTTTCTAATCCAGAAAGAAGGCAAAAGTGGATTATATATTGCAAATGTAACTCGTGGATACCCGGATCAGGAGCACAGCTTTGTAAGGCAAGATTTTCATTATTTTCAACTTATTTCATTTTATTTTCAAAAATCTTTGACAAATTTATTATGAATGTACTATTTTTTAAGTTATAGTTTTTAAATTCTTTTAAAATTAACTTTAAAGTTACGTTTCTCTTAACGTGAAGGGTTGCAGTTTTGAGAATGTTGGCGATGTTCTTAAAATTGCCAACTTGTTAATTTCGTGATGAGAAGTTCTAGCTCGCATGATCTGAGTAGAAGTTTAAAGACGATAACAACACTAATCAGGTAGCCTAGCTTTTTCTACCGCCAACGTTTTCCCAGATGGGCTAGAAAATGGCGGACACTGCGTCAGCTCGTATCATATAGGAGCCTTATTTCAACCTATGAACTAAAAAATGTTTTACCTTTCGCACATGCGCAGTAAAAGCGTTTTTCATAAAAATGCTCATATTTCATGAGATATTTAAGCTGAGATATTTGTATTGCGAATGCAGTATATTGTTTTAAAAGTGTTTTTCCAACTTATCTAAAAGTGGGAATAATTTTCGTTAAAAACTATGTAATACTATAAATAAAAAACATGTTGATTTTTTTTTTTGGAGTTTTAAAATAAATGCTTATATCTCCCTCATTTAACTTGCCACCATAACACAAATTCATCCACAAATTGAACTGGGTCTATGTTAACATATCCTAAAGTTATAGCTGATTTCGTTTACTTAACGATACAGGGTGATCACAAACATTATTAATTTTGCTCAATTTGTTACCGGCCCCCTAATTGTTGTCCTAAACCATTCTTCACTGAAAAACATGAGGAAGACACAGTTCTTTAAATACCCAATGTTTGAAGACATTTCATTAAGAGATAAGTTTCTTATTTGAAAAAAAAAAAAAAAAAAAAAAAACTGATCGTTTGCAAATCTTGCTAAACTTTTAAACAGGGGTGTATATTTATTACTAATAAATAATCTATTCTTTCTTTCAAAACATGAAATGATCGCTCAAAATTTTAGATAAATAAATATATTTTTTTTACAATTAGTATTTTGGAGGTTAACGTAAAAAAAAAAAAAAAAAAAAAAAAAAAAAAAAAAAAACAATCGTAGAATAAAAATATAAAAGTATAAATGTGTATAAAATTATTCAGCGCTGCCGTTTAGATTGTTAAATAAATTGTTGTTTTCATATTCGATTCAAAGTCAAAAACTTATTAACATTTATGCGCGTCGTTTAGAGTGATTTTAGTACAGTGTACAGTGCCGGCAAAAGAAATCTTTACACTTGAGTGGCAAGAAAAAAAAAAAAAAAAAAACTTTACATGTCAGTTGCCGTTCCCGCCATAAAAATGTGTTGAACTCCAGTGATGACACGTGGTTATTAGTCGATCACCCACGACCTTTCCCTATCCTGTCAACATTCAGTTCCCCTAGTGGACTTAAAGAGTCAGGCTGTACTCTCTTTGCTCCCGCAAGCTAGTATTTCATTCATTTGTTAAAAGTTTGATAACCTACATCAGTATTCCCACTCCACACAATGGGTTGGTTTAAGCTTAAAATGGAAGAGAAAGCTCATGCCTTTACTCTGCTAGAGAAAGGAATCTCTGTGATTGATGTAGACAGAGATCTGGCAGATCATTCTAGATGCAACCAGTTGTAGCCATCTAGCAGATGTAGCGCCAGATATCCATGCCTGAACAGCTGCATTCTACAATAAAATGCAAAGATGAAATGGCAAAATAGTGACAGACTAACGCCACTTGTCATCACTAGGATTCGACACATTTTTATGAGGGAAACAGCAGCTGGCATATAATTTTTTTTTTTTTTTTTTTCTGCTTAAATGTAAAGATTTTTTTTTTTTTTTTTTTTTTTTTCAGGCACTGTATATTACAATTTGTAGTTGAGTAAAAGTAATAGCAATAATAATAAATAATGAATGAAAAAAAAAAGAAAGCTTCACACACAGATACCCATTTTTTTAAGTCTTTCGATTTTCCCTTTAAACTTGCGGATAAGATATCTCCCGCCAAGTACTATACGGAGAATATCGTCAAACGCTTCTACCTTCCTTTCGTTAAAAAACATTTTTTTGTTCACTAAAAACCAAAAAGCTTCAAATTATAAACATAGTTTTTAAATGTTCAGATTATTCTAATCTAGTTATAACAAAAGTTAGGTTTCATTTTTTATTTCTATATCACTTTTAGAGGTATGAAACAGGTCCCACATAGAATTTGCCTGTGTAGATTATCATTAAATTGAATATAATTGTGAAATAATTAAGTTTAATCTGTTAAAAATGCTTGCAGGGTTTACAATTAACTTTCCTCAATGAGTTTAAGGAAAAATAAAGTTAAAATTATTTTTTATCCAGAGGTAAATAAACTTTTATTCAAACAGCGCAAATACCGCAAAGTAAACTCTGTGAGGAGAAAATCAAAACTGAAGCGGGCGGATGCTTCTCCCGCTTGACCAATATTAAGCTGTGACCACGGATTAGGAGATAAGGATGAAACACTAGATAGGCCAGCGAGCGCGAAATCTGAAGCTTCCCATTCCGCATTAATTCAGCCGACTAGATGAAAACGATCCGATCGCCGCCTGGTGTAGTATCTTTGAAACTTATCGGAAGAAAGGGAAAGCCCGCCCCTTCGGCTTCAGTCATCCAACGAACGAACAGCCAGAAATGTAAAATCGCGCTGATTGGTGTATTTTCGAGATTTGGTCGCCCTCTATCTGTAAGATGAAAATTACTACCTTTCCGTAACATTAGTAATACATCCTTCTCTTTTAATCCGTGGCTGTGACAAATTGTCGTCACTCTCCATTTTAGCTATTTTGGGCACTCTTGCCTCAGTTCCTGCTATCTCGGCACTTTGATGTTTGCCGACGCAGCCCATAACCGGTAAATGCTTGGTTTGGTTTCGGCGCGATGTCGTGCCGGACTGACCGTGTAGCAGCCAATCGGAGCGAATACAACCCAAACGACCATAATAGATACGTATCCGGTATTAACAGGCTGCACCGTTACGTTACTGGCTGAAACGGTAGCCTGCTATCGGCCGTTTGCTTACCGATATGTTTGTTTTACTATTACATTAGCAAAACAAAATGTATTATTTTTTACGCTACACTGTTTAAATTCCATTTCTAAAAAAGTAATATATTCATCATTTTTTACTTATAGAGTTGTTATTTCAAATTTATATTTAAAAAAAATAACAGTGTGAGAAAAAAAAATCATAATGTGATAAAATTGATTTTTAAAGTAATATCTATAATTATAGAAATAATTACTTATGTTGTTTCTAAAACATACAAATTTTTCGGCAGTATTATCATAATGCTTTTTATTATTGTAATTAGACAGATATAATTTATTAAATCCAAATATATTAATTGAATATTATTAAAGATATTTGCTGAAATTTGTCAGGTACTTAATTATGTATTGCTCTTAAGACGTTTGCCCTTTTGAGCCATTTTTCACTTGCTCCAATAAGGCTGTATATTTGGATAAAGAAATACAGGGACTAAAGTAAAATCTATAACAAGTACATAGCTGAATTCCGAGCATCTCCGAACATAGCTGAATACCGAGTATGTTATTGACAGCCCTTTTATACACTTGAAAATCAATTTCCACGCCACCCACGTTCCTAATGCTAATTTACTCGAAATTAATTAGCTACTAAATTTAGTCGAAGTCGAAGTTTTCCTTTTAAACTCATAGCAACTAGTTATCACTTCGCAGAATACCTTCATAAACTAGCGCTAAATTTTCAATCAAGATTGAATTCTTCAAAACTCCGACTACAAATTTCCTACGAAAATTCTATGAAGCCCATCATGCCTTCTTCTTTGAAAAACAATAACCAATGTTTTTTAATTATTATAATATTTATAAAATGCAACTAATATTTATTAAATAAATTATTCAAAAGACGACATTCTTTTTTTTTTTTTTTTCATTTAAAGTAATTAAACGTCATTACAACAAAAACAGATAATACCATTAATGCAAACAGTTAAAATACCAAAATATTGAATTATAAATATTCATCAATGTCTAAATTGTATCATACTTTCTATATTCTATCATTAGTTATTAATGGTAATTGACTTAAATAGACAAAATTTTAATAATTCAAAGATATGTATTAGAATAATGTTATTAATATTAGTTGATATATGAGAGATTCATAATTCTGAGCAGTCAACTTGACAAACACTGATCATCCGAACCTTCCGTGAGACTTACAAAATCTAAATCCCCCACTTAATTAAAGGTAAAAGTTTCCGAATAGGTAAATTAAATTAATAATTCTGTTTGATTACACTGAATTAATTTATTAAAGAGGATATCAAAGTCAATCAACTAATGTCAAAACTGCCTGAGACCAAAAGCATTTTGCGAAATATTTAAATGCATATTCCTAATTAAATATTAAGAGTAGCAAATCGATTTAAAGCAAGAAAAAATCCAAATTATAAGATTTGTCCTTCAGATGCATATAATATATGGATTTTAATTGAGTAAATAGCCACATTACAAAAAGTATTTCACAAATTTAAAAAGAAAAAGAATTTTGTTATATTTAATAATAGTTACTCAACAAATTAATCATGTTTGTAAGATTTTTTTTTCTGTAGTTTTAGTAACAAATTGCCATTTAAATAATATTGTCATTTTTTACTTTTCAAAATAAGTAAACATTATTATTTTTTGCGTACAGTATACTTAAAGAATAAAATATTTCTTTAATTTTTTAAATATAGAATACCATTCTACATTGCTATAATTAGCATACCCAGTAACCATTGTAATTTATTCAGTAGTATTGTTGCAACCAACATTTTCCCCCACACGCACACCATTTTGCTTAAAAGAAATTTTTCTCCAATATGTAGATAGGATGAAATAAAAAGACAAATGCTCTTTAAAAATAATGGTATAAAAAAGAAAACAGGTAAAAATAATACTAAAAAACCAAATAAAGTTATTACCAGTTATGAATTAATAATATAATAATAAATGTATAAAATGTAATAAATCAAAGTTCTTTATTAAAATAATTTTAATATTTTTTATCGGTATATGACAGATTCTTAATTCGGGAAAACTCTTCGCTAGGAGAAACACTAATCATGCGATTTTTTTTTTTTTTTTTTTTTTATTATTATCATAACAGTAATGAATTTCAACAAATAATAATTAACTTTTGATAAATATCATTAACATTTTATAAAATTATTAACATTTTATTGTTAACGTTTTACAAAATTTATTTCAATGATATTTGAGTTTGTTTCCCTTTAACTTAAACGAACTTTATTATTACAATAAAAATGACAGTTATAATAGTTCTTTTTTTCTATTAATGTTGAAAACTTATAATATAATTATACTTTAAATTAGTAGTTATTAATATTATTTTAATAAAAAAAACTAATAATTCAAATTAATCTAATAAATTAGTGTTAATAATATTCCTTGAGATGTGATAGACATTTAATTCTCTATAATCATCAGCTTGGAGAAACACTAATCATTTGAATCCTTACTTAAACGTACAAGACTAAATCGCACATTTAATCAAACGAGAGTGTTTAAAACGTGAAATGTTAATAGAATTAACAAGTCAATTTAATTTTACTGAATATATTTATTTGCAGAGAAATCCAAAATCAATAAACTAATTAAAAATGTATAGAGGAACATGGGCCGTATTTAAATACTTCAGTAAATATTCCTGAATAAAATTATAAGAATAGTGAATAAATTTATAGAAAGACCCGTATATATATATATATATAAATAATAATAATATTTCTTCATTATCTATAATAAATAAATAAATAAATAAATAAAATTATCTTTGTAAGATTAAGTAATTAGTGATTTTGGCAATAAGCCTCAAAAGACTATAGTTGCATATTTTAACTGATAGTAAAATATTTTCTCCGTGAACAACGTTTTCTTGACATTTCATGAACTACCTACCAACCAACATCTCTAGTTTTGTTTCCAGAATGTGATGTAAATATAATATGCGTATGCTGTCATTCGATCATATCATCATCATATCATGTATGCTTTGTTATGTAATTTACTTATTTGTAAATAATGTGTAGTTAAGTTTGTACCATCTAAGAAAAGAATAATATAACATCTTCACCTGACATGCCAACATTGATTTATAAAAGAAAAAAAAAATTATTGCTAATCAATTTAGCAATCATAATTTATTTAAAATGTAAATGACTTTTTCTAAGAAAAATGTAGTTTAAAGTATATTTTTATTTTCTTATCTTCAAAAGAAATAAACATTATTATTTTGAAATTTCTAAAAATTGTCGTATCAAAAATTATATTAATAATTATATTAATTTTCAAAACAGGGAAAACCTGTCTACATTACTATCAGTATAAATAAATCGATAAAATTTAATAATTAAAAACGTTTATTATGTTAGTATTATTGGTTTTCATTGGGAATGTGACAAATATTTAAATCAGAACAATTCTCAATTACAGAAACACAAATCACTCTATTTTTAAAAATATCGATATTGACTTATAATTCAACTAATATGTATTAAAAATTACTGAAACTTGAGTTTGTTTCCATGTGAAGTAAGTAAATATTACAGGGGTCGTACTCTCCACCCTTTTTTCAGGACACTCTGAGAAGTGAGAATTTTCTGTTTTTACTGCCATCACAAATTTCATGCAGAAATACTTCTGGTATATTTGTAGTAATATACCATGATTAAACAGGGTTGAAATTATTTTATAAAAATAGTGGTAGCAATAAATTTTAAAATTTTTCATTCATGAGAGTGTCCTGAAAAAAGAGCGGAGAGTACGACCCCTGAATATTAGCATTACAATAAATATAACCGTTATTAATTTCATTAATATATTTAAAGATTATATTGAAGAAATTTACATTACTGACACTAGATATTTGTAATATTTTATTTAGATGGTTAACATTTAATGATTCAAAGTAGTTTATTAGAATAATATTAACTATGTACTTTGAGATGTGACAGGTGTGTGATTCAGAACAGAGTTCAACTTGTGTGAAACACCGATCATCCGCATCTTTCCTTAAATTTACAAGTCTAAATCGCAAATTTAGATACACACAAGTGTTTAAACGTGAAAGGTTAATAGAATTAACAGTTCTGTTCAATTCTAACGATTATATGAAATTGCAAATGAAGTCAAATTTTATCAACTTATTAAAAATGTATCCAAAAACATGCACTCTCAGAAATAATATACTCAATGATGACGATTCAGACATCCTCGGGCTTAATTTCGTTGTTTTTGACAACCATTTGTCAAGCGATCACTTGATTTTTGAGGAAACGTGAACTCTCAAATATTTGACGAAACTGTTTACTCACAATAGCTTGTGCTAGCTTTCATTACCGCCATATTGGTTTTTTTCCTGTGTTGTTTCGACTTTACATTACAATGACTTTTATTTGCCGGCATGGTGGTTCGGTCGGTAGGACGCTGCCTTCTGGATTCCCACGTCCTGGGTTCGAATCGCGGTGCGGGCAGGGATGTTTGTGATTCCCTATGTCTACAAAAGATTGTGTGCGCTTATTTCTGTGGATTTCTGTAAAAACATGGATCAACTGAGACAAAAATCATTGTAACTCTAGATGTCAAATAAATGATTTTTATTTGTTTGCTCTGTTTTATTTATATTTTCATTAAATATAATTAGGATTTATTGTCTAAAGTAACGAACTTGCAAGTAATTTTATAATTCTATAATTTGTATTTTATTCTGTATCACGAAAGTAGGATGAAAAAATGTATCTTTACTTTTGACGAAATTCGTATGTTCAAACAAGTGACGAAAGTAATTTTCTCAATTTGACGAAAGAAGGAGAAAATATTTTTTTGTATTTTTGACGAAATTCGTATTCTCAGATTGGTAACGAAACAAATTTCGTCAATTTGACGAAATGTTCGCTCGGATGTTCTCTCCCTAGAAACACTTCCGTCAAAAAGGAAAAAAAAATCGTGAAATTTGAGTATCCATTTCTGGAAGTGCGGAGACTTTTATAAATACTTCAATAATTTTACCTGAAAAGAATATTTATAATATTTAATCAATTTATAAAAACAGCAATATCTATTTTCTTTTAAATAGCCATTCAAAATATGCACTGTATGTTTTTTAAAACAAATTATATGATCATAAAGAAGAAGGAGAAAATATTGATTTTTATTTTTGACGAAATTCGTATTCTCAAATTGGTAACGAAACAAATTTTGTCAATTTGACGAAATGTTCGCTCGGAGCATATCCCTAGAAACACTTTCGTCAAAAAGGAAAAAAAATTCGTGAAATTTGAGTATCCATTTCTGAGAATGCGGAGACTTTTATAAATACTTCAATAATTTTACCTGAAAAGAATATTTATAATATTTAATCAATTTATAAAAACAGCAATATCTATTTTTTTAAAAATAGCCCTTCAAAATATGTATGTTTTTTAAAACAAATTATATGATCATTTTTAAAAGTAAATCTCGTTATTAAATTTTGACAATATATATATATATATATATATATATATATATATCCTCTCCTAATAATTGTTATTCATTTAAGTAACTGTAATTAATTTAAGATGTAGTTAATTTTCTGTGGCAAAACGTAATATAATAAATATCGTAATTTTCACCATTTCTAAATGAGTAAACATTAATATTTTAAAATTTTAGCAGTTACTGTATAAAATAGTAGAGAATGTCTCCAGTTGTGGGTATAGTTTTGATTTTTACTTTGACTTATAACTTTTGATAGAGTAATTATTACGCAAACATATGAATACCAATGGAAAGCTAGAACTCTTAGCTAACGTTTGATAAAGTAACTGTATCGATTCCGTCAACCAGAAAAAATTATTACCAATTTTGTGAAGTGATTATTTTTGGCCAAAACATTTTTGTACCCGGTTGTGGGCGCACTTGAAAAAATATGCTAAAAATGGGAATATAATAATAAAAACCACCATAAATTCATTAAGGATTCAGTGACCAAAATAACAACAGAAAAGGGCATTTTTCCAATTTTATTCGTCATCTTATTTGTCCTCCAAATCAGAAGTACACTGCTTGCAACTAAAATAATTTGCATATATATTGGGACACTTCAAATGCACCAAACGATCACACTCATTGCATTTGGTTGAGTTGGCTTTTATTAGGCATGGTAGCAGGTGCTCCAAACAGATGTTGCAGAAGTCGACATCATCATCAGATTTAGATGTTATAATTTTAGTGCGCTTGGCCGGCAGTTTGACGGGTGGAATTGTTTTACTTTTTCCAGGCTTCTTCTGGAGGAACACAGATGCTGGGAGGAAGTCCATACTCTCGGGCAGCCGATTTTATGGATTTGTTATGTAATAAGTAATCCTAAATGGTTTTAACCAGCGCATTAAGTCCCTTTCTTTTGGATCGGTCGACTTTTCCAGGGTTCCCATGGCTAAAAATGCCCCAAAATACATAGAAACACAAATAAAATGTGTTATGCTGACATAAACGACCATATTTGACAATTTTTAATTCAAAAACACACTTTAAATAAATAAATAAATAAAAAGCGTACTCACAACCTGTAATGACAACAATTTTTATAATGACAGAAAAAAAAAAAAAATCCATATTTTGGCTGAATTTGATATTGCATCACAAAATATGATTAATATACCGCATGGATATGCATTAAACATATATTTTTTAATTAATTCATTTCGATTTATCGCACTTTCTGCGAAAACGAAATACATTTTTCTTCTATGCGATCGTTAGTTATTTTTATAATAAATACGTAAAGTTTAAGAAATCCAAGGTGTGTATAAGAAAAAAAAAATAGCGATATTCTTTAAAGTAAGAGAGATACTTCATTGGGGAAAATTTTCAGCTCGCAGAAACACGAATCATCTCGACCTCGCCTTAAATTTACATATATACACTACTGAACATTACAATTGCTACACCAAGAAGGAATAATAATAACGGAATGAAATTCGTTGGACACATACATTATAGTAGGAAGAACAATCGATTAAAATTTCAGGAAATTTGGAGTAATATGTACTGAGAAAACAGTACATAAAGCAGCGATTTCTGTGAGCAATAACAGCACTTATCTGCCTAGGCATTGAATCCAACAGCGATTGCATGACATGTTCGGGTAGAGCACTTCATAAATTTTTAACACGATGCCACAATTCATCGACCGAAGTTATTGGTGAGTGGTAGGGTACCAGTCGCTTTTCAACGATTAAACAGTCATTTTCATTGGTGCGAGCAGGAGAATGCACTGGCCAGAGCAACAGTCGAACACATTCGGCATCAATGAAGGTCCAGACAATATGGACAACTTGCGGTCGAGCATTGTCCTGCTTAAATGTTGCGCTTCGGAGGCCTTGAACATAGGGCAGAGCGATGGGCCTAAACTCGTCAGAAATGTAATGGCTGGTATTCAGAGTGGCGGGAATGAAAACAAGAGATGATCGAGACGTGTATCCAATGGTACCACATACCATCAATCCAGGTGGTGACTCAGTATGCGGCTACCAAAATTCTGATTACCCTCAAAGCTGCATCACTGATATGGGCGCCATTAATGTGTGATCAACGATGAACCTGCACGCAGGAATGGCGTGAAGTCACTTTTCAGACAAATCACAATCCTGCTTACAGCATCAATCTTGCCTTATCCGTATTTAACGAAATTATGAATAATGCAAATTGCCAGCTGGGATTCGACATCATCCTGCTGTCCATCATTCGCAATGATGTTATGGGTTCCCACTGGATACACGTCTCGATTATTTCATGTTCGTATTTCTGGCATTCTGAACAGCGGCCATTAAATTTCTTATGAGTTAAATCCCACCCCTCTGCCCTGTATTCGAGACCTTCGTAGCGCAAAATTTAAGCAAGAGAATGCACGACCGCAAGTTGTTTGTATTGTCCGGACCTACTTTGATACAGAATGTGTTCGACTGTTTCTCTGGCCAGCGCGTTCTCCTGATCTCGCACCAATGAAAATGACTGTTTAATCGTTTAAAAGCTACTGGCCCCCCACCACTCACCAGTAACTTCGATCGGTGAATTGTGGCATCGTGTTAAAACTTCATGAAATGCTCTACCCGTACATGTCATCTAATCGCTGTTCGATTCAATGCCTAAGCAGATACGTGCTGTTATTACTCACAGATGTTGCTGCTTTATGTACTGTTTTCTCAGTACATATTACTCCAAATTTCCTGAAATTTAGTCAATTGTTCTTCCTACTATAGTGTATGTGTACAACAAATTTCATTCCGTTATTATTATTCCGTCTCGGTGTAGCAATTTTCATGGCCAGTAGTATATATTGCAAATTTAATGAAACGTGTACGTTTCTAAAAATGTTAATAGTATTAACAATTCCATTCATTTCAACAGAATTTATTTAATTATAGAGAAAAACAATATACTATTTGTAAACATAGGAGATTTAATTAGATAGCATTTTAGTGTATTTTCATTAATCAATATTTAATTTGGTTGTGGTTGGTTTGTTGGTTGGGTTTTACGTCGCTCTAGTGCTGCGCAGATGGGCAATCAATGTTTAATTTGCTATATTGATTTATAATAAGAAAAATGTCTAAAACTTAAGAATAGTATATAAAAATGTACAGTACATGCTTATTTGAAATAAGTAACTAAACTTCATAAATTTAGACGTTAGTGATTTTTAAAAGAAAAAAAATGTTCGTTACCCAATAATTATTATTCAGCTTAGTAATCATGATTAATTTAATTAATATTTAAGCATAAAAATTTCTTCACACACCATAAAATTAGTGAAAGTACTAAGGGTTACGGAAAGATTGGCTTTTCTTCTTCAGGTGCAAAATACGTGCTACTTGCCTTGGACGCAAAAGCAAGACTGAAATCAGGGCAAAAGCCTAAGGGGGAGGAGCAACACAACAACCAATAGGAAGCAGAATGCAAAACCAATCAGAGTAACACAACCAAGGAATGTGATACAAGAGAAACAAACACAAAAGTGGAGGGAAGGGATTTTTGAATAATTTATTTAAATATGTTTATTTTATTTTTATTTAAATACATTATATTTAATTTTATTGTTTTATTTTATTTATGTATTTATTTATTTACTAATTAGTTGTAGGGCGACTAAGGCGCCCGTTACAAAATGATAATTTCCTTTTCTTTACTTTTCATTTCAAATAATTCATTTGCGAATAATTCAAGCACGTGCGAAGTTTTCGCACTTTATTTATCTCTTCGTTACCTTTAAAATTTAATTTTGTTTATTATTATTTTATAGACGTCATTTTTTAGATCATCACGACATCATATAGACGCAAATTTAATAAGGAAAGGGCACGTGACGTCACTCGCAGTCAAATTATGGGTAAAGTGGCGAAACATTGGTAATTCCACCAATAGGGGTTGATCATTTGCCACTCGAGAGTGGCAAAGATTGATTGATGGAGCGTTTGTTTGTAAACATGCCCTTTCCTTATATATATATATATATATATATATATATAATTTTTTTTACGTGAAAGCATATTTCATTTATGCTGAAAAAATAAATAATAATAAAAACAAAAAAAAATAAAATAATAATCAATATTTTGGTGATTATGCAAAATTCTATCAAACATTTAACAATGAAGTAAAGAAGACATAATTATTTTGAAAAAATAAATCATTCTTTCTCAAGTAATACATACTTTTATGGACATCTGCCACCAGAATTTTTTTTTTTTTTTTTTTTTTTTTTTTTGTCTTGTAAAATTGTTTGTAAAGTTTTTCCTCAAAATTTGAAAGTAAAATTATATATATATATATATATATATATATATAAATCCGGAGCGAGTTTTTAGAGTTTGAAATTGAAATAGGCGGGATAAAATAGATCCCACGGTTACTGAAAGTCTTAAAACAATAATAATAATAATAATAATTCCATAAATAAAGTAGCATTGCTTGTGCTCGCATAACAATTCCCTATAGTTTTAACATAAGTTTTAACAATCCTACAGTAGATATTACTTCTATAAAATTCAAAAATTCAAACTATATAACAACATGACACCAACATCGTTGCTTTCTTTATTCTATTCTACTTCTTAAAACAGTTTTTATAGATGCCACACGCACCACATAAACTTTAAATTTTGCATCTACATTTAAAGATAGCACGCGATCATGTTTAATATAAAAATTAAATCATTAAATTCATTTTTATACTTATTTTTATTTCCTTTTGCACGAGCACTTTATATTTCCTAATTCAAAATTATTAAAAGAACCTTTTTCGGTAGTTTTTGTTTCGATACAGATTATTATTATTATTTTTTTTTTCTTTTCTTTTTCTTTCCAAAAAAAAAAAATAAAATAAACAAATAAACAAATAAAAAATTAAAAAATATGATTTTGATGAAATTCTGACAAAAGATGATTTTAGTTTAAGACGGAGAACTGTTAGTTTTTTTTCAAATTATAACATCGCGTTCAAATTACACAATTATATTTTAGACAGATTTTAGATTTCGATAAATGTCTAACTATCGAAAAATGACACCACAAAAATCCCAGATTGAGACTAACAGTCCTGAGTTCTAAAAAAGAAAAAAAAAAAAAAGGAACAATTAAAAATTTAAATGTCTATTTTAAAACTGTTATTTTCATATTTTAATTATTTTTTAAAATACCTAATTAAAAATTCGTTACAAATAAGGTACTAAATGAAAGGGGCGATTTTTCTGATTCCATCGGATTAAACAGCATATCGTTCGGACAATTAGATTTTTTTAACCTTTTGAAAGGGGCTCTTACGAAATCCTATGGTGAAGCGTGACAGATGCTGTCACAGCCCCTTTCAAAAGGAAAGTATGAAAATAGGTAGCAACTTTCATTCACACACAAACAGAATCCAAGGAAATCACTTAAGCCTATCTCTTAAGCCTAAAGCGTGACAGAGTCAAGCATTGATGAGCGTAACCATATATGCTGATATTTATATTTATTGTATTTATTATTATTTATTTATTTATTTTATTTTATGGTTATCTTTTTTTTTTTATTTTTCTATGTAAAATTTTTAATTTAATTTAAAAAATATATACATTAAGACAATGTAAAAAAATTAAACTCTTAATGAAAAATTTTTATATATTACTATAACAGTTTTTACTAATAAAATAAAATAAATTTGTATTAAAATTTTTAGGTAGCCAAAAAATCTAAAAGTTGGCAACAATAGTTATATGAGTTGGAATGTCAAAATATTGTATTAATTAATCTTGATTTTTTATACATGCCATGCTATTCTTAAATGCTAAAATATTACGCATTGTAATTAAATACATAACATTAAAAATTAATAACAGTGTAGTAGAAAAATGGTAATGTTATTCATTGAAATGTGAGAGGTGAGAAAATTCGTCACAAACTCCAACTAGGCGAAAAACTAATCATCAGAATCTTTCTTTAAATATTTGCAAGTCTACATCGAAAATTTAATCAAATGTTTGCGCATTGGAAAAGGTTAAAAGAATTAACATCTCTGTTTAATTCATCTGAATGCATTTATTTACAGAGAAAGTCAATAAAGTAATTTGAGATATATCTGTGAACACTGGGGGTTTGATAAATAATTTAGCACATTCTTCTAAATAAATTATGAAGAAAGTTGAATCGATTTATAGCCAAACAATATGTTGATTGCACTGCGTATTCTTTAGAGTATTAAAATTTATACAGAAAGTTATCTTTATTAAATAAAATCGTTATTCCTTTGTGTTTAAGAGGACTCTCTACTTATCATCACCTCAAGCGAAAGTCAATGTTATTCCATGGAGAATTTTGCCCCTTTATAATTCATTAACTAATACATATTTTTAAGTTCCGTTTTCACATTCAGAAAATTGCCAACTGTTAAACAGATTATCGCTTTCTAAAATTTGATTTTTTGAATTTTTAATACTTTATTTTGAAGTTGTAAAATATGAATTTTCACAATGTGAAATTTTGCATTTTTAAGCTTATAAATGAAATATTAAAAATTAAGAAATTCAATTTTTAGAAAGCGATAGAAAGTTTAATAGTTGGCAATTTTCTGAGCGGCAATTTTCTGAGCGGCAATTTTTGGCAATTTTCTTGAGTTTAAAAATACATATTACACTGAGAAAAAATTCTGTAACTGGCATCTAAAATCGAAATTGTGGCTCTGGAAAAAATAGTTCCATGTCATCCTTATAAATTCTAGTCCCCTTGGAAAGCGAGTTCTAGAAGCCCCTATTAGAATTCTAGAGCGTTTGCCTATATCCTCGAGGGCAAAGTTATTTAAAAATCTCTGCAAATAAATGAGACTACAAGAGGCGGGTTTCTGCAACTATAATTTTGGTTTATTACCAAATTCTTGAAAATCAAGCGAGAATTTCTCGCAATACAAATGATTCAGAATATTTAGAGTATTCAGAATATTGTTTCACCATCTAGAAATGTGTACACTAGAAGTACTCGGTAATTTCTTCTATTCAGTTTATTGGCGTGCCTTATGCGCATAGCTCGGAAATCTATATTTCTAGTTAAGGGATTTAAAAAAATGGCTACTTATTCATTCTAGAGAAAGGTGGTATATATTTTTTCTCAGTGTAGTTAATGAGTTATAAAGGGGCGAGATTCCCCATAGATTAACATTGGCTTCAGCAATTGGAGACGGTAAGTAGAGAGTCCCCTTAAACCTACATTTTAATTTAATGAAATAATTGAATTTTCCAACTTATTATTTGTATTATATCTGTTTTATTTATAGACACGGTAAAACTGCACATGCCTATATGCATTCTAAAAGAGTATAAATGCATTTATGACAATGTATAATATTTTTTTCCATATAGTGGGCCTTTTAAAAAACACAGAAATTTAAAATCAAGTTCTGTAAATGACATATTTGTATGGTATCATAATAACAATCTCTATTCATCAACCACGTTTCTCTCGACTATGAGAGGATCTGCGAAAGCGCTGACTCAAGGAGCCCAGTGTTGTTAAAATAGTAATGATAACCCTTGTGGTTGAGAATAAATAGTGATGAGGAAGCGCTGAATGACTGGATGTTTACCAAATGTCAACCTGTCGTTCAACTGGGCACACATCTGAGCCTTGAGAATCATCCTCAATGGTAGGCGCACGAAACGTGGTTACTCTGTATCAAGAAATTTATATAATATTAGCACATTTCATTGATATAAATTGAATGTGAATTTTATTTATTTATTTTTTCACTAGTATCAATTTTCAGTTTTTTATAAATCATTAAAAACAAATTTTTTAAATCCTCCATTTTTTTTTTTTTTTTTTTTTTTTTTTTTTTTTTTACATACTGCAGAGATGATAATTTTTATTTTATTTATTTATGTTTATATTTATATTATATTTATATATTTATTAATTTATTTTTGTGTGTGTGTTTGAAATGTAAAATGTATGCATGTTCTTTATTCATGTATGGTAATGAAATTAATTCACGTTAATAATTTTCGTTGAGACGTAATAAATACCTAAATTTGATCAAAATTGAGCTCTGAAAAACATCCTAACACTGAACATCCTAAATTTCAATGTCAAAATCGCAATTTTTATTCAAACGTAATCATTTAAAAAAATATTAATAAAGTTAACAATTTTCCTGAATTCAACTGTTTTTATTATTATTATTATTATTATTATTACAAAAAAGTCTGGGAAGTATAGATGCCTCATTCGCTCGAAATCGCGCTGTGATTGGTAGTGTAAATTGCCCACAGACAATGGTAAGAATTTGATCCATAGAGAATTTGGTAATTAACGGCAAGATTACCATTAGAGGTTTTTTTAGTTGGTGTTGATTTTAGAGGAAGTGTAAATTTTCCATGGAAAGTTTGGTTAGTTATTGATGAGATGCCCATTCAAGGTTCGTTTTGTTGGAGTTGGTTTCGGAGAAAGTGTGATATTTTCCATGGAAAGTTTGCTTAGTTGAAGGTGAGATGTTAATTCGAGGTTTATTTAGCTATCGTTGGTTTCGGAAGAAGTGCGAAAAGTACCTGGAACAATGTTATGAAAGTTGGTAAGTTTTAAAGTTCACTTGTATGTTAGTAATTTGAGTTAAGGTGTTTTAATGTGAGCGGAGTGATGTATTTCTCCAGCTAAACTATTTCCGTGAAAGATCTGTTAGTGTTTCCGCGTGCTTTTTAGGAGAACAGAGTGTTCTAAAAAGACATGGGATTATATCCAAACCTTTGGTGAGTTCAGTTAAAACACATTACACTAATTACGTTTTTAGGAGTTTAAAGTTTAAAAGTGCATAAATATTATATATATATATATATATATATATATATATATATATATATTAAGAGGATAGTCATCCTTACTTTCTTAAGGTCTTTAATAAAATAATTTATATTTATTTTGTATCGCTGGTTTTCCTTGACTTTAGACACTTTCAGAAACTGAAATGGGAGAAAATGAAAATGCTACAATTAGTCATCTTTACAATTCAATAAAAATATTTGAGTAATATCTGTGAGCAGATGGTCTTTGATAAATAAATTGGTGTTTTTTTTCTGATTAAAATATTAAGGGGATTGAAACGATTTATAGCAAAAATATATATATATATATATATATATATATATATATATATATATTGATCTCATTGCGTATTCTTAAATGTTTTTAGAAAATATATGCACAGTAGGCTTTCTTTATTAAACACAACTGTTATTCCTTCATGTTGAAATATACATTTTAGTTTAAAGGAATAATTGATTTTTTTAAACTTATTATTAGTAGTATTTCTATTTTTAGTTTTCAACAGATTAAAATTACATGTGGATAAATAGACTCTTAAAAAATATAAATTAATTTAAAATTTTGTAGCGCAAAAATACGCAGAATAAAAATAAATTATTTGCATAGTTATACAATTCTATATATATCATATATAAAAATTACTTGTACAGTATCATCAATAGCCTTTAGACAATATAATCACATTTTAGTAATATAAACAGTGTATGGAATTCATTTTTCAATTTTACAACCATCTAATTTTAATTTTTGTACAATAATTAAAAACAAATATTCCTCTAATTATATTTTTATTTTTATTTATTTATTTATTTATTTATTTATTTATTTTAATTTTTGTAACATAAAATATGTATATGTATTTTTTTTTTCATTTATTGCTATAATAATGATTTATGTTAATGATATTCGTTGATATGGAATAGATACATAATTCGGGGCAACATTTACCTCAGGAGAATACTAATTATTTGAACCTTTCCTTAAATTTGAAAGTCTACATCGAAAATTTAATCAAACAAGAACGTTTGAGAAACTGTTACTATATTTATTGAATTTGTTTAATTCATCTCAATGCATATATTTACAAATATATTCAATAAAGTAATTTGTAATATATCTGTGAACTCATGGGATTTTAACAGTTCTTCACTACATTTTCCTGAGTAAAATATTAATAAAATTGAATAGATTTGAGTCCGAATAGAGTTGGATCTTTTGTACGTACCTCTGTGTATTTAAAACTATGCGAAATGATTTATTTAATAAACATAATCGTTAAAATTTGCATTTTAATTCAATCAATTAATTTTTTAATGAAATGTACTGCAAGTGTGTTTGTAAATGCATTTCATAAGACTATAAATGCATTTTAAACGAACTAATGTTATGTTCTTTACATAAAAGGTACATTTCGTAGAGTATAAACAAGTAAAATCAAAATATATTATTTGATAAAAAATATATTTTTAAAATGTTTTTTCGATTTTTGTTTTCATTATATAATCGCTTTACACCATTCTAAACTAGTCATGCCTTTTGTTTTCTTCCTCTTACGTTTATTTGATTCTAAACTTGGCTGTGTCGAAAGTTTTCGTTACTTTTTAAATATACAAGGTGGGCCATAATTCTTTAACATATTTTAAAATTCATTAAAATTAAAATATTTGATGTACAGGAATGTGGTTGGAATAACATTGCAAATGAGAATGAAAATTTTGTTTTAGCCAAATAAAGAAAGTTTATTCAAAATTTTGCAAATGGCGGCGTACATAAAAAAAACAAGAAAAAACACCACTAACACAAAGGAAAATAAAAATAAAAGAATATGTGTTTTATAAAGAGTACTACAATATTATAATATAAACATTCTGTATAGCTCGAAATTCATAAAAATTTAATGTATTTTAGTGTACGTGTTTATTGAATTACCTGTGTTACTCGCGTCTCCATTACTTTAGTCTCAGCCTCATGGGAAGCACACATACATTTTGTCTTATACCTTGTAAAAAGAAATCAAGAGGAATTACGTCTGTGAATTCAGATCATTAATGCAAAAATTCAACATATGCTATATTAACAAAGCACAAGGGCAAGTGTTAACATCTAACAAAGAACTTTTGGACCGTAAGAGAAAATGCAGTGCAAACTATATGCTCTTAAGCCCTTACTTCATTTTATATTAAGTTTTAAAATGTGTCAGGTACTTTTGGTACACACAGTATTAATATTTAAAAGAAAAAAAAAATGTTCGCTGTAACTTCAAATTTTTGCTCAATAAATCACTTATGTTTATATTTATTTGTACTGAGTTTTAATAAATAAATATGTTTTTTTTTGTTTAATAATATCTCAGAGGAGATGATGCGGTGAAATTCATATTTTCTGCGATATTTATAGCTCATTATCTATTAAACACAATTATTCAAAAAATGTATTTATGATCATTATCATTAAAAGCCTAATTGGTGTAATATTATTAAAATTCATCCAATAGAGCATGTTCCTACAGTATACTTTTAATAATGTTTTTAATTCATTCAATGTTAAGTGTATGACGTATTTCTGAAGCTTTTACCAGACCAAATGTGCAAATTGAAATAGAAGAAGCTTCATCTGAATTTTACAGGAGTTTCTTTAACGGAAACAGTACAAAATATTTTCTTATATATATATATATATATATATATATATATATATATATACCAGGTTATCCAAAAGTCACAAAAAATTAATATATATGTATATTATTTAAAAGTATTGGCTGTAGCACCATGCAGGTTTTACTAAAATGCGCAGAAAATCATGGGATTTGTTTTCATTTTATAAATATAAGAAAAAATACAATCTATATTTATACCACAAGATGTCTCTGTAATCGAAGTATCCTCTCAAATTTTAAATAGATCCGCCTTCTCAAATGATGCCATATTGGGAATACTGATTAATTTTACTTCAACTTGTTGTACATGATTTCAGAAGATAGCGAATATTTTAATTAAAAATTTATTGCTTATTACTACTGCTAATCGTTCTAAAAAGAAAATCATGATTTTGCTAAGAGATAAAACATTGTTAGTTAAGCTTTATTATGAGAATTCAAAAATTTTCTGTGACTTTTGAATCGCCCGGTATGAGTGTGTAAGCATATGTAACCGTAAATAGCTAAACATTTTTATACACGTAATTACTTGTAAAAAAAGCGTAGTATCTATGAGCATTCGCGTTTTCTTACAGTCGGCAGAAAAGTATCCGAGTACTAGCAAAAATTCTTGTATTAAAAAACAGTACACTTAATACTGTTTTGTAAAATAAATCCTTGTTGAATCGTGTTCTTAGACTGACTAAGAACTAAGGATGTGCCGAATCGTCAAAGACTGTGATCCGCGGATACGGATATGAATACGGATATCAGTTCTTCTGTATCCGCGGATACGGACACGGATATTTTGTATAAAGTTCCGCAGATACGGATACGGATCTTTGAAAAATATGTAATAATTAAGAACGAAAGTAACAATTTTCTGCTGTTATACGATTACCGTAAGTAATGGATGTAATACGTTCTGTGAAAGGCCCCAAAAAGTTGATTTTAGAGGTTATTCATTATGCATGTATGTATTTGTGTATGTGTGTGTGTGGGGGGGGGATGTATCTGATGAATCTTCTGAAGTTAAAGAAACGACGAAACTTCATACAGATTTCATATTTTAATTTTCGGTAAAATAATAAAAATAATAAACGGAAATGGAACAAGGAAAGCTGAATAAAGACAAATTCGCATCTTGAAAACAGCTCTACAGTGCATGCAAAGAAAAAAAATGCCGCACTGCAGAAAAATTGACTTATATCTATCTCGTATATTTGTAATACCATCTCGCAACGTTGTCGCCTAAAGCCAAATTTCCAAATTAAACATCCAAAAATTTTATGCCGTACTAAAAACACATCTTATCAATAATTCGTTAACATTTAATTATTTTGCCATTTCGCACTAAAATACTTTTTACTTTTCATTCTAAAATTAACACTTTTTTTGATGTCGTTAATTGCCTTATCCTTGCCATTTTTGAAATACTTTTCAAAATTACACCTCAGAATTAATTCTTTCCTGAAAATTGTTACTTGCTTTGAATACTTAGCTCAATCCTAAATTATACGTGGATATGGATAACCTCGTAGTTAAATCTGTTCGAAAATTTGCTTTTTAAATCATAAAACTGGTGGTTCCAGAAAGAGATAAGAAAATATTCAAGAACGCTTTTTTTTTTATTTTCCTCACAGTATATGGCTAAGAGAAAATAAAAAATCTGAAACCAAAAATTTAATTTAAACACATTTTTCAAGGAAGTAGTAACATTTTATTTAATAAAATTCATCTATTCTATGTTAATTTTACTGGAATAATAATAATAATAATAAAATAGATAGGTTTTTGTAGATATTTACAATGCTACATAACTTTCCACTATCTAATTATGTAAAATAAGTATAATTAACACGTTCAGCGCCATGTCAGCCATCCGTGGCTTACACTGAACTTTCCGTTTGGGCCACCGGTGGCTGACAATGTGAAATATGATATAAAAAAAAATTACATTGTTTTAAGTAATTACTGACAATTTATTTAAAATTTACTTAATCTTTATTTATTATAGGATAATATCATTAAGGCATTTTAATGGATTTTATTGAAACACGGTAAACATAACACGGAAAACGTAACATGCTTCTAAGCAGTGCGCGTGGCCTGAATGGGATTTCCTTAATAATCCGCGGGGCGCTCAACGTGTTAATTTTGTAATTAATTTTCTTAAAATTTGCAGCCTCAGAGATAATGCATAATCAATCTTATAAAAATGAGAGTTTCGGTTCCAATGATTTACAGTTTAACACCTGCTTTCAAACTGTCGCTTTGAGTATAAGCGGATTTCTGATTGCGGTTTTGGTGCATTATTCATTTGTTAAAAAATAATCTCATCTACCTTACTAAATACATCTCTCAGACGTTTATTTTAGTTTTCAATTAAATCACAGCATGTATTTCCTTTATATACGTTGTATATAATAATAGCAAACAGCGCGCGGGTAATTCAACATTTCATCAATGTAAAATTGAAGACGGAAGTTCATTGCACACATGGGAAAAATGAATGGATTTAAAGAAGTAATTGCAAATTGCTGGAAAATGTAAATTCCGATAACGTAAAGACGAGGCTACACTGTATTTCTTTTATTTATACACTAGCAGGCTTTGCCCGCTTCGCTGGTCATTATATTGAAATGAATTCCCAAAACAGCATATCATTAATACAAATAAAATATCTAAAAAAAAAATAAAAAAAAAAATCATTGAAATCCGTCAAAGTCTAAGCTTAAGTTCCTGCTACTTTCTGTAGTGGTATTCCCGCTCGTCAAAGTCGAGTCTGGAGTCCCAATGCCTTCGGCAGTCCCTTACCTGCTTTTTACTCCCTCTCCCTCGCGGTTAAAGTTGAAAATTTTACAAAATCTTATCAAAGTGCATATTTCGCACATTTAATTAACACCCACACACCAAAATTCGCCATTCTTAGGTAATTTGGACGGATTTAAGCTTCAAAATGTGGTTTTTGCCCCGCCCACCCCAAGGGGAAGGGGGGAGGGGTAAATTTCCAAAATTACTTTATACTGCATGTTGCATACACATACCTAACCGAAACATCAAAAAATTGAGAACCTGAAATTATTTAAAGCTTATTATTTATGCTTTATTTATGCTTTTTTAAATTATTTATGCTTAATTTTAAATTATTTATGCTTTAAAACTTTTTTTTAATCTCTCCCCCCGCTCTTAAAGGAGGGAAGGAGGAGGGAATTTCTCAAAATCTCTTCATACTATGAATTAGATACATACATTGTCTCTTACATAAAAAATTTCCAACCTAAGATAATTTAGTGCAGCGTTACGTATGAATACATGTTTTTGCCCCCCATTCTCCAAAAGGCGGTAGGGTGGAATTTCACAAAATCCCTTTGTAGTGTGTGTTCAGTTCGATTTCCTCGTGTGTTGAGTACCATTCTTCGAAATTTTTTCCCTTCCCTCCACCCCTCCCTTAAAAATCCAAAATTCAAAAATCGCAGGAAATAATTTTTTTGTACTCAAGTCTGGTGTTTCCATCTGCAATTTCTTCACCGTTAAGTAATTTGGAGCCGAGTTATGCCTTCTGCCCCCCGCCCCAAGGGGGACAGGGGGGTATTTTGCAAAATTCCGTCTTAGTGGGGGGTCAGGCTTCGAAAACCAACCTGGTCACTAAAATATGTGACCCTCTTTCCGCCAGAATCGTCATGGCAGTGTTGAGTCAGTGAATCAGTGAGTTTACTCTTTTATATGTACAGATTTGTTTATATTTTTTATGGACTACTTGGCTTAAGGTTGCTGTCACGAAAATAGAGTCCTTGGCGAAAAATGTCCTATCTACTTCAGTAATAAAATTAAAAATATACCCAGAATTATCCACAAATAAAGCTCTTTAATACAGATCTGAATTAGCTTTCATTTTTTTATTATTTAATTTTGATAATGACGTCATGTTGGAATGTGCTTAAGCATATTTAATATTTAATATTTTTTTTTTTTTATTATTATTATTCACGTGAAATATTCTTTGGCAACAATTAAAAATTAAAATAAATTATTTTAAAGTTTTATTATAGAAGAAATATCTATATTATATAGAAGATTAATTAAAAATTTACATTTTTCCGGTATAAATAATAGCCTATGTCTTATTCCAGACTATTATCTATCTCTGTATAAAATTTCATCCAGATCCGTTTAGCCGTTGTGGCGAGATTGAGTAACAAACATCCATCCAAACTTCCGCATTTATAATATTAGTATAGATTAGTTATCATGTGCATGTGTTAGATTGAGTTATTTTGCTGTCAAATTGACAAAATTTTAATTTTAAATTTCAAAACTCTGTCGTTCTTGGCGCTTATTGTATTTGATGATCAAAAACGTAATACGAAAATACACATGCCAGATGTATATTTTCGTATTATGCATTGTACGAAATATTGATTCATATTATTCATTACTCTCTTAATATAAGTTGTTAAAATAACCATGATTTTTGAAAGGAATTAAATTATGTTCGCCAAATAATTTGGCCATTTTTTTTTTCTGCCAAGGATGACCGATATCAAATCTATTCCGCTGCAGCATATTGGTATCTTATATCAGATACTTTATTTAGACATTTGAAAACAAATTTGACTTCAAATTATGATAGAAAATTTATCATTTTCCTTTTAATTTGTATATTAGTTGGACATTTATTGTGTAAATTTCATCTTTTGAAATGAAATGTTTGTGTTTTGAATCGAATATGGAAATTTGCCTTTTTTTTTTTCTAGAGTTTTGAAACTAAAAATTCAAATTTTGTCAATTTTACAACAAAAATAACTTAATCTAACGCATGGACATAATAACTAATACATACCTATACCTAAATATGGGGATTAAAATCGGGAAATAATTTTTCTCGATTTTTAATAATTTTTTACAAAAAATCCAATGGACGTTTAACGTAGGAAATATTTTTCTTGCATTTACGAACGGCCTGTGACGTCATCACTTCGCTTGCGTATTAGCACTTTATCAGTGTGTAAAAAATTTTAATTAAAAATTTTTGTGAGATGCATATTTTTTCTTTTTTTTTTTTTTTTTTTTTTTTTTAATTTTTTATTGTTCACGTTTAGATAAATGTATTTATATTCCTGTTGAAAAAAAAGAATTTTTTTTTTTTTTGGCAACAATTAAATTACGGATAAAATTTAAATGGCTAATTTTTTTGCTATTGTTAGCTTATTCTTTTCATGTTTTTATTAATTAAAAGAAAACTAAACAAAAATTCGAAATTCTGACTTCGGGGGCACCTTTGTGTTAAATCTCGTGACTGTCCGAACTACCGTTTTCGAGAACAGTTAAATATACATATATACAAATATTGCTCACTTAATAGTATAACATGTACTTTTTCTTTTCTTTTTTTATTCTGTCGAAAAAAAAAATATTGGCAACAATTAAATTACGAATAAAATTTAAATGGCTAATTTATCAGAAATTAGAAGGTTATTTTTTTCACATTTTAATTAATTAGAAGAAAACTAATAAAACATTCGAAAATCCGGCCTGGAGATGCATCAAGAGAGGTCATTACGAACCTCCATGCAAATTTGTGTAGCTCAGCCATCAGCCGTTTTCCTAAAAAGCTTTGGAAATACATACACAATGACACACACACACACACACAAACATCTTATTTTATTATATGTATAGATTAAAGATAGTTGATAATTAGTTATAATAGTTTCTTTTGGATTTCTTGGAAAATTCTACAAAAGATCCGTATTAGATCCGTTGAATGAAAAAAAACGGGTCCGGATCCGGATCTTTTTCTCACTGAAACGGATCCGGATTCGAATACGGATCTTTTTTTTTCTCGTGGATATCCGTGGATACAGATACGGGGCTCCAGCACATGTCTACTAAGAACAGGATTCGACAAGGATATATTTAACAAAACTGTATTAAGTGTACTTTTTTTATATAGGAATTTTTGCTAGTGCTCGGATACTTTTCCTGTTGACTGTACTAGTGACAACGGGTAATGAGTATACGGAGGTAAGGTTTAGGTTAATTCGGCTTTTATCTGAAACATTCAGCTATATCACGTAATCGGGACTTGTAAAAAGGTGCGTAACAAAAAAAAAAAAAAAAAGAGCAGCTATTAATCATCTGAATGAACTTTTACATTTCCTTTTCAAAGGAAGTGGAATAGATATTACATGTATTAGTATTATTACCAACATTAACAGAAGGGTGTGTTTTATCCTTGAAAAATTACATCATTTTAGCTTGTTTAATTAGGAATTAGGGACTGGTTTGTGTTAGACCGTTACTGTAATGTTATCCTTAATTGTACAATTCAAACATTCATTTTGATCAAAGTGGTCATCTAAGACAGCTCTACATAAAAAAGAAAAAAAATCTGGAGTGACTCCACTCGACTTTCCGAACATTGAGTAATTAACAGTTTTGTAGATAAAGTAAAGAAAGAGGAGTTGTTAAACAAACAAAAGAGAGAAAGCCATAGTAGAGTGTTTGAGTATTTTTCTCCATCTATTACACGATGTTTTATTTAACGCTACTGAACTTTGAGCCCATAGATCATAATGATAAAGAATTTTTCGTTGTGTCCCTGTAAAAACCTATAAATGCTAAATTCACCAAAATGCTTATAGTTAGTGAAACATTGATTTATAATATTCATATAAATTTTCAGCTCAATTCATTAAGGCGTTTAGATGCTATCGTACTTTTAAAAATTTAGTCCCATAGGCCATAATGATAAAGAATTTTTCTTTGCGTCCCTGTAAAAAAACTGTAAGTGCTAGATTCACCAAAGTCTATACAGTTAGTTCAACTGTGATCTCTAACATGTGTACAATTTTTTTGCTCAGAATTATAAGGCGTTTAGGCGCTATCACACTTTTAAAAATTTGGCCCCATAGGCATAATGATAAAGAATTTTTCTTTGTGTCCCTGTAAAAAAACTATAAGTGCTAGATTCTCCAAAATCTATACAGATTGAGTATTTGTGACCTATAATATGTGTATAAATTTTTTGCTCAATTGAATAAGGCGTTTAGATGCTATCGCACTTTTAAGATTTTGCTCCCATAGGCCATAATGATAAAGAATTTTTCTTTGTGTCCCTGTAAAAAAACTATAAGTGCTAGATTCACCAAAATCTATAGGGTTCGTACTATGGTGACTTACAATATGCGTACCAACTTTCAGGTTAATTGAACAAAGCGTTTAGACGCTAGCGTGTTCACTCACAGACATACACACATACACACATACACACATACACACACACATACATACATCATCTTAAAAATAGTGAAAACGGACTCAGGGGACCTCAAAACGTATAGAAATATCAAAATCTCGAATTCGGATTTTTGACATGATTACAATACTTTCCTCACTATAGTGTACGGAAAGTAAAAAAAAAGTGCATTCTACGGCTAGCTATACCACGAAATGAAACCAAATACTTATTTGATTTTTATTTTTTATGCAAGAAATTTTGAAATTTTTTCCTGGTTCTAATCTATTTTTTAATTTTTGTTTCTCCGTTCGGAAAATTAGCAACAGTACTTCAAAATTTGAAAAAAAAAGATGTTTAAGAGAAAGCGCAATTCAAAAATTACTTTAAATTTCTTGTAAGAGAGATTACACGCAGTTTCGGCTTTAACACGTTCACGCCAACGAATTTTGTTTACATAGTCTTCTCAAAAGTACCCAAGCACTAGCCAATAATTCCGATATCAAAAAAGTACACTTAAAACTGTTTTGTTCAAAAACTCCTTGTCGAATCATGTGCTTAGTTAGTCTAAGAACATGATTCGACAAGGATTTATTTAACAAAGCAGTATTAAGTGTGCTTTTATTGGACAGGAATTATTGCTAGTGCTCGGATACTTTTGCTGCCGACAGTAGCTGTGACCCAACGATGGGTCACGCCAGCGTGAACGTGTTAATGATGCACTCATTCGTATTTTGTGCATCTAATGTAGGGATGCTCTATTTTTTTGTTCTGTTAACAGTTCTTTCAAATTTTTTGCAGTTTATAGTGTTTACAGTCGGTAACAAAAGTATCCGAACACTAGCAAAAATTCCTATGTAAAAAAATGTAGAGTTAATACTATTTTGTTCAATAAATCCTTGTCGAATCATGTTCTTAGACTGACTAAGAACATGATTCGATAAGGATTTATTTAACAAAACAGTATTAATTCTATTTTTTTTACATAGGAATTTTTGCTAGTGTTCGGATACTTTTGTCCCCGACTGTACTTACACAAAGGTTTATTTACTAAATTAATTGTGTTATTTTATTTATTTATTTATTTTTATTTATTTATTTAATCATGTTATTAAATACTCGTTTCAAACGAAAAATTTCTCCAAAATTAAAAATGTTAATTTTATTTTGCATATTTAGGATTAGTCATGTATAGTCGGTAACAAAAGTCTCCGAACACTAGCAAAAATTCCTATACAAAAAAAGTAAAGTTAATACTGTTTTGTTAAATAAATACTTGTTGAATCATGTCTTAGTCAGTCTAAGATCATGATTCGACAAGGGTTTATTTAACTGTATTTAATAGGTTTTTCTTCCCCCGTATAAAAAAAAAAAAAAAAAAAAAAAAGACGCAACGTTAAAGGGTTTAAAAAAGGATATTTATTCTGCTTTTTTTTGTTTGTTTGTTTTTTTTTTTTTAATGTATACATAGTGAATTATAACCAGCTTTTGAATTAAAATTTAGCTGTATTAAAATTTAGTTCCTGAATCTGATATCTACGTAAGACAATCTTTATATATTTTATCATAAACATTTCATTTTAAACTTTATCTTCTCCAAAAATGAAAAAAATGAGTGCTAAACAAAGAACCCCCCCCCTTTTTTTTTTTTCAAAAAACATTTCATCTATCTTCTAAGAAGTGAAATCTTAAAATATGGCGCATTTCATAGCGCAGTTAGACATTTTCAGATATCCCATCGACGTCCTTTTTTTAGAATTATCACTTATGAAAGTCTGAAGAGAGAATAAATTTAAAAATAACATTTTTTTCTTCTTAAAAATCTATTTTTATTTGCTATACTTCTTTAAATATTTTAATTTTATCCAATAAATAAAGAAATAATTAAATAAATAAAAGTCGAAGAACATTTAAATAAATTTGTTATTATATTGACAACGTTAACAATTTTTGAGAAAGAACTTTCAAGAACCTCTTTAACACGGTTTTATTAACCATTCCCGTAATTTTCGACATTCTCGTATTATTAACTTAACTTTATTTATTTTCTCCTTCTACGTAAATGTATTTTACTTTAAAATACCAAATCCAAAAATTATCAGAAAAAATAACTTTTATGAAAACAAAAGGTGTACATAAATAGAAAATTTTTTGATAAACTTACTAGATGCTATTATTTACAAAAAAAAAATAATAATAATAATAATAATAAATAAAATAAATAAATAAATGTGTGATAAAAACAATAGAATAGTCGTTTCCCTAAAAACATTTGCAGAACATTGGTCAAAAATTCGTTGAAATATTTTTCAAACATTTTATACAAATAAGTACAACGCTTTGAATAAATACCATAAAATGCAAGAACTCGCAACAATTGTTTCACCGTTGCCGCTTTGTTTACAGCATTCGTATCTAATTTGTCCGCCTGAGGAAAGGTCGTGCCTTCTTTCGACCGGAAACAGTTGTTGCGATCGTTTGCGTTTTATGGATTTTATTCAAAGGTTTGTACTTATTATTTTTAAACGCCAGTTCTTCTGTGCTTTTTTATAATCCTCTATAAGATTTTTTTTTTTTTTTTTTTTTTTTATGATTTAGGATACTGTAAAAATAAATTCGAAGGTTTAGTTCAGTATGCCCTAAGTGAATTTGAATAACATGTATGTTTAAAAAAATGTTTTTTTTTTTTTTTTTTTTTTTTTTTAACTGGTAATTCTAACATACAATTGGAATTTAAAGAAATTCTTTTGAAATTAAATAAAGTTAATTTTTATCAAATCAGAATTTAAATGCTTATTGGAATCATAATATGATAAACTTTTTATATTTGAAAACCGATTGAAATAAATTCTGCAGTTTATTTAATTTTCCATTTAAGCTCGATTAATTTTAATAAAATTTATAACTTTTAGCTTAGCAGCTGCTTAAGAGATGGAGATATATTCATTTTTTTACTAAAAAAACTACAATCAACTTTTGAATTAAAATTAATGCCAAATGAAATATTTCATGTATGTGATATCTACATAAGACTTCGTAATATATTTCTTCGTAAACATATCACTTGAAATTCTATCTTTCTCAAAAAATGAATGAATGTGTACTAAATGGAAACCTCTTTGATCTTCAAAAAATATTTCATCTATCTTCCAAGCACTGAAGTCATAAAGTATGTCGCTTCTTATCGCGCAGTTATAAATTTTCAGATATCCTATCGACCTCCTTTTTCTCAAAAGTGTAATTTATGAAAGTTTCAAAAGAGAAGGAGTTTAGAAATCACATTTTTCTCAACCATAAAAAAGAATTTTTACTCGGAATATTTTCTTAAAGATTTGAAAGTTATTAAAAGAATAAAATAATAATAAAAAAAAAATAATAACGAATAATTTCCAAATGTATCTTTCTATACTCAGATAATGCTATTTATTTTTGAAATTAAAAAAAGTTCTCTCATACGGCTTTGATTAAACATTTTAGTTAATTTATAATTTTTTTTTCTTCTTTCATTCATCTCTAGTTCTGGGTTCGTATACGTGGCACGCTCATTTGCTAACTATTCAATGTATTCCGTGGTCTTCTTCGAAACTAGCATAGATACTGGCTCCGCTCCCATAAGAAATACTCCACAGATGTTATTCTCCTTATTCTAGAAGCCTGGTGCTGCCCGTTGGTCCTTAAACCTACTTTATCACTGCTACACTACATTTTTTTTTTCTGAAATATATCTTACATTATCATAACAATTACAAAATATTAAAAAGAACGAAAGAAAGAAAAAGAAATAAAAATAAAAATAAAATTCTTTTGAAAAATAAATTGCTTATACATATGTGTGTGTGTACACATATGTATTGTATACACACACATACGTAAATGTATATATATATACATATACATATATATATATATATATATATATATATATATATATATATATACATACTAGCAGACCCGGCCACGCGTTGCTGTGACTAAGTTATACGTTGAATTATACGGCTGTAAACTATTTAGTACAGTCAAATTATTATTTACGAACAAAGACGAAAACGTTGTAGCCGATGTAAAAACCCACAGGGTTGAGATTTGAAACTTAGGTCAAAATTTGGAAGCGATTGATAAAAATTTTCGTAGTGTTGATATTAAGCACAAATTAATTTTATTGTAAGGTCCTATAAATTTTAATGGAGAAGTGATATATATTATTTCTAATGCTACTTTGGATAAAATTGCTAAAATGACTAATATATAAATTAAATTCTATTAAAATTCTATTAAAATAAAAGTATAAAAAAAACAGACGATTTTAAAATCAATTTTTATGGAGGAGTGAAATATAATATATGCTATAATGGATAATTTTACTATAAAATGACCTCATCATTTTAAATATTTTAAAGAGGGCAACAGCTGTAGTTATAAAAAGGAAAACAATAAGGCTAAACCAGAAAAATAAGTAAATTTGATAAATATTTTAAAACTTTAAAATTGGAAATCTTATGAAATATTGGACATTTAAAGTAAATACATGTATCATTTTAAATAGAAAAAGATTTTGGAAAAGTTTAGTGTATTTTAACGAAGTGATGAGAAGTTTTTGGGTATGTTAAAAAAAAAAAAAAACTTTTTATATACCATGCTTTTAAATTTTAATATACTAATAATATACTAAGTAAAAGGAAAATGATAAATATTCTATCATAGTTTGAAGTCAAATTTGTTTTCAAATGTCTAAATAAAATATCTAATGTAAGATACTAATATTTTGCAGCGGAATAGATTTCATTTCTGCCATCCTTGGCGAAAAAAAAAAGAATATTGCCAAATTATCTGGCGAAAATATTTAATTCCTTTCAAAAATGATGGTTATTTTAACAACTTATATTAACAGAGTAATGAATAATATGAAACAATATTTCGTACAATACATATTACATGTCATACATACGTACAATAAATAATACATATTACATTTCGTACAATGCATACATCTGGCATGTATATTTTCGTGTTACGCTTTTGATCGCCAAATAATAATAATAATAATAAAAAAAGCCAAGGGCGACAGAGTTTTGAAATTTAAAATTAAAATTTTGTCAATTTGACAGCAAAATAATTCAATCTAACACCCGCGATAACTAATACATATCTATACCCAAATATAAGGATTAAAATCGGGAAATAAATTTCCTCGATTTTTAATAATTTCTTACAAAAAATCCAGTGGGCAATTAACATAGGAAATCTTTTTCTTGGCTGCACAGACGGCCAGTGAGTCACACTTCGCTTGCGTATAGAACTCATAGATATAGTATAGCATATATAGAATAGAGTGATCATTGGGGAGAAAAAAGTTATTCCTTTTCATTTGGGAAAAGACGACGTTTTTACCAAAATATGGCCGTCTTTCCCCGAGTGAATACACACGGGAATACATACTAATATTTTAGCAAATAAAATTTATGAATAATTTATTTGATAAAGGGGAATGGAAGACTCCAGATACAGTTTCAAATTCATATTTCTTTCTTTCTTTTCTTTTCTTTTTTTTTTTTTTTTTTTCAATACCACTTAATGGCTGTTTCCAAAGCTTTTTTCTTTTTTTTTTTTTTTTTTCTCGGCATCAAAAATCTTTGTACGATAACATGGGGATGAGAGATCTATATATATTACTATATCTATGATAGAACTACATTAGCACTTTATCAATGTGTATAAAATCTTTAAATTGATTATGACGTCAATTTTCGTGAGATGCATAATTTAACTTTTTATAATTTTTTAACGTTCACGTTTTATTAAATGTATTTATTTTTATGTCGAAAGAAAATGAACTCGCATTTTTTTTTTTTTTTTGGCAACAATTAAATTAATGGAACTCACAGATATTTTGGAGCAACTTTAATAAAGGTCTATAATTAACAAATAATTGCAATAAAACAATATTGTGACAATAAATCGAGATAAAAACTATCCTATCTCTCAAGTTGGACCAAACTGCACACAGTGTGCAAAATTTCATTAAAATCGGTTCCTTAGTTTAGGAGTTTACCCCGGACAAACATCGTGACACGTAATTTATATATATATACAGATATGTGTGTGTTTGTGTACATATACAATAGAGAAATGTGTACATAATCTTACTATTATTTTATTCAGTCATATGTGAAATGCGTTCAAGATAATGTTTTTTAATTTCATGGTTTTGAATCCAATTACACATAAAACTGATAAATAAAACCTTTATTTCAATTTGTTGAAACTTTAAAAATATTTTGAAAATTTCGTAAACTGCATTTTAGTTCAAATCTAACTTTAGTTCTCTATCATTAGAAATATTTTCTGTACTATATACGTCAATAATATAATTCCAGAAATGTAGGTCATTGCTAATTATTTAAAACAATTTATTCGTAATTTTAACATTTTGTATAATAGGAATTTGTAAATTATGCACGTCTTATGAATTCAGTGTAATTATGTTATTATTTAATGCAGAAAACAGTAAATTTTAAGAAATTAGAATTATTCATTTACCTTTACAAAAAAAAAAAAAAAATGTAAAATTGAATTAACTGTATCATCAATATCGTTCATTTTTGAAAATTTAACACTAGTCATTCATCATTGAAATTTTTACACTAGTTAAGTTATATGATTGGATAAGGATAGTTTAAGTAATCTGGTGTGTCACTCACACGACTTTCTCTTACCCTGCATCTGTGTATTATAAAGATTGGATGCAGATTAACCCGTTAGCGCCCATTTCCTCATTTGAGGACAGCTAATAAAATGGCACCGTTTATAGCGTCACTTTAAATGATCCCTAAAAGTTTTATGTGCCTACAATTAATTTTATTTCCTAATTTGGATAGTCATTTTATGATTTTTCATTCGTCGCACATATATTTGCTTTTTGCCCAATGAAGTTGAATAATAATACATATTATAATACTTTATTTTCGAAATATTTGTCAACATATAATAGGAAATTAATCTGTTATGTCAAAGTATTTCTATCTCGAAGTTTTCTCGCTAAAACACTAAACGTCAATAAATGAGGATAGTCTTTAAATTTAAAACTATCAGAAGAATTGTTTAAGTTAATATATTTTACTGTCAGTTGCCTATATTAATTTAGAAGTGAAATAATCAGCAAATAATATTTTGCAAAATTAATCCGGGTGTTAACGGGTTAAGTCGTAAGATCAATAAGGTAAGATAATAAAGTTTAATGGACTTTAAAATTAACCTAAAATAGGTTTAGGAATAGTTTTATTTGGCATATAATGCTTTGTAAGTCGGGGGCTACCCTCCTCAATTCAGTTTCAAATATACTGTCTACATTTATTTAAAAAAAAAAAGAAAATTCCAAGCCTGTTATTAATTGGCCTTCATACTTGCTAATCTTGATCTAATTTTTGGAGTTGCAACCTAATACGAACTTCAGAATAACAAATTTGAATTTCTTGCAGTTATTTGTTTTTAAGTTATACTCACAACACATATACATAGAGATTAACCGCTAAGAATTTTCGTATTAAGAGCACCTCAGATCCTGATATTACAGAAAAAACCAGAGTTGAAAATATAATTTCAAAGAATACTTTGTATACAGTATGGGTATGCAAAATTAATTTTCCTTCTTGAGCAGTATTCGTTGATATGTAAGAAAGCACTTTCATCAATTTACATTCAATAGAAAAGAACATTTAGCTTAATTTTAGGTAACCTTGTATATTGTCTATAAACTATGTGCACATCGTATTGTACACTAAAATTTTGTTTTATATGAAGATTGTCCAACATAAAATGAAATACATTTCCAGCAATTTCCAAATACAGCCCCAATATGTCCAAATACTTTGGGTAGACCTGTAAACGAACGATGAATGACTCCCATGCCACAGTCTATACAAAACATGCTGTTATGCATGTAAAATAATATATTCATTCCATTTTATTTAAGAAATCCTATAGATGTTACCAGTAGCACAGCGACGGGGGGGGGGGGGGGGGAGGGGTCCGGACCCGCTGGACACCCCCTCCCCCTATGAGCTAAGATTTTTTTCCGGACATTTATGCATTCAGGGCCTGATTAACGCAGTGGCAGGTGAGTCCCGGGCCCCAAACTCTGAGTAGTAGGAGGCCCTATAACTAATTTTTTTGGCGATTACTTGATTTCGTCAAGTACTAACGGGGGTCTAAGAAAGCATGTGGCCCCCAGGCCCCACATGAAGTTAATCAGGCCCTGGCATTACGTATAAAAATTCGACGAATATTTTTGTACAAAAATCGATAGATTTTTACTTTCCAAACATACATATGTAAGGAAAGTATTGTCATGGTGCCAAAAAATCCGACTGCAAGAATTTGAATTTTCTACACGATTTGAGATACCCTAAGTTCATTTTTGTTATATTTATGGTGATATATGTATTTATGTATGTGTGTGTGCCTGTGAGTGAACACGACAGTGTCTAAAAGCTTTGTTCCAATAAGCTGAAAGTGTGTACGTATGTCATAAATCACTTTTGCAAGAACCCTATTCATTTTGGTGAATCTAGTCATTATAGTTTTTTTACAGGACCTAAAGAAAAATTCCTTATCATTATGCGGCTTACGACTGTTTTTTTTTTTTTTTTTTGTTTTTTTTTTTAATCAACGTCAACGTGAGTGCTTCGGTGTAACTGCAATTGATACGTACCAATGCTTTCCTCCATCGAAAGTATAAAAATCTTGAAAATGATTTTTCAGATTTAAAAAAAAAATAAATAAAAGCCAAAAGGGTTTTTAATTTAGAATTTAGATTCTGAAAAAATTCCTCGCGTGGTCAGAGATTTTTCAAACTGAAGCACCAGAAGTTAAAGAAATAAATAAAAATAAAATAAAATAATTTTTTTAACTCCTTGAGAAATCCTAAATGCAACTGAGAAATCTATTGCATGCGTTGGCAAGACAAGTACGGACGGCGGAAAGGAAGTAGCGGCTGAGCAGGGGGTCCCAAAAAACACGAAAAACCGTTCAAAGTCCCGCAATTAGTAAAAAAAAAAAAAAAAAAAAAAAGAAGGGGTGGAGCATAAATTAAAATAATTGTAATAAAATTCAGAGAAAATCTTTAGTGAAATAAAATATAGAACTTATAGCGTCTAAATGCCTTATTCAGTAGAGGTAAAAGTTTATACACAGGTTATGGGTCACCGTCGCACAAACAGTGTAGATTTTGGTGAATCTAGCACTGACAGTTTTACTAAAATGCCACAAAGAAAAATTCTTTATCATTATGGCCTATGGGCCCAAATTTTTTAAGTGCGATAGCATCTTTGTAATGTGAGTCGATATATGTGAGTGAACACGATAAGGTGTAAATGCATAGTTCGAATGAGTTGAAAGTTGATACGTATGCTATAGGTCCCCGTAGCACGAACCCTAATGATTTTGGTAAATTTTGCATTTTTTTTTCTTTTTACTGAGACAAGGAAAATACTAATTATAGCCTCTGTGCTGAAATTATTTCAAGTACGATAGCGTCTATTCCACTGAACTGAAAATTTATATACATATTATAAATCACCGTCACACGAATGGTAGGACGAAAAATTCTTTATCAGTGTATGGCTTATGAGCTCAAATTATTTAAAGTGTGATGGTACCTAAACGCCTTATTCGATTGAGCTGGAAATTTATACACATATTATAATAGGTCACCGGTGCACGAACTGTGTAGCTCTTGGTGAATTAGCCTTTCTTCTATATTTTTACAGGGGCACAACAAAAAATTCTTTATCATTAGAATCTATGGGTTCAAATTATTTTAAGTGCAATAGTGTAAGTTGAAAAATACTCAAACGTCGTATTATAATTTTCATTTTTGTTTATTTAACGACTTTTCTTACTTTGATTTATCTATACAGCCATTAAATACTTTAAGTTCGGAAAGTCGAGTGGAGTCACTTCATATTGTTTTCTCTTATAAATGCCTTATTGTCTTATTACATTCTCTCTTCTATTTAAAATATTAGATTAACATAGTATATATATCATAATCTACTTTACATCTATATATGAGTAATGTTAGCAAAATTGTTTCACAATATATATATTCCTGATTTCTACTTGAATTCTTTCAGAAAGTATCCAGAGGCGGATTAAATTTTCATTTTTTGAAAGAACGTTTTTCGGAAAGTTCTGGTGTAACAGTTTTCAAAAAACCTCTGATTCTAGCATCGAAGCACTAAATTTCCTTTTCACGGAAGTTGACAAATTATTTTGAAACTGGAAACATGGGAACAACCACCTTTGTTAGCAGACTTAAAATTGGAGTTGAAATCCCTGTTTTTAATCTCTCCCGCCCTCCGATTTTTATCGACTTTGCGGCAACATGTGTTGCCTATTATTCTCCAGACCAAAACAAGCCCTACACAGGTCGCTTTTGGTAAGTATTCCTGAAATTTTTTCTTTGTTTGCATACATCTAGAATTTCTGAGAAAAAGGGATTATAGACGAGGGTCACTTTAGGAGAAGTTCTGAATCAATGAAACAATTTAAAAGTTTCTCAGCCAGTTACAGGTTTTGATTTGTTTTGTTTTTTCTTCTCATTTTTCGTTTCACTTCGGTTTTTTCGTCTAACAATTTTAATTCAAGTTATTTTTTTATTAATCAATAAGGAGTTTTACTACTTATGAACTATGAGTCATCAGGAAGAAAGATAAATAAGCAAATTGTTGCTGAAAATTACCGAAGACTGGATTTTTTTTTTTTTTTTTTTTTTTTCAACCGAAGAAGCAGAATCTCGAAATTCCAACGGCTAAAGATGTCACAGATAAAAAAGATCAGAATTTTTCTGTTCATGTTTTAAATGGTTTAAATATAAATTCAAATTATAAATGTTCTAAAAAATTGCATTGTAGTAGGGTTAAATCCGATTATCTACTATAGGGATCTAGGTCTGAGTGGGATGCCCCGCGGTCTTTCTGGAGGATTCTAGACCGTATTCACGCAAATTTCGGCGAAAGCAACGACAAACACTGTAAGGCTAGACAAATAAACACGACCTGGGTTCATTCAAAAGGATGACAAGTCTAGTTTTAAATGTCTTAAATCAATAGCTAAATATACTCTATAACAAAAAAATCGACGCACCAAGAAAGAGTTATCCAAATGAGACGAATACTGGTATATGTGGTGTACATGCGAAGAAAAACAAATTATTACAGTTTTAGAAAATTTGGATGGTTTAATCAAGAGAAACGGTCTCACAAAAGTAAACAAGTCAATAACGCATAGGTCCACTTCTGACCCTAATGTAAGCAGTTATTCGGCTTGGTATTAATTGATAGAGTTGGCAAATATGCTCCTGCGAGATATCATGTCAAATTCCGTCCAACTGGTGAGTTAGATTGGCAAAACCCCAACTTGGTTGTAGGACCCTTTTCATGATGCTCCAAACGTCCTCATTAGGAGAGAGATCCGGCTACTTTACTGGCCAAAATAATGTTAGGCAAGCAGGAAAACAAGCAGGAGAAACTATCTCTGTGCGCGGGCGGGCATTATCATGCTGAAATATACTGTCAGGATTGCGTGATATGAAGGTAAGCACAACGGGACATAGAATGTCGTCGACGTACCAATGTGCTATAAAGGTGCCACGGATGACAACCAGAGGGGTCCTGCTATAAAATGAAATGACATCCTCGACAATAACTTCTGGTTGTCGGGCCATATAGCTAGCGACAGTCGGGTTGGAATCCCCCCCCTCTTTTCGAGGCGTCTCCAGACGCGTCTTCGCTGGTCATCGGGGCTCAAATCGGAGTGGTACTCATCACTGAAAGCAATTCTACTCCATTCAGTGAGATTCCAGTTCGAACAAATCTGATATCACTACAAACGTGCTTCTCGGTATACAAAGTTTAATAGTAGTATGTACAAGGGGCTCCGTGAGCTCAACCCCATTTCTCTGAACCGCCTATTAATGGTGTTTGAAGTCACTAAACTACCAGTTGCACGTAGGATCGATGATAATGATGAACTGGAGCTTTGAGTACTGCCCTGATGATTGATCGGTTCTCACGTTCTGTCCTCTCTCTAGGCCGACACTTCCTCACTGACGCTGTGTTCGGCCGTTGTTCACCCATTCATGTCAATATCATCTAATAGTGGCATTGCTTCTATCCAATTGTCAAACAATTCACAGATTAAACCAGCTGGCTTCTTTGAGCCTAACTACACACCTCTCTCAAATTCTGTCATCTCCACATATTGTTGGCGCACCTGTATGCGAGGCTTAGCTACAGTCTGTCTGAGTAGACGGAATGAAATTCTCGAAGCATTTATGACCTGGAATCAAAATTTCTCATTTTCAATATTCTGCCAAATTTGTAGTTAAGATGCGCTGCAGCGTCACATGCTCATTCGATGGCAGCCAAACTTTAAATTTTTCCCTTTTCCATCGAAACCTGTATGCATGTCAATTTGTGTCCAGTTTGCATTACTCCTTCTTGGTGCGTCGCTTTTTTTTTGTTATAGAGTGTATGTAGATCTAAATCAACAGAAAGCGGAAAATCTCAAACAAAATTCATCTCGAATTTTAATAAATTAATCATTACTTTAAAGAGGTTAAATTTGTTTGCAAATATCAGATTTAAAATTATTTTCTTAAAAAAATAAAAAAAAAATAAAAAAATAAGTAAATAAAAAAAAAGTTTATTTTGTATTTAATATATTATATATATATATATTCAAATATCTTAATATATATAAATCTCGTGTCACAATGTTTGTCCTCAATGGACTCCTAAACCACTTAACCGATTATAATAAAATTCGCACACCATGTGCAGTTCGATCCAACTTGAGAGATAGGATAGTTTAAATCTCAAATTATAGTCGCAATTTTAATTTATTGCTAATTATTTGTCTGTTATTATTTGACAGTCACAATTATCTGTTAACTCCAAATGATTCTAACAGATGTCGATACCTTTCGACTGGGTTGAAATGAAAGCTGAAATATATTTGGTGCTGCCATCTACACAAAGAATCTTCAACTTTTTAACCTATTAATAAATTTCGTATAATTCAATTATTTCCACTTAACAGATGTCGATACCTTTCGACTGGGTTGAAATGAAAGCTGAAATATATTTGGTGCTGCCATCTACACAAAGAATCTTCAACTTTTTAACCTATTAATAAATTTCGTATAATTCAATTATTTCCACTTTTTAAATTTTTGGTGTTAGCATAGCCGGCCACGTGTTACTTAGACTGAAGTGTAAATTGAATTCATATTATAATGAAGATAATACAGTGAAATTAATCCTGTTTTTTACTTATTTGTGCTTCATTGATCAAAACTTTATAATTTAATATAATATATATATATATATATATCTTTATATATAAAATTTATTATGTCTGTCCGCGATGAACTCCTAAACTAATGAGCCGATTTTAATGAAATTTGGACACTGTGTGCAATTTGGTCCAACTTGAGAGATAGGATAGTTTTTATTGCAAAATTCGCCTCCCAAAAGGGGGGGGAGGGCCAAAACGTGATTTCACAAACAAACAAACAAACAACAACAACCAAAAAAAAAAAAAAAAAAAATAGAAATGCAGATAGACTGTTCAAAATTGGTATAGAGAGGTTTTAGAGGCCTGCAAATCGAATGAGGATATTTTCGAAAGTGTAAAGTTATTAGGAGGGGCGGGTAAGGGGGCGGAGGGGCAAAAAAATAAAAATAGAGTTACATCGCTAAAAATTGGTACATAGAAGTTTTTGATACGTACAAATCGATTGCAGATATTTTCGAATTTGTAAAATTATTAAGAGGAGCGGGAAAGGGGGGGGGCAGAGGAGCAAAATATAAAAATGGAGTTAGATCATTCAAAATTGGTGCATAGAATTTTTGATACCAACAAATCGATTGCGGATATTTTCGAATTTGTAAATTTATTAGGAGGGGCGGGAAGGGGGGCAGAGGGGCAAAAAATAAAAATATAGTTAGATCGTTCAAATTGGTGCATACAGGTTTTTGACACCTACAAATAAACTGTAGATATTTTCGAATTTGTAAAATTATTTAGAATAGTGGGAGGGGGGAGGGCAAAGGGGCAAAATAATAGAAATAAGAGTTAGAACTTTGAAAATTAGTATTATTAAGTTTTAAGGCCCGATAAATCGATTGCGGATATTTTCGAAAGTATAGAGTTATTAAGAAGGGCGGGAACGGTGGATGAAGAAACGGTGCGCATGGTTTGCGCAGGTATACACTGCCGCAGGCAGTGGGGGTCCGAACAGATTATTCCACCAATGAGAGAAGATTTTTTTGTATTTTATATCATTTTCCTTTCGATAATATATGGATTCATTATGAGTGTCGAACATTTTTCCCGATCAGATTTTTTTTTTCTCTTTTTTTTTCACATGTTAAAAATTAATGCAATTTTGAGAATTCTTTAATTATAGTGAATCATTTAAAAATAGGGACCAGCGAAGCGGGCTAAGTCTGCTAAGATCAAGGATGTTATCAAGGATGGTCTTTATTCGTAAATAATAATTTTAATATATTGAATATTTTACTACATTATAATTCAACGTATAACATAGCCACAGCAACGCGTGGCCGGGTCTGCTAGTATAATTATAAGTAGTTATATTATGCATTTTTCATCTTCACTAAGTTCAACCCATGTACAAATTTAGAAATTGCAAATCGATTTTAGGGTTAAATGATTTTCTTGGTTGGACCTGAATAAAAAAATAAAAGAAAAAGAAATATTACATGCTTCATAATCTAAAAGATTTTTTTTATTAAAATAAGGCTTAACGAATTTTCCTATTTAAGATTTATGTACAACTTTAATTTAATCAAAATCCTGAAAGGGGTATAGGTAGTAAAGCATTTAATTTTAAAAGAAACTCTTACTTCTTTGAATAAACTTTTGATTTGACCAAAATTTGTGGATGAAAGTAAATATCTTTAAAGTGATTTAATTACACTTTTTTTTTTTTTTTTTTTGTCCTTTCCATTGTGAGGAAAACTGAAACTTACTGTGTTGTTGCATGGGATTTTAAAGTTATCCTTGAGAAAAATGACATATAGTTTACAGTTTGAGGTTTGAATTGAATACTAAACTATTATGATATGAAGGGGGTCATTACAATTTTTTCATTTTTATCTTTCTAACATAATGAGTAAAGTACTTTCAGGCACATTCTTCGCAAGAAAAGAGAAAAAATATGCACAGTTATTTTTTATGAAATGACTAAAGGTAAGGAGGTTGTAAGCCAAAAATGTAGATCTCTTTGCCGCAAAGCGTTACCAGGGTACACCACGGGGAGGTAGATCTACTTCGCACCCGCTATTTTGGGAAAGTATTTTAGAACATGTTTAGCACACGTATGGCTTTTCTCCTTTTCTACTGAGGAGATGTCTCCTTGGGCTACTTTTTACAGAAAATCTTTTGAAGCATATTTGACACACGCAGGGCTTTTACTCTGTATGCTTGCGTAGAAGTGTGTTGAGGTTTACCTTTTGAGAAAATCCTTAAAAAGATATTTGACACACGTATGGCTTTTCCTCGGTATGGATGCATAGATGTGTTTTCAGATTTTCCTGCCGGTTATATCTTTTAAAACATACTTCACACACGTATGGCCTTTCTTTTGTATGGGTGTGTTGGTGGTCATTCAAATGTCCCTTTTGAGAAAATCCTTTAGAATATACTTCACACACGTGTGGTTTTTCCTCACTTTAAAGGGGAAACAAATTGTTCTCCAGTGGGTGCCCGGACATTGTGGCCTTTGGGGCAATGAACAAGCGGACTTTCCTGCAAAAAGAGGTGCCATTTTACTACACTATCCCAATACAGCCATTTCTTACTGGAGGATTAAGCTGTTTTTAAAGAATTTATCTGCATCTAATGCTTTACGATATCTTGAGAATCGTACAGGTCTAAAGAAATGGAAGAATTTAAGTTCTACTCTAATTCCTGATAAACAAAGACGTAAGGCAGTTGCGACTTTCCGCTTATCTACAGGACATGACTGCCTTACCGCTCATTTGAAGCGCATATGTATCTTAAACGACCCTACTTGCCCACTTTGTGATTCTGGAGAAGTAATGGACCGGGATCATCTGTCCCGTTGTAGGGCTCTTCGATGTTCTACAGAAGAGTCGAGATATTGGGAGGCAAGATCGCTCCTTAGGCAATGACTTCGGTCTTCTAGGTTATATTGTCTATAATTTGATTCGTATCTTTATAGTCCTCTGTAACTTTTGCCTAGCCATTCGAAAAAAAAATTATGAAATTACTGGCAAAGTTATTTTTGTCCAATTATATCTAATAGATTCTGAGGTATAGATTTCAAATATTTGTTGCGTTACAATAAAGCTATGTACACCAAAGTGAGACCAACAGTTGATATCGTTATTATTATTATAACGTAAGTATCACTGACATAAAAATCGGCAAATTCCATGCGATAGATTCTGTGGTAGAGCATTCAAAAAATCTGGTAGAAAACAGCATAGAATCGCCAACTATTATTTCATAATCTTATCTACTCCAAATTATCAGAATGTAACTAAATAAGACGTTTTGTAAAATTATATGCAACTGATCATGCATTACTGGGGCAACGAAATTCTTGCTCATCATTCAATAAAAAAGGAAAGAAGGGGGGAGGGGGAGAACAAAGGAACACGTAAAACAAAGAGGGATAAATGATATTGGTGTTGGAGTACCTTCCATTTGGTCGTTCCAAAGGATTCTAGCCCGTGTTCATGTTCAGGCGAGTTTAGGAGAAAGTTACTGAAGACTCCGAAATTCAAAACTGAAGATCGTGACCTGTGTTCGAAAGAAGGCTTCTAGATATTTAAGAAAGTCCTGGTTCGAAACTGGCATTTTCTGTCGATCAAGTTTGCGGGAAAATTGTCAAAACATCTAAAAAAATGGCTGAAAGCTGAAAGAAAGAAAATTAAATTAAAAAATATAAGCACAAGGCAGAAACTGGGAAAGTTATTAAGTCTTTAAACATCAGTTCAAGTCTTTAGAAATACAGCTAGATACATTAGAATGATACGGAAGAAAGCTTTGTGAGAGCCAAACAATACAGGATTTTGTTAGATTCTTGTTAAATTCTTTACTAATTATATACAGAAATATGCACACAATGTAAAATTTTCATATTTTATTTATATAACTGCAGCATAAAAAAAAAAAAAAAAAAAAAAAACTAGTATGTTATGGCCACCGCATGATTTTCTTCTATATATTTTTTTAATACAAATTTACCAGCAAAAGTAGTTAATTCAAATTATCTTCCATGATGAATGCAGACGATTTACATCCTAAATATATAAATAAATAATAGTATCTATATATTAATATGCAAGCATAAAATTTGTATCAGATTTTTATAATAGTGTGCCTCATTAAATAAAATCATACGAAAACACGATCAATGATTTCCATAAAATAAATAATTATAATTTTAAAAATTTAAATGATGACAGCTATGAAAAACTTAGCCCGACAGGGCCCGAATTAGACTACCTTATACCCCGAAGTAAGCTTGTTCTGGAAGCCCTTAAAGAAGAGGGGACGCAGGGCAGCTACCCACATGCCTTGAATTCAGTCAGGGCATATATATGAAATAGGTTTAAAATGGCCCTTCATGCATGTTAGTTTTTTTTTTTTTTTTTTTTTTTTTTTTTTAACTTTTTGGACCCCCCACCCCTACTAAAATTTTCTGGCTGCGCTACTGCATGTTACACTGTACATATTAGAAAATTCCCCATAAACGTAATGTGTTTAAATGCTCTTGGATGTCTCCGTAGAAAAATCATTTGCGTGATCTCAATTAAACAATTAGTGTAGCATCACTGTTTAGACAATATTGAGTTTGTGTATCTTCCTACAATTTATTCTTGAGATACACTGTTAAGAGACACACAGACGCAGTGGCATACAACCAGACACACAGACCATCCAATAAAAATATAATTTTTGGATTTAAGAGACCAGAAAACGGTAGAATACAACAAAATCTCGATTTCGAAAATTTCACCCTAAAACAATACTTTTTCTGCCATATATATAGGAAACAGAAAGTAAAAAAGTATACTATAGCTAATTATCCAGATAAAGAAAACAAAGTATCTGGAAATGTATATAATATTTTTAATATTAAATAATACGATTACATTTTTAGATTATTTTGATTCTTTTTAATGTTTAATGTAATTCAGTTAAAAATTCCCTTATATTTAAAAATATCAACGAAATTAACGAATTTTCAAATAAAGAATAATTTTAGGGGTTGCTTAAATGATTATCTTTTTTTCTTTATCTTTTTTTTTTTTTTTTTTTTTTTTTTTTTTAATACAATCTTTTTAATTTTTAATTGTAGAAAGTCAAGCTGAAATTAAAGAACCACTTAAACCCTGGAATAAAATACATTTATACCTATATCAGCAAAAAAACATTATGCTGTAAAAATAATGGAAATCAGCATATTCGCAATACATTTAATAGGCATACTAAATAATGGCTGTCAGTGACATAAAGAGATAAATCATTATTTTAGTCACATATGTTATTGATGGAAATTCCTTCCATCTTAGATGTATCTTGTATTAAAAGGCAAGATGATACTACAAGATAGTTGAGAACAAACATTCCATAAATAAAAAAAAGAAAAAACATGCTACTAAAATGCAATATTGCAAAATATTAAAAGAATTTTTAAAAGAAACTGCTAACTAATATACTTTTAAAACAGATTTATTCGTACACATGATTAATAATCTGGTGTGTCACTCACAGGACATTCTCTTACCCTGCATTTTAATAATATAAAGACTAACTGCACATTAAGCCGTAATGTCAATAGGGAAAGATAATAAAGTTCAACCTATTTTAAAATTATTCTAAAATAATTTTAGGAACAGTTTTATTTGACATATAATTATGTGTGAGGGGACCTGCACCCCCTCAAGCCCCCGTTCAATGATTGTACCTACATATATTAAAATGAAATTCAAAGCTATTATTAATTTGCCTTCAAATTTGCGAAACTTAATCATTTTTTTCAAGTGGCATCCTGAAACAACTTTTAGAATACCAAAATTGAATTTTCTGCATATATTTGCTTTTAAGTTATGCTGATAAAATATATGCATGCATATCAACAGCTAAAAATTGGTCCTTCGAATTCTGGGCACATCAAAACGTGATCCTATTTCCTCCCCCCTCCCTCCCCACACACACCGAAAAAAAAAAAAACAGAGTTGAAAATAGAAGTTGAAAAAAAAAAAACTTTGTTAACAGTATGAGTATGAAAAATGAATTTTCTTTCCTGAGCAGTATGTGTTCGTCGAGCGAGTATTCAAAAATGTAACAAAGACCTTCTATCAGATGCATTCAGTAGAAAAGAACGTTTAGCTCAACTTTGGATAGCCCTGTATATTGTCTGTAAACTATATGTAAACCAAAGTCTGTACTTAGATATAGTCTTATATGAAAAAGATCTAACACAAAATGGAATATACTCCCTGCAATTTCCAAGTATAGCCCAATATATCCAAACACTTTGGGTAGCCCTGTAAGTGAATGATGTACGATTTCCATGCCACAATCTAAACGGAACATGCTTATAAGTGCTTATAAAAATAGTTTCATTCCATTTTGTTTTTGTTAAGCTATAGAAGTTACAATGTACTTAATACATTATGATTTCTTTACCTTAGACATAGTGCATTTGAACTATCTTCAATGTACCTGTACCTGAACCATTTGCTTGATCTCAATGAAAAGTTTACTGTAGCACCATATAATACAGATTTAGAATACCGAGCTTGGACTTCCTGTTGCTATTCATTCTTGAGATATGCTGGTAACAGACACACAGAGAGATAGACAGGCTCACAGACAGACGCACACACAGGGCCGTGTGAAGGGGAGGGGGTTGATGTATGCACTCGCCCCGGGCGATAGATTTTAGGGGGCGGCAAAATCCCAAAATTCGTTCTTCAATTTTTCTTTTAGAAATGTTAATTTATAATATTACTTATTTTTTAAACGCTCTTTTCATTTCTTACAATGAATCAAGTATCACATTTTTAATGACTTTTTTAAAAAGAAAGATATTTCTTCTAGATTTGATTTCAAGAAGACAGTGTAATGAAACAGCCGAGTAAGATGGAGGTATGGTTTGGTTCAGAAGCGAAAATAATATTGAATGACCGTCGATCTGGTGTAAGGCGGTAGGAGATATGCGCATACAAGCTTGCACGCTGAGACGGACGAGCCTAAGTTAAAATCTACGCAATACCAATTTAGCGGCGCCCAAAATGCAGATCAATATACCTAAGCTCCGGAAAACAGAATAAATAAATGGATGTTTATTTATAGAATAAATAAATTTATAGTTTTTCCAGTAACTAGTGAAACTTGCAGCATAAAATCACCCCATCGGTCGCTAAGCACCCGAATTAAATTAGCATATTTTTGTTTTGTAATAGTCATATCAAATGTCAAGATGGAAGCATCTATGCATAACCTCCCAATAAAGGAGAAAATTTGTGGCATAGGAGCGCCACCTACACGATATACCAAAATCTACAATATAAACCAAAATCTAATCGGTACCGATTTATGTCAGCACAAACAAAATAGTGTTTCGAGGAATCCCATGCCTTTCAACGTCAGATAAGGTGCCCGGATTGTACACACCTTCAAAATTTTCGTACAAATATTATAAAATGACACACAGTATAGGTCAAATCACATTCAGGACTTCTCAAAATATGTAAATACGTTGAAAACTGGAAGTCAGTAATTTTTACGAAGCCAGTATTTTCAGATGGATACAGACGGCACTAATATTAATAATAATAATAGTAGTAATAATGAAAAACAAGAAAATATGTATATAGTTCACTTTTACGAATATATGGTGTAAAATAGTAATGTGAAAAATACATTATATCTTTATATGGATTCAGATTTATAAGAAAAAAGTAAATCTGTGCCTTTCCTGTCAATCAGTTTTATTTATCAGATCGCATATGTATATATATATATGATAAAAAAAAAAAAATTACTTTTTTTTTTTTTTTTTTTTTTTTTTAAATCCTGAATGAGAGAAGAATTCGAAATTACAATCGGGTGTGTATATTCCTCATTTAACTTACACAACAACTTTCTGATTCGTCTAACTCTCAAAAAAAAAAAAAAAAAGAAAGAAAAGAAGAGAAAGAAAGAAAGAAGAAACTGGTGTGTAACAATAACAATCACACGACTTCATAACTCACTATTACACATATTATATGCAATTTTGGAGATAATGTTGCAAGAAGGTATAAAATTGTCCTAACAAATTAGACATCTAACAATTTTTCTGCAAGAGAAAACTGATACATGTGTAAAGACATATGAAACAGAGTTTACATAGCGCGTTTAACAAAAATCGGTATAGCCGGTTTTGGAAACACCAATTTCGGATATCTAAAAGTGGCGTACCTAATCAGGATGACTGTTAATTTACCTGTATTAACCACGTAATACATGTAAAAGGATATCTAAAAAAAAGTTTATTCGGCAATTTTCAAGAAAATCGTTAAGCCCGTTTTTTAGATACTGGAGTTTAAATAACTGTACAGCCCTTTTTAAAGGAACGCATTTGCGAGACCTAAAATTGGCTTACTTATACATGACGCCAATCAATTTTCCTGAACTAATCAACTAATACAGACGAAATTACAAAGGGTTTATTTTTTAACTTTGAAGAAAATCGTTAAAGCCGTTTTTGAGAAACGGACTTACTGTCGAACTTCTGGTTAATTACTGTCACTGGCGTCTTTTTTTTTTTTTTTTTTTTTTTTTTTTTTTGTCTACGACCACATCTTTTCGCGGAGGGCAGTATTCTCCGCGTCATGAGAAGTATCAGTACTTGCCGAATATTCCAAGATAGTACTTTCAGTTAATTAGAAATTTCTATCATTTTAACAAAGTTATTAGTTAAAAACTCCGCATTAATAAAGGCACTCTATTTGCCATCTTGCAAAATGTTTCTGCAGATCGTTGTTCTTTCAGTCTTTCGAGGTCATTTTCCGCCAGGAAATTAAAATGGGATCAATTGTGCATAATAAATAAATAAATAAATAAATGTCATTGTTGCTATTAGGAACAAAGAAATTTTTTCTCTTCAAATAAATAAAAAGCGTTATCTCAGATATTTTCAAAGAAAAAAAGAATTTAGATTGTAATTTGTCGTCTGCAGATATCTTTTTTTCTACTTTTAGAAAATTAATTTCCTTACTAGAAATTTCTTATGTTGTTTATATATATATATATATATTAATAAAGTTTTTTTTTTTTTTTTGTCTTTTCTTAAGAGTAATGAAATAATCTCGTGTCTGTATAATTGACTGTATTTCTGTTTGTCTTTAAAGTGTATTTATCTTTTTTTTTTTTTTTTTTTTTTTTTTAAACATATTTTAAAATATTTTGGCATAAAAAAATAGAGTCAAATTCAAACTCATTTATTAATGACAGCGTCTTCCAATTTCACACTGATAATTTTTAACATTACAGAATTAGACATTTCTATGACACATTACATATTTCAAATTATGACAATAAAAACATTCATTACTTAAGACTCTTATAGAGTATCGAGTACATATTATCCTTCGTTATTTTTAAAAGTAGGTAGGTAGGAAAGAATGAAAAATTGAAGCTGTAGGAGAATTTTCAAATTAAAATAATAATAATGATAATTTTTTTCAGATATTTTTAAAGTTTTAAAATTATTATTTGGCTGTACATTAGATATATATATATAGACTATTATATACTGCCCAACATTAAGTAAAATATAGTAGTAAAAAGTATAGACATTAGGAAAATAGGTACTAGATTTTTTTTTATTTTTTTTATTTATTTATTTTTTTTTAACAAGCAATTATACCAAAAAATGCATTGCCAAATAGTGATAATAATGTCGCCATGGGGGCCATATACTAAAGCTGTAGCGCAAAACGGTCTAGAAATTACGGATTACTTTCTATTCAAATATATATATATATATGATTTTTAGCATAAAATTCCTTAAATAATATTAATAATAATAATAAATAAAAATATTTTGTATGAAATATAATTTATTTCAATTTTTTATTAAATATGGGGATTTCTGTAACATTTTTTGCTTTAGTCTTGTGTTATGCACAGTTAATATACATTCAGAAAAAGGCAAAACGAATAGGCAGGCAGAGCCCCGCAGGGTTTCATAAGTGAAGCTAGTCTGGGGAAGGCTAAGTTTCCCTCGGGGTTGGTGAGCGGAGCATGCAGGGGGCGAAGTCTCTTAATATTAAAAATAATAATCAATGACGCTGTTAAATAAACGACAGCTGTGATTGAATATTTAAAGGCAGCTGTCAGCAACAATCTTGGATTTCTATTACAATTGAACTGTAAACTATGGACATCTATTAATCACATAATTGAAATTGAGTAGTAGAAGAAATATTGGCTCATGAAAATTATATTTTAATTTTAACATATTTATTCTTAAATATATCGCTATCGCAATATTAGCGCTGTTTTGGTTTCATTTAATTATTCTAATTCTTTGTGACATTGGCAACGCTGATATGGCGGGATTTAATCGTTATTATGCAGTGCTAGTTTTAACGTTTTCTATTTAGTTTATTACTTTGAAATTCTGTTATTTTGTATTAATTGAATACCACTTTTTAACATTTTACAACAAAGTTAAAAAGTGTTGGACTTTGGACTGTCTGTCTGACCACGCTCTAATTCCTAAAAATATCCATAGATTTCCTTAAAACCGATGCATATTATTCAAGTTCACTATGGCATCGCGATGTTCCCTATTGAAAATGGAATAAATATTATTACTGGTTTGTATATACTAGTGACACCAGAAATAGTTCAAAAGCACTGCGTTCTAAGAGAGGCATTTTCAAAAACGATACTTAGTAAATTTATTTTGCGCAAATCATAATGAAATTCACAATTTTTATTCATATAAATATACACACACTAAAACAAGTTCTCTACAGATTGTAGTATGATTATCATTCAGATTTACAGGGCCAAAAAAAATATTCAGATACATTAACAACTGTAATTTGATATAGCTTCAATTGCATTTTCCTTTTTATTTAACACTTTTAACGCTTTTCAAAGATATTTAAGATTGATTATGAATTAATTAATCTATTTGTCTGTCCTTCTGTCATCCTGCCTGTCTGTTGTGTGATCGCGTAGACAAAGTACATTGAAGGTTATGTGATGCCACGCATACATACAATGGAGAGCGTTAATAACCTGTGCGGACAAAATGATTTTTTGTTCTTGTTTTTTAGTAGTTAAATTCAGTAGTCTTTTACAGTTCTTTTATCTGGTTGAATAAGATGGAGTTTACTATTTTAAATAATCTGGTGTGTCACTCACACGACTTTATCTTACCCTGAAATTTAATAATATAAATGCAGATTGGAGATAAAGGGTAAGATAACGAGTACTGTTACGTAAACCTATGTTAAAAAGGTTCAAATTAGACTTCGGAACAGCTTTATTTGAAGACTTATTCTATGTGAGGGGGACTACCGCTATCTCAATTTCCCGTTTCATAATTGTACCTACATTTATATAAAATTCAAAACTTGACTTCAGTATTCATGAAGCCTCAAAACGTGTAAATACACAAAAAACCAAGCAATGAATACTTAAGTTAAAAAAAAAAAAAAAAAAAAAAAAAATACATCGTTTACCATATGGCTACAATGGGTTAATTTACATTTCCTGAGCAGCTTTCCTGGACATTGTAAAAATTTATAGTAAAGCCCTTCCAAAAAACAATAAAAAAGAGTATTAGGACTTAAACATTGGCATCCCTGTATATCTTCTGAAAGTTATGTACACATCACATGGTGAATATAAACATATTCCTATATTAACAACACACTTCACAACTTGAAGTACACGGCTATCATTTTTCAAGTATTGTCCCACTATAATCTAGTTCCTTTGTGTAGCCCTGTAAACGAACAGTGAATGATTGCTATACCAGATTCTGCATGAAACATGTTTTTACGCAAATGGAAAATATATATTCGTTTCATTTGGTTTAGTGCAATCTATAGATATTAAACTTTACTAACCTGCAATTTCCCCCATAGACGTAATGTATTTGAATTTTCTTGGGTGTCCCTGTAATCGAACCGTTTACTTCATCTGAACGAGAAGCTTAGTGTAGCATTCCTATATGATACACATATAGAATACCAAGTTTGGACTTTCTGCTACTGTTTATTCTTGAGATATGCTGATAACACACACACACACAGGCCACCCTCTAAAAACACGATTTTTGGATTCAGGGAACCTCAAAACATGTAAATATAACAAAAACTCAGTTTCGAAAATTTGACCCAAAAACAATACTTTCTCTAAGTGAAAGTAAAAAGTGGTTTTCAGTTAAGGCACCGATAAAAGTCCTGTCATTGTATGGAAAATAAGCATTTTACCATGATTTTCATACGAAATTATAATATTTTGATAATTTGGACATCTTGACTAAGTGGTCCAAGTGTATTATAAATGGAATTCGAGCTTCTGCAATCTTTAAAATTGCAAAAAATTTCAATGGCTTTGCTTCCATGAAAGCACGAAAAGTGCTCTTAAAATAATTTGTTAAATGTTTTATATCTCTCTTTTGAAAAATATAATAAATGTAATTTTTTTTCTAATTGTAATTGTTTTTCTAAGCAAAAAAATATTTTATCGATATTGTACCCCGAACAAAAAGATAAAATGTTTAAGAATTTCCTAGTGTGTGTTTGTGTGTGGGGGGGGGAGAAGGGCGCCAAATTATTTATTTACCCCAGGCGCTATTTTTGTTTCGCACGACCTTGGCCGTGACTATGTTTGAATACATTTCCGTGACCCTGTATATCTTGTTTCCAGTCATACTGCATTTTCTATGTTTTTAAAAGTATATGGAACTTTTTTTTTGCGTGTGTCTGTGAATAATTAATACCATTTTAATTATTATTTTGGCAAAATAAAGTTATTAAAATATTGTTTATAAATAACATATATAAGTTTCAAAAATTTTCGAGAATATTTACGGAAGTTTCACCACGGACAGACAGACAAACCGAAGTAATAATTTTTCAATTTTGTACGAAAGTGTTAAAAATGAAGTTTCTTCTAAAATACTTTGATTTTTTTTTTTTTTTTTAAGTACACTTAAAATATTCAAATATATTACTTTATAACTTACGCTAAAAATCTAATAATATATTTATAGCAATATAGCATAAGGAAAATTTGTGTAAGCGACACATTAGGTGTGTAAGTGACACATTAGCCACTAAAATATATTTCTTAAATTATTTTTTGTGCAAATTATCTTTTGTATATTTTTTCTAAGTTGATTTTTATTTGATTTATTTATTTATTTTTTTTTTTTTATCCTGGAAATTTTGAATTTAAAACTAGAAATTTGATTAAAACAATTAATGGTATTTTTTCTTTTTTAATATTTATGAAAATTCATGTTATCGTATTTTTGTTTTATTTTATACTTCTATTTTAAAGAAAGAAATATAAAATAAATAAATAAATCTTAACAGAAATGCAAAAAGGATGAGCGTCCTTTGCGGTATTAAACACCTCTCTATATTTCGTCTTCGTATCTGTAGAGATAAGGACTAATTTTCAAAATATAGTGATTAATTGCGGTTCAGTTTCGCTTTGAATATTCTTTCCATGTCTACTGGAAAATTATTTTTAGTGACTAATTTTCTTGTAATTAAAACTTTCTGACAAATCTATAATGATAAATAGCGATAATGAGACTTGAAATGTTGATTTAATAGTTATGATAAACGAACTCCACACTTAATACTTAAGCATGTACTAGTTTTCGATATTTGAAAGATAAAAATTTATTTTCGCATAAATATGTTTTAAATAAAAAGTATGGCTGCGTTTCGGTTGATGTAATATTTATATATAAAATCGAAGTGATATATATATAAAAGCGATTTATATATAAAATCTGAGTGAATGATTCATCATCACCCACTTAAAACCCTTACACGTAAACCCTTGATGAAAGCATTCTTTCTATGACGTAGACATCTAATAAGAAGCGATTTTACAAAATTCGCCCCGAAAAGGGGGTGTGAGAACGTAATTTCACAAAAATCTTCATATCTCAAAGCAAAAAATAGATATTCGTAAAATTTTTGCTTTAAAATATAGCTAACACAAATACATAAACACGAATTTCTGGAATTTTCGAAATTCTGCCCGCAATTAGGTATGTGTTTGACCATTACATAATTTCACATGCACAAACCGTGATTTCGTAAAACCCTTCATATCTCAAAAAAAAAAAAAAAAAAATATATATATATATATATATATATATACAAGAAATTTTTGTTTTAAATATAGAATATGCAAATTTCTAAAATCCAGTTTGTGAAATTTTAGAAATTAGGCCCACAAAAAGAGGGGAACAGGGGCAAAACGTTATTTCACAGGGGTTAAACCTGTTTTTACACCGTCCTTCATATTTCGTAAAGAAAAACAGATATCGTAAAATTTTTGCTTTTAAATATAGAAACACTAACAACTACAAACCAATTTCTAAATATTAGAAATTCGTTCCCCATGGGAAGAGTTGTCAAAACTTGATTTCACTTTGGCATAACGTGAATATTTTACATACCACTTCAGCTAACACAAATACCTAAAAACCAATTTCTGGAATTTTCGATATTCGATCCCCCAAGAAGGTGAGTGGTGAAAAACGTGATTTCGCACAACACTTCATCTATATATGTATATAAAAGAAAACATCCACCTACGGAATCAACACTGCCCTTGCGATTTTGTTTGGAACTAGGTCACGAATGTGGGTGTGAATGTTGATTGTAGATCCCTCATACAAACTAAGACAGGGTTTTGTAAAGTCATCCCTTTTTCGCCTGGGGAAGGCAGGCGGAAAAAACCCGTTTGCATGTATAACTCAGCTCCAAATAACATTACGGTGAAGAAATTGCTCATTGGGAAACTAGACTCAAGTAAAAAAAGAAAAAAAAATCAATTTTCGAATTTTTTATTTTAAGGGGTGGAATCGAAAAACAACAGTGCAGCCTATCCATTAGCATGCAGAGAGATTTAATGGACATGGCCTATTACAATAAAGGTATTATAAAAGCAGTTTAGTACAATTTTATACAAAGGATGATAAAAGATTCTAACATATAGGCATATTGAATATCGTAGAAATTTTTCAAAAGCAGCATCACATGTCGGCCGATATAAACCCAAATTAAAATGAAACAGTTTTCTAAAACTACTAGTATCTTAACTCTCACTTTTGGTTAACTTTTTTTATGCTATACAAATTTACATACATCATTACCATAAACAATAAAAATTGCAGAATAGCAGCATCACCTGTCAGTCGGAATAAAAATCAGTTTTCTTGTTTCCCATAATAATCATAAATTCGAATAATAAATTTAGTTAACTTATATGTTATAGAAGATGAGATATAGCTTTCGGATCATTCCATGTCAAACCAACACACTGATTCAGACTTGATGTCTCAGATTTTCATGATTTTTTTTTGTGCAGCAATATTTTATAGACTTATGAAAAAATACCAAATTTCTGTCATGTAGCACAATTATTTTTAAAGTTATTAATTTTTAAAAATTTAAATTTTTATGAAAAAAATTCATGTTTTGGCACCTTTGGATGCCTATAGGCTGGTAAACAGTGATGATATAAACCCGGGAGTCGTCTCATTTTAAAGCTGTTTAATGGGGCTTTAATATGATATGCCACAAGATAGGGGTACAATTTAAAAAAATTTGAAAATTTGAAAATTTAAATTTCTCAAAAAGTGGAAATTTTAAAAATTCCAAAAAATTATCAAATATATTTTGTAATGTCTTAATACATATAACAAAATTCTATCGTGGAATCTCAATGGGATCAAGAGATGCAGGGCTTCAGAAATACACGTTTTGCGAAAAATACCAGAATTAGTATCGTTTCAGAAAATTTTGAATAGTTCATTGAATGAAACAAGCAACACATTACAATGAAGCAAGCAGTGGCTATTAGTTTTACATTTTTTTAATGGAGAAAGATCACATACACATTTACCATTAAAACTCCAATATTATGAGTAAAGTTAAGGGTTAACAAATTAGTTCATCGAGACTTCAATCATTGGAAGATACCCACACATTTGTTCACTTCACTGTCTGGTAAACTGTATGTTCGGCCAGTCTGTGTGACGGGGTTCACTTTGCATATCACATCTGCAAAAGGGATCCACAGTGTATTAGGTGGTGTGGGATATATAAATGAGGGTGATGGACCTGAAGAATGGAGGAATGTAACTTGCACTTTACTGTAATCTTCATCTTTATCCAGAACATAACTCAACCACCAAGTGTCACCATAGATTGATGTTACGTACCCACTAATATCTGCGAATAATATCTGCTCTATGTTCTTTACAACAAGAAATATGCTTGAAACAAATGCAGAAGAAAAGAATTTCACATTTCCTTTGGTTCCACATTTGAGAGGTATGAAGGCATGAAATTTCTGGGTGCCAGATATAGTTACAGCTGTTTTGTACCGGTTGACCAGTCGTTCTTCATTTTTAATGTATTCTTCAAGGGTCACAAATACAAAGTCTATGTTTGTGACGAAATCGTATAAAAGGAATTTCATTTTTTTTTTGGAAATTCAACTCTATCTTTATATATAAAGACGAACTTAAAACGTAGATAATATAAGAAAAATATTACTTATGAAAATATTAGTCTATTTTACATTTAACGCCATTTGCTAATTTCATCTGTTTTATTATTATTATTATTATTATTCCTACATTTGTATTAATAAAAAGAATAAAAGAAATTTAAAACATATTTAAGCTATTTATACTCAAATTAAATTAAAAATACCTTTGAAAACGTTACTGAATTTAACAGTTTGAATCTAGATAATTATTCCTTTTTATTTTCCGAACATGTACATGTAAGAAAAATATTGTAATCATGACAAAAATTTGACGTTGAAATTTTGTTGTATATCAAAATTTGAAATTGAAATTTTGCTGTCACGTAGATGTTGTGAAGAGCCAAATTCAGCACTCGAAGTGAAGAAACAAGCGTAGTTTATTAGCAGAACGAACTTGTAGTACAGCTACACTCGGTTGAGAACATATTCAAACTGAGAAACAAGTCGCTTAAATACAATATTCGAAAATTCAAGAATACAAGATTAACATAAATTAGAATATTCTAGAAACCGCTAGAATAGAAATTAAATTTGCAAAGAAAATTATAAGAATTTAGAAATAATTTTTTAGAGTCTTTAAATCTGTTTGCCCCCAGCCGGAATCGAAAAAAGGCCGTCTGAGTGACAGTCCAAAGACATAACCCTACTCCATGGCGATTGTACAGAAAGCTGACTTTGTGGCATGCCCTCCTTTCAAAGAACAGCGTCTCGCTGTTTTAGAACTTCTGAATTAAAGCTCTAGTCCTCGAACGCGCAATGGGTTCTCTGTAAGTATTGTTCGTTTTAGAAGGAACAACATTATCTTGATTTTGTGTGTTTTCGTTCTTAATTTGCTTGTCCGGATCATGGTAGGTTTTCATACGTAATACATGGATAACGTCTTTTAATTTTCTTCTTCGTGAGGTTGGATAAAAATCTTGCACTTCGTAGGTGAGGTTTGATAAACAACGTAAAACCTGATATGGTTAAACGTTTTTTAGAGAGGCCGACTTTTCGGACTGGAGTATACACACATACGAGATCTCCAGAAGCCTATGAAATCATTCGGTATTTGGAGTCGTAACGTCGACGGCCTTTATCTTGGGCTTTCAGAGTTTTAACTCGGAGATTCTTCAGCTGGGATTATTCAGCTCTGGCAATCATCTTGGTGATGTGATCGTCTTCTATATCATCAGTATAAAATTGTAACCTTGTGTCCAGCGTCGTTTCAGCCTCACGTCTGTGAAGTAAATAAAAAGGCGTAAAAACCGTCATCTCTTTTTTAGAGGAATTATAAGCAAAAGTTACGAATGGTAGAATTTCGTCCCATTTCTTCTGCTCTATATCCACGTACATGGATAACATGTCGGCGAAAATTTATTAAACCGTTCGGTCAGTCCATTTGTTTGAGGGGGATATGCTGTCGTCATACGATGATCGATATTAGAGAATTCGACGAGAGCGGAAACAAGCTTGGATTGGAACACAGCTCTACGGTCTGTGATAATTACTCGGGGAGCTCCATGCCGTAGGAGAATTTCTTCGAGCAAGAACTTCGCTACTTCTTCGGCTTCAGCGGTCGCTAAAGCTTTCGTTACTGCATATCTCGTTAAATAACCCGTGCAGACTATGATCCATTTGTTCCAACGAGTAGATTGCGGAAATCTTCCTACAAGATCGATACCAATGCGATGGAACGGTGCTATAGCTGGAGGGATGGAAACTAAGCGTCCAGGAGGTCGTTGCGGAACAGATTTTCTCCTCTGGCATTCTCGACAGTGCATCACATATCGAATGACATTTCTGTACATCCCACGCCAGTAAAATCTTTTAAAGAATCTCTCATAAGTTTTCACAAAACCAAGATGTCCTGCGGTGGGAGCGTCATGGAAATGTCTCAGTATGTCCGCTTGTAGATGTTTCGGGATGACTGGCATCCACTTTTTTCCATCAGGATCGAAATTCTTTCTGCATAATACTCCGTCATTTATTTCAAATTCTCTTTTATCCGCGTTGCAGCGGTTATTCGAAAGCATAATTTTTGCAATATCTGTGTTTTTCTTCTATTCAATCGTAAGGTTCATTCTCGTTGTCACAGCTAGAATTTTCGCTGGCGTCTCAGCTTCGTCTACTGGATTTCTTGAGAGTTTGTCAGCATCCCTGTGCTTCTTACCGGTTTTATATATCACTGATAAATCATGTTCTTGAAGTCGAAGGGCCCATCTCGCCAGTCTTCCTGAATGATCCTTTAAACTCATAAGCCAGCATACGGAATGATGATCTGTTACAAAAGTAAAATGTTTTCCAAATAGATACAGCCGAAATTTGTTGGTAGCCCATACAATGGCAAGGCATTCGCGTTCTATGGTGGAATAATTCTTTTCGGCTTTTGTCAAGGTTCTTGAGGCGTAAGCTATAACTTTTTCGGCATCGTTCTGAATTTGAAAGAGGACTGCCTTGTGAAGGTGTTCACATATACATGATTAAATTTTAATTGAATTTTTAAATACAACAAAAATTTAATGATAAATTAATGCATTATTGCAATAAAAAAAATAATTACATTTCAAGTGAGATTTGTATTCACATAATTTGTTCTCAGGCATTTGAAGAAAGAATTGTTTTTAAATGTCATCAAAAGTTACACAATTTTAATGCTACATTAACATAAAACGATAACAGACATCATTCAGAGATCTAAATTTTATATGTTTTATATCTATATCGTAAATAAAATGTTTATATTTTTAATGGAAATGTAATTTATTTTATAGGATAAAAATAAAATAAAATAATAATATCTAACGGAAATTCTGACATTAAGCATAATTATAAAAAAGTGTTCTCAAACATTCCTAAACAAGAAAACTCATTGTCAGAATTAATGTATTTCAACACCGGATGTAATAATTTATTTGAAATTACTCAATATTAATGATTTCAGTTTCATAACGGTCATTCTCTAGTCAGCCTGACGCTTGGCATAAAACCGGCGAACTACAGGGTTAATACATTTTAAAAACCGTCGTTGATAATTCAAAAATTAACATTGGTTTATTCTTAGAAACAAAGAACTGAAGTTGGCATGCATTTTGGCGAAAAACAATGATAACGGAAGCAGATGGCTTCCCTTCTTGGCTGATCTCTCCGTGTAACCATATTGCGGTTCCCCAGTTTTTCTCTGATTCTCGTATCGTGAAAACGTGAGAGTTTGACTCTAAGCCCCCTCTCTCTCTCTCTCTCTCTCTCTCAAGCTCCTCGAGTTAAATTTGAAATTATTCAAATGTTTTATGTTTATATACGAACCTGATAGAAAATTTAAATGACGTGACTTTTTGAAATAAATAAAAAAACTGTTTGTATTTCCAAGACTTTTGATTCTCTTTATAGTACAACGCAATGGACATGTAACACGGCTAAAGGATAAAATAATATCATCAGTTGGACTTCAACGCCACATGCCCCAATACCATACCCACTGGCATCTGTATTAATTTCTGTAGGGGCACTTTCGTCGTACATTCCTAATACTGGATCAGAAGTGAGGGCTGACTTCAGGCTGTTAAACAATTCGGCCTCTTCAGGACCCCAATAGAACTTCGCATTATCTTTTAGAAGCAAATGCAAGGGTTCAGCGAGATAACAAAAGCCATTAATAAATCTTCAGAAGTTTGAGCAAAATCTAAGAAAGCTTTGTATTTCATGTACATTCTTTGGAGTTGGAAAATAACTTATGGCTTTCACTTTGTCGGGATCTGGACGGACGCCATTACTCGAAACAAGATGACCCAGTACTTTTACTTCTTTGGCCGCAAATAGACACTTCTCTGGTTTGAGTACAAGACCAGCTTCCTGAAGGCATTTCAAAGCAAGTCTTAGTCGGGTGAGTTGTTCTTCGAAAGTTTCTGAAAATACCATGATGTCGTCTAAATAGCAAAGACGCACAATCCATTTTAAATGACGTAGCAAATTGTACATCATTCTTTCGAAGGTCGTAGGTGCGTTACAGAGTCCAAACAGCATGACCTTAAACTCGTATAAGTCTTCGGGGGATATGAATGCCGTCTTTTCTCGATCCGCTTCGTCTACTTCTATCTGTAAATAGCCAGAGCAGAGTTCCATGGAAGAAAAGAACTTGGCGCCTTTTAAATAGTCTAGCGTATCATAGATACGAGGTAGAGGATATACATCTTTTTTCGTGATCTTATTGAGCTTCCGATAATCTACGTAAAAACGCCAGCTTCCATCTTTTATCCTAACGAGCACCACGGGTGAAGACCAGTGACTTTAAGATGGCTGGATGATACCTATATCAAGCATTTTCTGAACTTCCTCACGAATTGCACGTCTTTCGGTCGATGATACTCGGTAGGCTCGTTGGCTGATAGGAGCATGATCACCTGTATGTATCCTGTGTTTCACATTCGTCCGTGAGGCTGTCGACTTGTCAGTCTTCTAGAAAATTCCAGGAAACTCTCGAAGCAATTCGGCTAGCTTGATTCTTTGTTCGTTGCTCAACTCGGGAGCCATTATCCGGGAACAATTCGTCAGGGGATTTGACGTGTCTCGCGTATTCAGACCATCCGTCGTGTCGGCAACCGCACATAAATGTCATTCATTGAGTGGTTCGGCTAGGCCTAAGCACATGCCTTTAGGAATGATTCGGTTCCTGGACTGGAGGTTGGCGACCCAGATTTCACTTTGCCCATTATGGTATAAAGATACCATGGATGGTATAGCAAAATGCTTCTCGAAGAGCAGATGTTTATTGTCGTCTATGACTACATTTCCGTCTCTTCGTACTTGGCATCCTGAAACTGCTATCTTAGTTAACGTTTGGAGCTTAAGATTGCAGTATATTGTGGAGTACAACTTCCAGGCGTCCATCGCTGCAGGGTCTTGGCAAACATCTTCTAAAATAAGTTCACTCTGATCACAGTCTATCACGACTTTAGAAGCTTCCAAAAAGTCCCATCCAAGGATTATGTCATGGCTACAATGCGGAAAAACAATAAATTCAAATGGCAAGTCTTTGTTATTTATGTGAACACTTAAAACACATTTTACCATAGGCCGGACAAATTTTCCATCGACGACTTTGAGCATAAAATTTTTGGCTTCAGAAAACAGAACCTTCTTTAGAGATCGACGGTACTTATTGAAGACGACAGAAAATAAGGCTCCAGAATCCACGAGGGCTCGTATCGGCTTTTTATCCACGATTACGCCTAGTTGATTGCCAGTCATCTTTGCGGTCGACGGAGGATTTTGATTACATGCGGCCTCACCTCCTTGGAAGGTCGCTCCGTTTTTTTCCCTCATTACTGCGGTTTGGAGATCGACTTGATCGACGATATGGCGACGGTGATCTGAAACGGCGTGTTGGAGATCGGCCTCTATTTGGACTAGGAGTTGAACGGCGAGTGAAGCTTGGTCGGCGAAGTTCTTCTGGGTCAATTTCGTCTGGGTCCTGTCGGCGGCGTCGATAACTGTCGAAAATATCTTTTCTCTCTCGGCAATAACTCACAACATGTCCAGGACAATCACAGTGGAAGCAGACTGCTCTGTTGTCAGCTGTTCATATGAGGTCTGTTTTTCTCTGCTGCATGGGTGATCTCTGGACAGGAACTCTGGATTCCCTGGTTACAGTGGCATATGTTGGCCGTTGTGGAGTTTATGTTGGTGTTGCTGAAAGGGAGCTAGAGCCCTTTGAACATCATCTTGGACTATTTCTTCCAGGAATTGCGAACATGGCTCTAACGGTTCTTTCGTCTGGTTTATCAGTCGATGGGCTTCCTCCTGTACGATTTGGCGGAAAAGGGAGATCAAATCTGGTTCCTGCTCCATAGCTGCCACTGGTACGACGTTCGGATGCCTCTCAAATCTTCGTCGCCCAACCCTCTTCTGCTTCATGTCCTCGATGTAGTTGCGACATTTAATGAAATCAGTTGTGGTGCTGATTTCTTTCATCAGCAGGGTCTGATAAATGTCCTACGCAATGCCTTTCATTAGGTGAGACACTTTTTCGTCTTCGGTCATTGAAGGATTAACTTCTTGGCACAGACCTAAGACACCCTGTATATAGGACTGCGAACTCTCTCTTAACCTCTGTGCTCTGTACTTCAATTTCTCCTCCACCTTCCTGGTATACTTTTGTCGGTCGCCGAAAAGTCCGCTTAATTCCTTCTTGAACACCTCCCAGGAATTCAGAGTGTCTTCATTGTTTATGTACCACTGCTTTGCCGTACCATCGAGGAAGAAATAAACATTAGCTAAGCACATCATGTCATCCCATTTGTTGAATTTAGCCACTCGATCTTATTCTTTAAGCCATTTCAGAGGATCTTCTCCAGGCACTCCTCGGAAGGTCGAGGGGCTCCTTTATTGCTGGTAGGAGTTAATACGACTGGTTTCGTATCTCCTGGCATTTTGGGCATTTTGGTATCTTCCGGCATTTTCGTTGTCTATTTGCTGTCTGGAAAATAAAATCCGTATTCGGGAGATTGTCCTCTTAAACGGAGACTTCTGTGAAGATTGTCACTGTTGTCCACGTTTGCAAGGTTTAGTACCCGGCGCCTCCACCGAAAATGTCACGTAGATGTTGTGAAGAGCCAAAGTGAGCACTCAAAGTGAAGTAACAAGCGTAGTCTATTAGCAGAACGAACTTGTAATACAGCTACACTCGGTTGAGAACATACTCAAACTGAGGAACAAGTCGCTTAAATACAATATTCGAATATTCTAGAATACAAGATTCACAGAAATTAGAATATTCTGGAAACTGCTAGAATAGGAAATTAAATATGCAAAGATAATTATAAGAATTTAGAAATATTTTTTAAATCTACTTTCCCCCGGCCGGAATCGAATCGAGTTCGTCTGGGTGACAGTTCAAGGACATACCTCTACTCTACGGCGGCTGTACAGAAAGCTGACTTTGTGGCAATATCATTTGAGAAATCCTGAGTTATTTTTTCTATTTTTATGGTGATGTATGTATGTTTGCGCGTGTGTGTATGAGTGTGTGTGAGTAAACAAAATAGTATGTAAATGCTTCGTTCAAATACGCTGAATGTTCGTATGTGTGTTATAGGTCAACTCTATTGATTTTTGCGAATCTAGCACTCATAGAATTTTTACAAGGACGCTCCGAAAAAATTTCTTTATTATTATGATCTATGGGCTCAAACTATTTAAAGTGTGATAGAGCCTAAATGATTTATTCAATTGAGCTGAATATTTATATACATGTTATAGGTCATCGTCACACAAAATGCATAGATTTTTATTAATTCAACACTTAAAGGTTTTCACAGGGACACGAGAAAAATTATTTATCAGTATAGTGTATGGGTTCAAGTTATTTAACCTTATAAGCGTTCAGACCGTCTCTTTTTCTGTCATGCATAGTTTAAATAAAAGGCTACTGTGACTAAATATTTAAATAAATGTTGCTTTTTTCCAGAAAATAATATTATTAAATATCTGTAGTATACAGTACCGAATTCTCACATTTATACTGTGCATAGTGTTAGTTTTATAAATCGTTAAATATATATACTGAAAAATGCTAACGCTAGGATTTTAAACTGTGGTAACGTCTAAACACGTTATTCGAATGAACTTAAAATCTGTACACGTGTTACTGGCTACCGTGATGTGTATTGATTTTAGAGAATCTAGCACTCTTTTTTTTCTTTTTTTTTTTTTTTACAGAGACGCAATAAAAAATGCTTTGCCATTATGGCTTGTGGGCTGAAATTATTTAAAGTGATATAGCGTCTTTAATTTTTCATCCTATTTAGTTAAAAATTTATATGTATGTTACAGGTCACAGTCTCCTGAACTGCATAGATTTTGTTAATATAGTAAAAGGAGATTTTTACAGAGACACAACGAAAAGTTTTTCATCATTATGATATATGGGCTTAAGTTATTTGAAGGGCAATAGCGTTAAATTAAACTACATATTAATGGAGAAAAATACTCAAACACCCTAGTATATATATATATATATATATATATATATATATATATATATATATATTGTTTACTTAACAACTTCTCTTACTTTAATTTATTTATACAACCGTTAATTACTTAATGTTCGGAAAGTGAAATGGAGATATTGCAGAGTTTTTAAATTAGCCCATCTAGAAACTGAAGTATTAGCTCTCTCTTTACTTTACTAGTTGATTCGAATCTTCGTTCAGACATTGGTGTTGGATATGGTGACCATATGTCCTCGAAATTCGAGGACAATCTATATTTTGAAATCGTTTTTCTGAATTTTTCTAAATTGTAGATTAGAAATTATTCATCATAATTACTACCGTTTAAGTCATCATTTAATTAGCATTAATTATACCTATGTAATTGGGTAATTGTAACAGTTATTAATGCTAATATATTACGAAGGCACACTAATATGGTCACTACAGTGTTGGAGGAGTTAGAAATACATTTTAAGCAGCAGGACCCGTTTTTATTAGCCCTAGATTGCAAGAAAAAAAATATATTGATGAGCATTAAATTAATCAAACAGTACTTAAAATTACTTTAAAGTATTCAGCTGAAAAGGAAGTTTTAAATTGCAATTAATAGTTGCACACAAATTTGTTAAGTAATGTTTCAAGAAATTTTAACTTATAGATATGAACCATTCAATATCTAAAATTATATACTGAAGCATAGATATAGTAATATACATATATATATAGATCTATCATCCCCAATTTTTGATGCTGGAAAAAAGTTTTAAAATCAGCCATTAGAAAGTACTGAAAAAAAAAAAAAAGAATTTGAAACCGTATCTGGAGTTTTTCATTAACCTTTAGTAAATAAACTATTCAAAAATTTTATTTACTGAATTATCCGTGTGTATTCCTGTGTGTTATTTAGTCTGCGAAAGATCGCTATTAGAGTTACTTTTCCTGAGAATAAAGGAATCACTTTTTCCCCCTCCATAATCAATCTATGTCTTATTACTATATCTATATACTGAATATTGCTCCAGTACATTAAAAATTATATATATATGCTTCTTGCAAAATTTTATTCCATGTATCGGTTTATAGACTTAAAATTTAAATAATATACTGGTTAGTATAAAGGATTTAAGTCCAAAAATGTCGATTTTGAGTTAAGTACATAGTCAGACTCAAAAAAAAAAAAATTCTCTATCGATTGGTATAAAGGATTTAATTCTATGTCATTTAGTCTTTGAGAAAATCCATTTGTAAAAAAAGGTTCAAGTCAGAAATTTACCATTCATGTATGGTATAAAATATTTAATTCTATTTTTTCCCGTTATTAAATGAAGGTTGACAATCACTAAATGGTATAAAGGGTGTAAGTCAACGAAATCCCTTTTTCTTAATCGATTCTTCTGATTAGTTTTTAGTTAGTTTAACTTTATTTTTCGTCTCCTGAAAAATCAAGAATATGGACTTAAATCCTTTATACTTATCAGTACAGATATATTGTTTAAAAAATATAGTAATGTTTAGTACAAAATTAATAGTGTGCTGAATTAATGTTTTTACGATATTAAAAAGCTAAAATTTCCAAAATATGACAGCTCGTATGTATTTTTAGATTAATATCTATATTCAGAAATACATGCCGATACTTTCAATATTTTTTTAATCTTAAATAATTAAAGAATGATTTATTTTTGCTTAAGATCAACTTCCAAAATGTTTAATGCTAAATTATGCTTTGTGAGATTCACTTCCTCATACATTCACAGACAACTACATTCTTAATAGTATGTTATTTCATACTAAAATTAACATACGTCTTTTGAGAATTCAATTAGATATACGATACTTATGAAGTAGTTAGTGAAGCACTTTATAATACTTTATTTAGCTCGGAACGCAGGTAATCATTCGTGTCTTTCGGAATATTTGCAAGTCTAATTCATAAATTTAATCAAGATATGATGTTTACAGCTAAGTTATTCAGTTAGTAATTTTGACTTGTTATATATATTATTTGAGAAGATAATTTTAAAATATATAAACACATTTAAATGAAGTATGCCTCAAAGATAAAATTTAAATTATATATATTATGTAGCAATTAACAATAATTAAACTTTCAATAATTAAAATAATAATAATAGCTATTTGATAAATTTTAAATTTGTAAAAATCGCTAATACAAAATCATAAGATATCTCTGTAATTATATTATTTTACATTTTTTATTACTTTGCAGATTATTTTTAAACTTTGGGGAACTATACATAACCTTATTATTTTAACATAAATAGACATAGATTTTTTTTTTAAATTAAATGTCCGAAGATTACGTTTAATCTAAAATAAAATTTATGAAAATCTCATAAAAAACAATTGAGTTTGCAATGATATGTTAATAGAAAGAGAGAGAGAGAGAGAGAGATCCCTTTTGTTTTCAGATATGACTTCAAAAGCCGCAAAGCAGATTTTATCTAATCATATTATTTAACATCTTTAAAGCAAAATTAAAAGTAAAAAACATTAAATATTCTTAATAATTCTTACTTTATTCTTAAAAAGCCATTAATTCAAAAACAGAACAACTTAAATGCATAAAATGTTTTGCTTTCTTAATATTCAACTATAAAAAAATAATAAAATAAAAATAAAGTTTCTACTACTTTTTACGGGAAACTCTTAATTTTCGTGATTAAATGAAAAAAGAAACGTAAATGCATGTCACACTTATTTTTACTTCCTGAACATTCATATGTAAGGAAAGTACTGTAATCATTATAAAAAACCGACTATGAAATTTTGGCGTTTCTATACGTTTCCAGATCCCTGAGTTAATTTTTGCTATTGTTACGGTGATGTTTGTATGCATATATGTGTGTATATATGTATGAATAAATGTGTGTAAGTATGTGAATGAATACAATAGCGTCCACACGTTTTAATCGATTCAGCTGAAAGCTGGTACGTACGTTATAAGTCACCGTAACACAAACCCCATTGGTATTTGTGAATCTAACACTTATAGTTTTTTTTTTTTTTTTTACATTACACAGACACAAAGAAAATTTATCATTATGGCCTATGAGTTCAAAATATTTAAAGTGGTACAGTGTCTAAATGCCTATTATAATGAGACGAAAATTTAAACGTATGTTGTAGGCTATGGTATCATGAACTGTATATATTTTGATGAATCTAGTACTTATTTTATTTTACCAGGACACAAATAAATATTCTTTATCATTATGGCTTGTGGAATTAAAATATTGAAAGTGCGATAACGTCTAAACACCTCATTTGAATGAAATGAAAATGTATATGCATATTATACATCACCTTCAAATAAATTCTATACAATTTGGATAATGATAGAGTTTTTACAGAGTCTTAGAGTCTATAGAGTTTTTACAAATTCTTTATTATTCTGATTTATAGGCTAACATTATTTGGATTGTACCAGCGTTAAGCTAAAGAACTTGCTATATGGAGAAAAATACTCAAATATCTTATTATAATTTTCTCTGTTTACTTCACGACTTCTCTTACTTTATTTTATTTATACAACCGTTAATTACTGATTGTTTGGAAAGTCTAGTGCAGTCACTAAAGATTTTTTAAATAAATTTACAAGACGAAAATTATTTGTAACGAAAGAACAAAACTAACATTACGATGCCGTTCTGGTATTTTTCTGCAGGGTAATTTGATATAAGGCATTTAATTGAACAACAACAGAAAAAAAGATATATTGTTTGAATATATATATATATGGGTGTATGTGAAGATGATCAAAAATATTCAAGACTCTTTAAATCTGTGCCACGCATACGTAGATAAATTATTAAAGAGTGAAATATTTAACTATTTTATGACAATTATTTATGATAAAAAACAGACTAAACACATGCATCAATATTTCAGATATGTTCAATTTAAATCATCAAAAAATGTTTTAAATCAAAAATAAGACATAAAACAAAGTAGTTTATTTTTATTTATTTATTTATTTAGTTTTTATTTACTAGGAATTTATTTTTTTTATTTTTTTTTTAACTAATAAAAAATTAATTTTTCCAAAATTACTTTTAAGAATCAGTCTTCAGTAATAAGTTTCTTTAAAATATAAAAGAAACTTCTCCTTAAAATATTAAAACATCTTCTTGATTTATTGTAAAAAACTCTCATCTCAATCAATCAAAATTCTTGTCAGACATTTTAAAAATTTATCACAGTGAAACTTTTGCATTAAGCAAACATAAGTGAAGACTTATTGTTAGACTACAAGTAGCGAAATTTTTATCATATTGTTAGTGTCATGTACTGAATGCTCAAGATAAAATGATTTACTTTTTTAACGGTAACGTGATCGCATTCAAAAAATATTTTAAGTTATTTCTTAGTCTATATATTTACCATATTAGTGGTTGTTGCACATAAGTTATCTATGCATCATAATTTTCAAATTTTTTGTTTTTTTATGTGAATTTTTTATGACAAATTTTAATGGAAATTTTTAGCAATAGTTTTGTACTAATTATCTAGGGTTAATAATATTGAAAAATATTATCACAAAGTAATTGGGGTATAAAACTTCAGAGAACGACCTAAAAGGTGACAATTACAATGTATTGAAACATTTTAAAAGATTTTACTTTATATAGGGTGATGTGGGGTAAGTGTTGCGACAGGGCAAGTTTAAAAATTTATATAGAGTGATGGTAAGTATAATGACGGGTAAACGTAACCTCGCCTTATAACACTTCTGATAAGATAAATTTGGACCTAATGGTCTTCATATCTGTTTTAATATTAGGAAAACAAATCAAATGTGAAACAGTGATAGTTTTAGAAAAAATTTTAACTGTTTCCATTTCCATCCCCGACAGAATCCGATCCCCTCAAACCTCTAAGTTTTGAGATTGAGGTAAACTCCACCAAATTTCGTAAAGGTACTACGTTTGGTATGTAGTTTTTGAATGTAACTTCAAAAATGTTTTATTTTTAAATCTTTTTAGTATGTCACCCATAGTTATTCTTACATCACGAGTTTTTATGATGGGCAGATGTAATCAGCGTGTTTGCGCTTATCACAAGCAGCAAAACTGCTTATTACACACACACACACACACACACACACACATATATATATATATATACATATATTACTGTGTTTTTCTAGTTCTGTAATTTTTTTGAATGAAAATTAATATGCTGATCTTTTCTTTAAAGTTTTGTTCGAAAGTTAAAAAGTTTATCTGAATGACCGTCTAGAGAAGGAAGAAAATTCCAATAATGCTTTCATTGTATATTCTTATTACATTATTCTAACACATTAATTATCTCAGCTTGAAATTCGAAATACGCCTGTGAATTAAAATGAAAACCCCGTTAAAATTATATGTATCTTTTAAATTTTTTTAATAAGAAGCGAGAGAATGAGTGTCATGCACTTTTGAAATATAAATAAATTTAGAAGAAAATAACTCTCAATAAACAGAAATATCCGTATCTATTATCCAGATGTCTAATAAGTAAACCTTCTCTCCTTTGGTACCGGTTTTCCGGAAACCCATATATTTTCGGAAAGCTTATGTCACAAGTAGAAAAACCGTGAAATCTGAGGGGCAGAGGGACAAGCGTTTAGGATCTGTAGGATCCATTTCCTGCAATGACGTCTCTATATCTTGTATAAATAAAATACTGCATATAGGCGAACGGTTTGCTAACAATTGAGCCATCAATCTAATCAACGGCCATTTATAACCGCTGGCTAACAAACAATCCACCCTTGTTCTAATGTTGGCTCACATAAATTTTGTTTGTGAGGTATAAATTTGCATAAAATAGTTTACAAAATATTATTCGATACAACTTAAAGAAAAAAAAATTATTTTGTATTAATACATACTTGTTTTGTAACCAGTGACGGCTTGTGAGTGACGTTTTGGGAGTAAGCTTTTGACTTATAACAATGTTTTATTATGAAATATTTTTAATCTGATTAGCCGTTAAAATGTCATCATCTCTACGTTGTTTCTCAAGATGTGCGAATCAGTCAAAAAGATGAGTAAAGTATTCAAATGCATATACTTTTTCTAGTCGTCTGTAAATGTACGCCTCTCCCATAATGTTATTCATGAGCCGCTACTTGACACTATTAAAAATCTCCGAATAATTTATTGTTATTCATTTTTAAGTAGCTATTTAAATATCTATGATTTTCTGTTGTATTGGTATTAATTAAATAATCAAAAAATCATTTAATTTCTCAAGGTATTGCCTTAAAAATTCACACATATTAAATGCAATATGTAACCAGACTTGACGTAGAACATAAATAAAAATATTTACACAATGGTAAATGCGTCAATCAAAAAATGTTAAGCACAGACTACAGTTTCGGTAGCGTAAAGCATACAGTCATCAGTGCAGAATGACGAAGCGTATCATTGCGCTCATATATATGATCATTACTCATATATTTATTTATGAAATCCAAGAATTGATTTCTCTTACGCTCACATGTTTATTCCAAACTACTTTTACTACATTCAAAATAAATTTTACCAAAAATCTGAAGTTTTAGCAGTGGGATCTTAACTTTCACCGATTCTCACTGATTTTTACATGCATTATTTTCAAAATTCTCTCGTACTGAAAAAGGCTTTTTCACTAGCGTTTATCGTGAAAATTTCGCTGTTTCATTACCTCCTTATAGTCGTTCATACCATCCACCTTTCCAGAAAATGGGTGCTTTTCATACTTTTATCAATCGTGTTTTTATCATATTTTCAGTTCCTGATTCCCTTCATTCTTAAATCAAATATCTTAAAGCGGTTGCTTTTGATAGAGGTTACAACCCTTCCATTATTGATAAAGCTCTTTTCAAATTACAAAATTCCTACATTTCTCGTCCTTCTACGTCTAAGTCCTCTTCCAGTATCAGTATTGTTTTGCATTTTTTTCCTGAATCTAGTTTTTTCAAAGCTAACGTTCTTAAACAATATGATATTAAAATATTTTTTTTCTCACTCACTAACAAATTAGCCCTTTCTTGATTAAAAGACCCTACTGATACACACAACTGTTGGAGTATGTATAGTATTCTGCCTTATTAACGTGGACAATCATATATTAGTCAGCAAAACGTTTCGCCGTATAGAATATATGGGTTAAATTCAGAAACAAGAAACTAACAAATCGGCCATTGCTAAGCATTTTTGGAAGGATAAACAATATTTCAACTTTAATTCATCTAAAATATTCTGTCAGCCTACATTCAGTACTTACATGAACTAGATTTTCTAGAAGCCTTCCATATCTTTAACCCTTTCCGACCGGAACATTTTTACCTTAAAATATTACATTCTTCTGTTTTTGTCTACTGAAAGAAAAATGGGGAGTACAACCACTAATTGGTGATTGTAAATGGTAATTTACACTTTTTGGGAATTATTACGGTCGTTCATTTCCTGTTTTTATTACATACGACTGATGTAGATGCCAAAATGTATGTGGACATACCTACACCATTGTGTATCTTAGGCCGGAAAAGAATAAAAATCATGAAACTATCATTAATGCGATTTTGCTGTACCCCTTCTCTCGGATTGTTAGAAAAATTACATAAATTCACATATTCTTAAATTTTACATAGCTTGTTTCTACATCCAAAATTTCTAATGGCTTACAGATTCAGTTTCTTAAATTCCAATTGGATGCTATTTTGACTCTAAAAGTTACGTCTCTTCCTATATATATGAGCAATGATCCACTTCGTCATTCTGAACTGATGACGGTACGCTTTACGATACATAAACTGCAGTCTCCGTTTAATGTTTTTACATTAACGTCTTTAATGTTGTGTAAATATTTATATAACATATTGAATATAAAAAAAAAAAAAATGTATAATTATTCATTTTTGTAGCCTTGAAAAATGAGTTATGTTTAAGGTTGTATTGTTATTTATTTTTTTTTTTTTTCACATTTTCAAACTTTTTACATCTTTATAATTACTTTTTACTTTCTCGTACCCATAAGGTAGAGAAAGTATTGTTTTTGGGTCAAAATTTCGGAAGTGAGTTTTTGCTATATTTACACGTTTTGAGGTCCCCTGAATATGAAAATCGTGTTTTTAGCGGTTCGTCTGTGCGTGTGTCTGTCTCTGAGTGTGCGTGTGTGTCTGTGTGTGTGTCTGTTTGTCTGTTTGTCTGTTATCAGCATATGTCAAGAACAATTTGCAGCAGAGATTCCAATCTTAGTATTCTAAATGTGTATCATATAGGGATGCTACACTAAGCTTTTCGTTGAGATGATGCAAATGGTTCGTATACAGGGACACTCAAGAGTATTCAAATACATTACGCCTATGGGGGAAATTGAAGGTAAGTAAACATCTATAGACTGCACTAAACCAACTGAAATGAATATATATTTTTTATATGCATAAAAAACAGGCCTAATGTAGAATATGGCAGGGAAATCGTTCACTGTTCATTTACAGAGCTACACAAAATAACTAGATTCTAGTGCATCAATAGCTGTAAATTGATGGAAGTGCATTTCAGGTTGTGTCATATATTATTACTATAAGATATTTAGGTGCAGTATGTGGTTTTCACATATTCTTCAAAAGATATACAGGGTTGCAAGCATTTAAGCGATAACATTCTTTTCTAATTGTAAGTGGAAGTGTTTTACTATAATATTTTACCATGTCGAGGAAAGCTGCTCAGGAAAGGAAAGGAATTCTTCACAGACATTTGTTAAATAATGTATGATATTAAGTTAAATGTTCATCGCTTGCTTTTTATGTATTTACACTTTTTGAGGATTCCGGATTACCAAAGTCAAGTTTCTTAAAGACTGATTATTGTCTGTGTCTCTTAGAGTAACTTAAAAACGATTAATTTCAAGACATCCAAAAGTTGTATTTTCAAATGACTGTAAATTTGTTACTGGAAAGTTCGATCAAGACTGATAAGTTTCAAGGAATGTTGCATGTGAATGTGATCTGAATAATTTTAAGTGAACTTTAAATTTTAATAACAGATTTAAGATAAATATAGGTGCAGTAATGAAACGGGGGATTGAGGATGGTGGTAGCCTCCCTCACAAAAAACTAAATATTGTATAAGCCTGATTTGAATTATTTTAACATAGGTTTACGTAACTGTACTCGTTATGTCACCTCTTAATATCCAACCTGTATTTATAGTATTAAATTTTAGGGTAAGAGTAAGTCGTGTGAGTGACACAAAAGATTATTTCTGGTTATTTTCTTCCTGTATATCAGTTATATTTTTATTATTGAACATTATAAAATACATAACTACTTTCTATATACGTAATATCGATTTAAAAAAAAAAAAAAGATAAAACCAATGAAATTCTGATTTTTACTTTCTCTTACCCATGGTAGAGAAAGTATTGTTTTTAGGTCAAATTTTCGAACGCGAGATTTTGTTATATTTACACGTTTTGAGGTCCCCTGAACACGAAAATCATGTTTTTAGCAAATGGTCTGTGTGTCTGTGTGTGTGTGTCTGTCTGTCTGTCTGTTATCAGCATATCTCAAAAACAAATTATGGCAGAAAGTTCAAACTTGGTATTCTAAATGTGTATCATATAGGGATGCTACAGTAAGCTTTTCGTTAAGATCAAGCAAATGGTTCGTGTACAGGGACAATCAAGAGAATTCTAATACATTACGTCTATGGAGGAAATTACAGGAAAATAGAGTTTAACGTCTATAGACTGCACTAAACCAAATGAAACAAATATATATTTTTTGTAATAGAGACAGTTAACTGGGAAATTTTTTTTGTGTATGTAGGAGCCTCGCCTCCCCGCCTGGGGGGGAAGTCCCCCCTCGAGGGGAGTAAATTTTCATGATGGGTATCTTTCAAAAGAGCTCGCCAATACCTTTAAAACGAATGGTTGAACCATCGATCTGCGATAATTTAAAACAAAGTTATCGATTTTTTTTCTTTTAACGAAAAATAAAAACTGAAAAAAAATCGTCCTTTTTTTTTTTTTTTTTTTTTTTTTTTTTTAAATACTGAGAATAAAATGGAATTTTTTTGGATATTTGGTGTTATACTACTTCTCTAATATGGAAATCGTCTGCCTTATCATAAAAGATAATTTCTTTAAATAATAATTTTAATAAATTATTTTTTACAAAGAGAAATATTTTTTAATAACCGAATTAAATTCTATATAAATGTAGATGCATGAATGAAACGGGGGGTTGAGGGAGGGGGGCCTCACACAGAACTAATTATCATATAAAACTCTTCAGAAGCCTAATATGAATTGTTTAACATAGGTTTACATAACAGTACCCGTTATCTTACCTATTAATCTGCAATCTGTATTTATAGTATTAAATTTCAGGGTAAGTGAAAGTCGTGTGAATGACACACCAGATTATTTTGTAAAATTTAATTCCTTTGGCAAAATATTATCCCCCTTACTTATCACCCTTTTCTTATTCAATATTATCGCATGCTTTTCTATTATATAATTGCCGCTATATAAAAGTATAATTGTAATATACATTGTGTTTATTATTTTTTTTTTTTTATGATAAACTACTTATAGCCATGTGTTGCTCAATCTTTTAGACAGAATGCTGCCAAAAACAAGAGGAGAACTAATGGCAGCATGGGAAAAATATTTCGTGTAAAAATTTGTTCTTGTCGACATTCGCCACTTGCGCGATATGTAGCGCTTTTGTAGTTCACTCAGCTGAAATAAGTTCGTAATTACGTAGATGATTTCAGCTGCCCTCTTTCATCCAATGCATTGAAACTGGGAATTTTAAGTTAAATTGAAACACTACACAAACTGTGATGAACATTTCAAGCGGCACATTGCGTTCAATCTGTGAGAATAATGCGTATAGTTGTAATTTGTCATCCATGAAAACCGTGGTCATATTAATAGAAGCCATTGTTCTCTCTGGAAAACTAGAATTTATAAAAATAAATAAATAAATAAAGATACTATGTATAATTAAAATTTTAAATCTTTTTTCTTTCTTTATGATATCCAACCTACATTTACAAATGATTCGCTGAGTACAGTACGAAATTTGTTCTTTGTTGTTCTTTTTTCGATTATATTCGCTTTTTTTTTGGAGGAGGGGGGGGGTAGTCATGAATTTGTAAAAGTTTTACTTTTGCTTCATTAGTTAATTAATTACCAGTTGCGTGAACTAGTAAAGCGCCACATTTATCCTGCGTTGACTGCCAGAACTATTTATTTATTTATTTATTTATTTATTTATTATTATTATTATTAATATTATTATTATTTTGTGTGTGTGTGCGTATGCGATTCTTTTTTTTTTTTTTTTTTTTTTTTTTTTTTAACAAATGTCTCCATTATTCTTACTACCAATTTTGCTATAACTCCGGCTTTTCTGTCCAGCTGCAGACGGTACCGAATAAGACCACTAAGAAAAATAAATGAAGCTATATTACTATAAAAATTTTCACTTACTGTTGCAAAAAGGACAGGAGAATTGACCCTGCATAAGGTTTCTTTTTATGTACTGAATACTTATATAATGTATAAAAATTAAAAGATGACATTTCCCCCCAAAAAATAAAGTATATTATTAGTATATGATCAGAAGTATGGTTATACAATCTAGAAAAATTTCCTGCGACACTTTTATACTGTTTTTGAGTCAATAAAACATGACTGATGTACAGAGATTTCTCAAGCTTACTACCAATACTTTGTTTATATCATGCCAAACAGGATTGAAGCTGTGGTTAAAAACAAAGTAGTCACTACAAAATACTGACTTTATTTTATATCTATAAACTTTTACGTTTGTGTCGTTTCTTTATTAAACATATTTTTTGTGTGGAGTTTTTTTAAATATAATTCTCTATGGGGAAGATCTTAACATTTTGCAAACGACTGTATATCTTTTTGAATCTCTTTTAATAATATCGCAATATTTCAAAAAAAAAAAATTACATCTATTTTATGTTATATGTTATATGTTATATCATATATGAAACATCTAGAAAGACATAAAAATGATATAACTAAATCTTAATATCAATCAAAATAATGAAACTACATCAAATAAATTGAATACTAGAATATTAATCTAACAATTACTTATGATTATTTTTTAATATGTACACATAATTTAACACTGGATCAGTAAATAGAAGTTTTCTATAAGTTTCACTTGAAAATGGCATTTTATGGTATTAAATAGTGATGAATACCATTCATTATTTTAGATAAATAATTTTTAATAAACAGAAAAAAGTTACTTAATAAAAAAGCACCACATTACTGGCGTTTTATAAGATTGATAATTAAATTTATATGTAACTTTTTTAAGTACAAAACTTTGAGTAAACACTATAAAATGAAATAAAATCGCAACATTTATTTGAGGCGGAAAAAAAACATAACCCTTCGTCAGGCGAACAAAGTAGACACGAGTGCGGCAATCAAAGTTGCCGCTTTATTGTAGCACCCGTGCCTACTCTGTTCACTTGACGAAGGGTAGTGACTTTTCTACCCGAAACAATCGTTGCAATTTTATTGCATTGTATGGTGTTTATTCAAAGTTTTGTACTTAAAAATGTTACACATAAATTTAATTATCAATAAAATAGTATTTTAACAGAAAGGACATGGATAAAATAAAATAGAAATTTATCCTATTTTCTATTGAAAGATTTTTTCCCCTTAAATAATATGTTACATATTAAAATTTATTTTTCATTTTAATTTCACATTCATATGAGTTTATTAATAAATTTATATAAAAAAAAAAAGATACCTAAGTAAAGATGTTAATCTCAAAATAGTCCAATTGTGTTGATTTAAAAATAAATAATTAGGAATATATCATGCGTTACATATTTCTGTTATGAGATAAGGGAAAAATAAAAGATGTTTAAAAAGAGGAATAAAAAAAAAAAAAAAAAGAAAGAAAGAAAGAAAGAAAGAAAAGCAAAAAGTGATAATTCGCTTTTGCTTTATTCTGCTATTTTTCCCGTAAATAAACAATATGCCTGAATTTAGAAATGTATTTTATGTTTTAAAAATTGGTCGAGAAAAATGGATTAAAAATACTTAATGGGATTTTAATATGTTTGTTTTAAATTGGAAATTTATTATTTGTAAAACATTTTGGAAAGTAGAAAATTCTTTAAAAATAAGAACAACATTATTTTTAGATTTAAGTTAATTAATTTTAAATACTGATCATATTAATCTTTTTTATCTTTATTTTACTTTATACCATCTGTTTTTCTTGTAAATGTTTTACAATATTTTATTATATATTCAACTTTTCACATTTTGCTTTATGTCACAGATATTATATGAATAAATAGATTAAATATAAACAATAAATTTATTATATCGAAGGAAACAAAATTGAGATTTAAAAATATGTAATATATACAGGGTGTCCCAAAGAGATTAAAATACTATGGCGTTAGTTTCTAGCCTTATACTCGAAATAAAGATTTTATTATTAAGGAATTTCTTTGGTAAAATTTCTTTACATAAATATGTACATTGAACTGTAAATTATTAAATCTAAGCTAATTAATACTTAGGTGAAGTATAGGTATATATATATACCACAAAACTTGAATCTATGAAATTTAAGTATATTTAATTTTCACAGAAAACAATTATACCGATTTAAGTTTACAATTTCAAAGCTAAGAAATTCATATGTAATGTAAATTACGTTATCTATATTTAAAAAAAAAAAAAAAAGCGTTAAAAAATAGTCACCAGTAGATATATCGATAATTATATTCACACAGGTTTCATTTATTACCATAAGAGAGTTCTGATGTTGTCAGTAACAATTTTTAGCAAAATTAATTGTTATTTCGTAAAAATGAATGTCACTTAACAATTTCTTAATTTTTGGTCTCTGAAAACATATGATTTCCTTTTTTTTTTTTTTTTTTTTTTTTTTCGTTTAAGTTCTTTAATTGCAAGTGTGGGAAAAAAAGTTCATAACATTTTAATTATTATTTTAATGCTCGAGAAAAATAGGACCTTTGATTTATATATATATATTTCTATATATTATTAATCGCGTTATTTTAAACAACAATTTTTAATAATTCATATTCCTAGAACTTACCTATATTTTATTTACATATAACTTATATAAATGTTTAGGTACGAATTTCAAATTATTTAGAAATGCTTAATCTGTTATGTGAATTAAAAATAAACATTTTAAAAATTTTGCAAGCACCGATCTCTTTTTTATTTCAGATAAATAAACTTGATGCAGATAATAAATAAAAACAATTATAGCAAACCCGTGAGAATATTTCTCAATCAATTACTTTTCTTATTTAAAATTTGAAAGTCTTAAATCTCATACTGCTTTCCCCACCCAATTTAAATTTTAATTTATCAGAAGCCTAATTATTATTAGAATCAATTTAATATTGTGGGATGACACGCTAATGACACTTAAACCAAAACTTTTCAAAACTAGTTTGCTATGGGTATCACATGACTATCTTCTATATCTTCCTATATAAATTCACTCAGTACAGATAATTTACTAAAATTATTACTGATAAAAATTATCTTCCATCCTGAATGCAGATGATTTCCATTCTAGAGAAGTAGTATACTACGAAATATCTAAAGAAAATCAAATTTATTCTCTATATGACATCTTTAAAAAATGCGATTTTTTTTTCCCGCTAACTTCACTTTAATTTTTCCTATATTGGAAGTTAATCGTTTTAAAGGTACTGCAGAGTTTTTTCGTAAGATAACAGAAGGAAAATTTGCCAAGTGATTTTGCTACATGTAAAAAAAAAAAAAAAAAAAAAAAAAAAAAAAATCCCGGCTGATAATCAATAGTATATATATATATATATATATATATATATATATATATATTATTTCATAATGTTTATTGAAAAATAATTCTCTTTATCTATATTTCGTGTTTAAAAATTATAAAAATAGGGATAGAAACGCCACCTGTTGGATGATTTTCATTAAAAGTTGATGGGCAGTAATCTATGTTAAGGTGAAACTACATATCAAATTTTAGGAAATTTTGCGTAGTAGTTCCTGAGGTACAGTTGCCAGAAAATTTTGTCATACGCATGCCCACAGACAGACATTTTCTAAAGATGATCAAATTGTGTTTTACACTTTCCAAAACGTGTAAATCCTTCGAAAACCAGAGGCCGAAAACTTTTACGAATCCAATACTTTCTTCAATTGAATATACAATAAAGTAAAAAGGTTTCAAAACAAAATTCATATTTGATGACCCAGTTTTCATACCTCTCTAGGTAGTGCAGCTTTAATATTGGACCCTTATGCCAAGTTGAGTTTTAAGTATTTATCCCCATGAGTGCCATGCATATTTATTTATTTATTTTAGCATAATGTTTTGTTTAACAAAATCTAGTACCTATTTAGATTGTATTTTATATTATTGCGTGTTTTAGTCAATTTAGGACAAGGTGTTAATAAAACAGCGCGTAAAAAAAAAAAAAAAAAAAAAAAAAAAAAGGAAAGAAAAAGAAAAAGTAAAAAAGTGAAAAAGAAAGAAAGAAAATTTTACGAATTAATATTGCCGATATTTTAATTTTATTACCACAGTAGATCATAAGGCTCCTATATATACGAGCTGGCGCATCAGCCATTTTGTTGTCTTAGGGTTACTACATGTACCCAGTACGCTTTCCGTAAATAAACAAACGGTAGCCATTATTTCTATTGTTTGAATTACTTTGGAGTTACATTTTTAATCATTTTTCATAATTTTAGCTAATTAAATTATGATATGGGAGATTGTTTAGTGATGAATTGTTATAACCTCTCAAGAAGATAACATAAAATATTCAGATTTCTATAAGATAATTTAAGAAAAATAAAATAATTTTTCTTTGTGTTTCTGACATGTGCGAATGTAGAAATACAAAAAAAAGTGTTATTTTAATCATATTATTTATATTAATAACTATAAATTAATTAAAGAAGACCTTCTATTACTGTGTGTTTGAATTTTGGCGACGTTTACTGTGGTCGCCAAAGTTGTTTTGTTTCCGTGTCCTAAATTACATTTATTTTAAGATTCGTTTTTTTTTTTTTTTTTTTTTTTTTTTTTAAATGATTAATAATACTATAAATAACACAAACAGTAAGTAAACAAATAGAAATTTTCCACTTTAAACAGTAAGCTCTGATTTTTTTTTTTCAAAAAGTTATGATATGTATTAAAGACAGAAATAGTCGTAACAACACATCTTATCCCCAGTTTATCTACACAATATCCCGAGGATAAAATAACATCCCGAGAATGTACTGTGTATAAATGTGTTGTTAGGGATATCACGTGTTGCTTTTACGCTTGACTTTACCGATCGTAGCTTATGCCAAGCAGGAATGCTGCCTTCTTCCGAGGCAACAAAATGGCGGCTATGCGCCGGCCTATATAATTTATTTAAGGGGCTCTAGTAGATCCGCGTACTTTTCTATGACGGAAGTTTCGTATGAATTACTTCTTCAACAAAAGGTAGCAGCTTGTGTTATTTCAAATGAATCGAAAATCTAATAACACTCTTACTAACGTTTATAAAATTCTATATCTAAATTTACGTGTAATATAAGATTAAATTTTTGTAGTAAAAATCTCTAGGCAGCCGAATTCATGCTTTTCATCTATTCAATCTGGGTTGGCTCACATAGCATCTTTGACGTGTACACCATACGACATCTTTGCTAAATTATTTTAAATTACAATTAAAATCTAAATATCATGTCTTAAAAATATTGCCTTATTTTCTATTTTCTATATTGCTATATAAAGTTTAGCGACCGGTGCAAGAATCTGAATTTAATCCTGGAACCTCTAATCTAAAGGTTAAACCAATATTCACTGTTGAGCTCTGATATCTATCCAAGAACTGGCGTCCGCTCCCCAGAATGTTATGACATGACAATGGAAACAAGTTAACTTATTTTTCGTCGGTAAACTCTGATAATCTTTAAGACAAATTTTGTCAGCTACTTACAGATTTATTTATTAATTATTTAGTTTACACTATGGATCTAAGAAATTTATTCTACCTTGACGTCACTATCGTATCGTTTCCACAAAATTTAATTGTAACTGGTCCACGTCAGAGAAATATTTATTTAGTTATTGGTGCTCTTCATGCATATTGGGAAAACACTGGAGCACGTTTCTCTCTCTCGCTCTCTCTCTCTCTCTCTCTCTCTCTCTCTCTCTCTCTCTCTATATATATATATATATATATATATATATATATATATGCATCTAAGCAGTGTGGATATTTTGCATATTTTTTAGTTTAGAATTGTTAGAAATTCGATATTTATAACATTAATTTTCAAGAAATTACTTTTTGGTGTTGATAATACTCTGAAGTTGGCAGTAGTTTGTTTGATTCGAATGAAGCATATGGTAACATTTTAAAGATCATAAAGTTACAGTATGTATATTTACATAGATGTGACATGAGATGATTATTCATCATCGTACAAACATCTAATGTTGCACAGTGATAAAACATGATTTTTGGTTAAATCATCTACATTATATGTCTTTATAAAAGGCACATATACAAGTAACATAAGTTATTGTGGAAAAATGACAGGGAAATATATTGTTAACATCCTTATAACTTCGCATTTATTAGTATGTATAAAACAAAGAGTTATTACTTTATCATATTTCTTATTTACATTTATGTGTGTGTACACCATAAGTACACCATAAGTGTGTACACCATAATTAAAATGGGGAACGTAAATTAAAAATATTTTCAGTTTACCAAAATAAAATGTAAATTTCTCCTGACCAGAAAGAAATAAAAAGCTAATTATAAGAAAACTACATGTGCAAATTATAAAATTTTATTTATTTAATTTATTTATTTATATCAAGTATTAGCTACATAATGACAAAATATAATGATTTTTATATGATAAATATCTGGTATTTGATTTTATATTTATGATTTATATGAAATATTAGTTATTATGTTACGTTATAAATAATTTGTTAAGATTTATATATAAACATAGCATTTGTACTGCGAAAATATCAACGGCTAATTTAAAGAAAAATCAAATATTTTGTTGAAATTTAATTTTTAAAATTCATATAAGCCGAATCCAATTCATATTTAATAAAATTTCTTAATATACATTTATTTCAAAATTTGAAAATCTTTTTGAAATATTTCTTGAAGTGATTGTGTTATTGTCTAAAAATATTATCAAAAAATACCTTGTACCATTTAAATATATTTAAATAAATTTGTTCATTTTAAATAAAACACATATTATGTTTATTCTAACTTTCATATATTTCAATACAAGAAAATGTATTTTGAGTTACAACTTTCATTCTAAAAGTAAATAAAAGTAACATGTAATATTTGTTTTAGAGACACATATTCTATAACAGGAAATCTGAAATTAAATAAAAATCTAGCTAAGAGACAATTTATTATTACTTATATTTCGTTCATTTTCCTTCTTTCTTTTCTTTAAATGTCATTATTCATATTATGAAAATGTCAAAGGAAAAATCAGCTGCAGATGACATTATTTAGTTTAAACAATATCATCGCTATTATTAAGTAGTTTGTCATGTTAAAGTCAATAATAATTGAATGATATTTTTTGTAGTAAACTTTTCCTTTCTATTATATAATGACAATATTTGAAATATAATAGAGCACACTTTTCTTTTCTTTTCTTTCTTTCTTTTTCTTTTCTTTTTCTTTCTTTTTTTTTTTTTTTGAGTAATCCGTCGGTTTAAATTTACAAAATGATCTGAAATTTTTTTGAACTTGACAAGTATTTTTTTTTTTCTTAGAGGAATTTTGATGATGCTTGTTTGACGTTGAAAAAATAAAGTTATTAAAAATAAAATAAATGAATGTGTTTTATAATCAGAAATTGTTAGAGGTAGTTGCGGAAAGACCCTGTAATTTTCGTTTAATAATTTTGTAAAATTTCCTGTTGATTATACATGATATTTTTTGATCTCCTGTAATTCTTTTTACTTTTGACTACATATTAAAAATATATTTAACTGAAAGTATTATAAAAAAAATTGAAATTTAAGTTTTCTTCAACACTTTTCTTTGAACGTCATATTTCAATCTTGATGTATAATGACACTTTATTAAGGGTAATGGCATATGGAATTTCAATTTAGAATTCATGTTAAAATGGAATTTTATATATTTATTTTAAAACACAGGATTGACATAGACAAAACTAAAATAAAATATTATCTAGTATAGTAATTGATATAAATAATACAATTAAATATAATATAATTATATATAATTTATATATAATATAATATATAATATATAACATATAACATATAACATATATATATATATATATATAATTATATTTAATAATATAATATAATTAATTCGAAACAAGAAAGAAGACAACTAGGCACTTCTCCTCAATATAAAATCAACGGAATCTTACTCTGAAATATTGAACAAGATGTAAATTCACTTAATAATGTACTAAAGTAAGGGCCGGCATATTTCATGGGTTTAGCAGGGAGGAAAGATATTGTATTTAAAAAAAAAAAAAAAAAAAAAAAGATCAAAGTAATTTTTTACTGTTTAAACTACTGTCTACAAAACTAACTTTACGAGGGATAAGTCTTATTCCTATATACTTATCAGTTGAAAAGAGATGGATTATGAATTCAAATTAATTTATGAAGTTCATAAAAAGAAGTTCTTTTCCTAAAAATAGCTGGCGTCTCTCTGCGTCGCCTGCGTATAAGAGAACCACGTGACACATAAATTTGTCCTGCGTGTAATCTTACCAAACTTACCATATATTTGTTTGTTTAAGTAATTTAAATGATTTTTTTTTTCTTATTTATCTTATTTTATTTCTTATATTTCCTTTCTTCCTTTCTTTCCTTTTTTTTTTTTTTTTTTTTTTTTTCTTTGTCGTTTTAAAATATTGGTATAAGAAATTGAATAAACAATTTTATGCCATAATAAAAATATTCGTAATGCATTTTTTTTTTTTTTTTTTTTTTTACGATATGTAGAAATTAGTTTTCGTGAAAAATGTGCATACTAAATAGTTTTTCACTTTGTATTACCATTTCTATAAACAACAGTATATTAAATTGTAAAAATAATTTTACCTAGAAGTAATACAGAATAATACAAAAATAAATAAATAAACCTCTATATTTTTGTATCTCTAGTTTCTTATGCAAAAACGTATAAATGTATTTCTTTTTTCAATATTGCTCTTTTGCTTTGTCTTGTTTGCGGCTTTAAAACACAACAAAAAATGTATTATAATAAATTTTGTATCTTTCTAAAAATCCTTTCAAAGAGACGATGCTATAACAGTATTTTACACAAGAATTATGACAATTGTATATTAAATAAAAGCTTCAATTTATTTTTAAATCAGAGTAGTTAATTAAAAGCATTTTAATCTTGCTTTCTTATACCAAAAAATAATGTATTATTCAATATTTACTCATTTCATTTGTCTGCAGTCCCTTAAATATATATATATATATATATAATAAAAATATTTAGACAAACATATTGCATTATGGATATTAAATACAGTGCCGGCAAAAAAGATCTTTACACTTGAGCGTCAAAAAAAAAAAAAAAAAAAAAACTTTACTTGTCAGTTGCCATTTCCGCCATAAAAATGTGTTGAATCCCAGGGATGGCACGTGGTGTCAATCAATCACAGACGACCTTTCCCTATAATATTATCACTCAGTTGGCCTCGCAGTCTTTTAGAGTAAGGCTGTATGTTCTTTTCTCCCGACAGCCAGTATTTCGTTCATCTGCTAAAAGTTTGAGAACTTACATCGGAATTCTTACACCACACAGTTGGTCCGATTAAGCTTAAAATGGAAGAGAAATACCCTGCTTTGACTCTGCTAGAGAATGGGATTCTGTGATTGATGTAGCCAGAGATCGATAACTGAACGGCTGCAGATGGCAATAAAATGTAAAAAAGGGAAAAGGTCGCCTTTGATTGAGTAACACCACGTGTCATTAGTGGGTTTCGATACATTTTTTATGGCGGAAACGGCAACTGACATGTAAAGTTTTTTTTTTTTTTTTTTTGCCAGCACTGTATAATTAATTTAATAAACTGTATAACCGTTTAATTTATTATATTACCAATCGTACAATCGAAGTATATGTACCCATAAATTTATGTATACCTTGTTTTAAATTCATTTGATTTAACCGAAAATGGGTAATATTTTATCTTATGTCTTTTATAAACTATTAAGTTTGTTTTTTAATAAATTGACGGTTTAATGTTGTTACAGATTTTAATGTCTAAACACGTCACGAAAAAAAAAAAAAAAAAAATATGGGTCTCAATTTTCTATTGGCATTTTAATTATAATTTTGTTTTCATTTTACTGCTTTGCTTCACAATTTCATGCTTCCCATTTGTTGTAATATAATTTGTCCTAAAAGTAAATAGTTTAAGTAAAACGGCTAATTTTAAAATCACTGAAATGTTTTTTTTTAACTGTAAATAGTGTAATATCTTCTAACAACGTTGAAGATGTTTACATCTATTTATTTATTTATTTTTGACAGCATTTTTCTAATACATGTTTTGCATTGTTTAAGAATACATATTAATAGCAAATACGTATATAGGAATTTTCATCGTTTTTACTGAATATGCTTATATCACTTCCGAAAATAAATTTAGTGTGTAATTTGTTTGATTTATTTAAATGCACAAGTTCCTTTTTAATGATATTTCATTTATCAATTCTTCTTGTAAATATATATACAGTAATGTGATATAATTTTTAAACTCAGTATGCGTTCTTGGTTTTAGATTTATTTTTTCTCGTTTAACCCCTTACCTTCCGAGGAAAATTTACGATTTTCGCTTCCCAGTGCTACATTTCTCTGAACTCTGTAATGAGAAAATCCTACGATAACACTGTCAATATCACTTTCAAGGGTATTTTATTGTATTCTAAAACCATGTCAGTAGATTCACTGGCAGCAGTAAAAAATAAAGGATCGTAGCTTGGAAAAACTTACATATATGCCTAGGGCAATTAAGGGGTTAATCGGGTTCATAACAATGTTTCTATAAAGGTTTTGTCAATTATAATATTTGATATTTATACAATAAGATTTTTTTACTAATTTACTTTCTTCTTTTTACTTTTTATTTGTTGCATTTTTAATTTACCCCCTATTTATTTAAATAGTATACCTTATTCCTTGTAATTTTGAAGAAATAATGTATTTTACATTAATAGCAATTAGATATATTAGATATACATGAAATAGAACACGTTAGAAAATGCATTTTATTTGTCAGTACATTATATGTAATCACGCGTAATTATTTTAAATATGTTAAAATATTTTTCATGCTTATAAAAATGGTAGCTAATTTTAAGAAAAAGTCCACGATAAGGCTAGAATATTTGTCCAGAACTTTTATAAGGTATCTCAAAATGTATAAAAGTAAGGTATTAAAATAAATCTTTTTTGATTGTCTTTTCACGATAAAGTTTTTTTTTAACAGATTTCATGTGGAACATTTATAGAAGGAGAAATTTAAGTTTAAAAGTTTTGTAAAAAATGTTAACTAAATAACAAATACAAGAAAACAAATTGTGTTAAAATGAAAATAAGAACATGTAACATTTGATAAGATATTCTTTTATTTTATGCTAAAATAAAATTTTAACATTAATATTTTGAATTTTGTTTCTTCGTTGTGTTGTATTAAAAGACTTTAAACATTTGCCAATCCTACTTAATTTTACTACAGATCAGCGTTGCCAAATTTAGGGGCTTTTTTAAAATTAAAAATACAACTCTAAATTTTTACTGTAACGGTTACCTAATCACTTCAAGGGTTTTTTATCCTTTCTGTATATGAAATAACACTCCTTAAATTTATTGGTGGTAAATGAATAAAAGAGTTCTTACGTTTGACAACAGTGTTTACAGCATTTTAGAGCGTTATAGATAGCAAAGTGTTAAAAGTGTGATCTTAATATTAAGGAATAATTTTTAAAAGAAAAGTAAAGACGTGTAAAGAAAAGTTTATACAAATAAAAATATAATTGTCAATTCACTATTTAAAATGACTAATGTATGTTATCTGTGCCCAGTTCAGCCCCCAATTTCGTAACAACTGTTCATGCAACTGAATAAATGTGAGAATTTGGAGTATACATGTGATATCCCTGTAATCTATGCATAATAAAAAATTTCGAATTGTATGTAAATTAAAGGAATTGGTCGCTATTAAGTGCAAATTAAGAAAATGTTATTCCCTGAAAAAAAGATTTTTAAGAATTTCTTTTCAAAAAGTCTTTTTTTTTTTTTTTTTTTTTTAAGAAAATATTTCATGAATAAAATGTCCTCAATTTTGAAAAGAGAAAAAATAAATAAATACAAATATTCTAGGAAAAAATTTATTTTGAAAAATGTTTGCAAACATATCACAACATATGAAAACGTCTTCTATGAATTCACAGAAATTAATTATTAATTAAATTTTTCATTTTAAAGGTCTTATTATTCGTCCAGTGGCCTCTATTATTGAATTATTTTATAAGTTTTGAAGTGAAAACATCTTTAGGCGTGTTTTGCATTTTTGAGATGGGAATAAACCATTGAACTCGTGACACTGTCACCGTAACCGACGCCTCTGTATATAAGTATGTACATATATTGTGTATGTACGCACATAGATACACATGAAAAAACCATTGAACTCGCGACACTGTTACCGTAATCGACACCTCTGTATATAAGTATCTACATATATTGGACCCGTTTACACGAGAGTTGAGTTTTGGTTGAAATACATTGATGATATAACTATAAATAATATAAACATATGTTGTGTATATACACGTACAACATAGATATATATTCATGTTGGAACTTTTCGAATTAAAAAAAAAAAAAAAAAAAAATCCTATTATAATCAGAAATTTTTTAATTCCGCGCCTTTTTCGTATTATCTAATGTACCCATGCAATGTATTTCTACCTTACCGACGACGAACTATCTAACACACTTTCGATTGCGAGAATCGCATAACAGTTCAGTATACAATTCGGTATACAATTCAACGCACGTTTCTCTTAATTCAACATAGATATTATGTGACAGTTCTTGAAATTCATCACATTTTTTTTTCTTTGATTTAGCTAGCTACAAATAATGCATCTTTAGAATAAATAGAAAAATACATATTTCTAATAGAGAATTTGATTTAACGATGACCAATGATCGCAATCTTAGCACAACGAAATATAAAACTACAATTGATGCAATCTTTACAAGGTATTTAAATAGATTCGAATCGAAATTGTTTGTTTCCTATTTTAGTTACCATGAACCTATAGTATCAGTTTTTGAATATAATGATAATAATGATGATGATGGAAGAGTTGTTGAAAATGTGGATGAAAATTCATAAGTTTCATTGGTATTCATTTCAAAGAATACCAATTAATTAAATTTCATATTTCATGTATTTGTAAATTTTCGTTTTAATCAATATATTGCAATTTTTGTATGTAAAATAATATGCATTATTTTTCATGTACAATAGAACATTAAATAAAAATTGTAATATAATTTTTGTAGTAGTAGTTTATATTAGTGAATAAAAAAAACACTTCATTTAAAATCATTTCCTGTACAATAAAATATTCCCTGACGATTCAAGAAATACACACGTAATTGTTCAAGTTTCCACTTCTGTCGGCACTCCCGGAGAGCAACATTTTTTTTTTTTTGTTTTTTTTTTTTTTTTTTTTTGTAAAAAATATACCTTATTTTTATTAGAATTTCATTTTCTTAAATCACAGTAAAATATAGCAAGCTTTCGACATTCCTGTATTTTTAAACTATTTTCAAATTTATGGGTTACTCTGTATTTGTGTGTCTTACCAAAAAGAAAAACAAATTACTAATCTTGAAATCTTTTGATTACTGACTGAATGGATCACAAAACAAAACATATATGCATTTGTTAAATTGATAAGTAAATTTTGAGAATTTTTCTAAACATACAGCGATTATTATTATTATTATTATTGTTATTATTATTATTACGGATTTTTTGAAATGTACAGAAATTAAACATTTTATATTTGAATTGCATAATAATGCTAAATGACCGTTTATCTGAGCTTTTTACGCTTTATTTTCCTACTATTTTTATAATGGGAATTATATTACATTATATTTATTATATTATATTATACTATATTATACTATATTATATTTTATCATATTATATTTATTGCGTATTCTTTTTAAGTTTTTATTTTCCGATCACATTATGTAATGAAAGTATTGCAATAATGAAAAGATTTCGCTATGCGTTTTTGGTGCATCTATACGTTTTAAGGTCTCCTGGGTTCATTCTTGAAATATTTACTGTGATGTATGTATGTTTGTGCGTGTGTGTATGTGTTTGCGTGCCTGTGTAAAAGAAGATGCAAAAAAGTATAAATAATAAAATAACAATGTAAGGTTTACATTTATAAGCAATAAAAAGCAAAATTATATTTAAATTCAAAGCATATTTCTTAAAATACAATTATAAAAATGTATTATACATAAATTTACATAAGCAAAGGCAATCTAATATGAAAATATCTAAAATCTATTATAAAAATCATTTAATAGTTATTCACCTAATTATTTCCTTGTAGTGAAAATAAATAAATAAAATATTCTACCGTGTTTTAGTATTATATTAAATTATGCACTGTAAAATACTAATATAACATAAAAATAAATGCATTAGGTTATTAATTAAAATGTCTTTACAGATGTAAAAAATTATGTAGAATTTCAATAACATTAAAAAGATGTTTTGCATTTTACATATGGCTGAATATTAAAAACAAAATTTACATCATTAAATAATTTAAATTATAAATTCAAATTTCATCAAGTAATTTTTTTTTCATTAACACATAATTTATAAAACATCACAAACTGAGACAGCAAAAAAAAAAAAAAAATCATCTAGATTAATCCTGTTACAAATCCTTTCATATTGCAACTAATTTACATTCTTTTTAAAAAGCTCGCATACATTTATCTCCATTCCTCCTTCCAATAATATATATATATATATATATATATATATATATATATATTAAGTAGATAATTAAACATATTTGATTGAATTGTATGTTTTGTTACAGTTACTTCGGTGATAGAAATTCTCTCTAAAATTGTTCGGAGCAATGTTTTACGATTTTCATAATTTGGAAATTCGATTAAAAAAATTAATGCATTTCTGTGCTTAAACTAATTAAGAGTCACTCCGTATTCGAGATACTTAATTAAAATAAGCAATTTGAAATTTAAATTAAAGTAACTTAATTAAAACACCTGCAGCATATAATATTTAACGAAGGTAATTTAAAAAGTGTCTTTTAAATTGAAAGAAAACTTTTCCTTTTAAATGTGAATATAGGTTTAGTTAAAGATAGATAAGATTTCGGCGAATGCTTTAAATATAGACAGATAATTTATGTTTTATTCTATTTTGCAATACGTTTTATAATATTTTACAAAATTTATACTAATTAAAACTGCTTTCTTTAAAGTATTAAATGTGTAACAATTACACAACAAGATAAAAAGAAAAGAAAACATATTTTATTTAAATAAAACTATCTATATAAGTATGTTTATACAGATGCATGTATATATACAAATATATTTGAAGCAAATTTGTAACATATACAATACATGATTCATTTTAAAAATATGATTATGCATAAAAAACAAAAATGATTTGCATTAGCAAAATCAAAATATTGAGAAACATAGTTATATGCACGCAATGTAAATGCAACATAAAATAAACGCATAGTAAAATATTAAAAATAACAAAAATATAATTAAATAATACATTCCCAACTAAAGTCATATGTGAGATGATAAAAATATTACGGCTGTCATCAGAGGAGCCATTTCATATTTAATAGGATATGCAAAAGTACTCAAAATGTCGCCAATATGATACCAATTTCCAGTACAACCACCGTTCTGTGAGGAAAATAATGTTTTACCAGTTGTGCTAGCAACAAAATACATACTATAATATTTTCAGAAATATACATATACTTATGACATAAGTATTAAAAAAAAAAAAAAAAAAAAAAAAAAAAAAAAAAACTTACAGTTGTAGAAAAGTATACAATAATTATTAATAAATGCATACGAAATAATTTATATGAACATACATTTATATATATTATAAAAATAAAAAAAAAGAAATATTACAGGAATAGAAACGTACGCAATACATAAATAAACAAGCTTGCACAAGCAGAAGACAACTGTGCAGATACAGAACTAAAAGTTACGGCAAAAGACATATAGTCATTATTATTGGCAGTTTCTAACAATATACAAAATGCCAAAATTAAACTATCAGTTTTGATTTGGTACATCAAGAGATCATTTCACTTATTAATTATTGTGATGCTTTTCTTATGTGCATAATGAATCGTATGTTCTTTACTTTAACTTACTTTTTAATTAATATTAAAAACTTTTTACATAGAACTGACATAATATAATAATTTAGATTTTTGAAAAATCAAAATTAAAAAGAAGCATTTGAAATCTTTCCCATTATTTCCTTAATTTTTAAATAAGGACGATTGTAAATGTAAAGAAACATGTGTTTTTTTGTTTTGAATTTTGAACACATTTGTAATTTTTGTTTTGAAGCATTGCCGACTGTCAGTTAAATAACGTTCCAGGAAAGGTCGTGGCTACCAAAAGGGCAAAAGATGTTCACGTTTTTACGTCTACAGAGAGTGGATAAAATGTTACAGTCATTGCCTGTTGGAATGTAGAAGGACAATATCTACCCCCTTCAGTTATTTCTAAAGGCGTTCGGGAAGAAAAGGAATTTTCTGATGGTCATTCACCTGGATCTATGGTGTTCATAAACGAAAAATCATCGTACATCAATACAGATATTTTTCCAGATGGCGTAAAAGACTTTTTTTGTTCCAAGAAATCCCCAAGGAAAGACATTATTAATTTTGGACGGTCACCGGACAAGAATAACATTATAACTCTATGCCTGCCCAGTCTTACGACCCAAGCTCTTCAGCCTCTTGACCGGTCTTTTTTTAAACCAATAAAACAGTACTTTAAAGGGGAAACAAGGATATGGATTGTTTATTATCCAGGAAGGACCATTGGGGAATACAAGCTGCAGAACTGATTGGTAGAGCCTGGAAAAGGGCAGCTTCTGTTGACACTGTCGTTAATGGTTTTCGGAAGACGGGAATTCCTCTAAACCAAGCAGCAATTCCAAACCACTTCTTTTCCATAAGTGAAGAATTGAAACAGACGGGTGAATAGTCCCAAATTTCTGAATCAATCAAATGAATAAACATCTTCCCCGACAAAAATATTGCAACAGATTTCCCCTGTACCTAGGTTAGAGGAAAGATGCCGAAAAAGAAAGATACAGTCGGCTAAGGTTATTATTACATTCCCACAGCACCCCCCCCCCCCCCAAAAATATGTATATATATATATATATATATATATATATATATTTCGCTGTTAAATTTAGCAAAGCCTCAAAACAGCTGGTGATTGACATGCCCATTGAAAAGGACGAAAGTGATCCAACAAACAATTGCCTAGAATGTGAGGAGAACTATTATTTTACAAAAGAAACAGTAGCTTGGATAAATTGCATATAGTGCCATAATTGGTTACATGAATCATACACTGTGTACAGGGATTTGTGCGATGTTTGCGGGAAAGCGAAAATTAGTGAAGAGAAAAAAGAAAAATATTACCTGAATAAATTCGACATATTTCATAATATTTTATCAATATACATTCTAAACTATAAATATAAAATTTTCACATATATGAAAAAAAAAAAAATTGAAATATTTTTCAATAAATTTATGTTTAATTCTAAATTTTGCATCTTGTCTATGGTAGCTAAATATTTTAATATTTTATAAATTAATGTTATGGTCTTTTTTTTTTCTAATACCTTACGTTTCTTATGTTATAAACTACTGAAAAATTGTTATAAACTATTAACCATTGCTAAAACCTTTTATTATGTATTTTACAGGTAGGGCATCTTTCCCACGTGAGTGGGGCATCTCACCCGCAACTTTGGGAGAGATGGCCAAATGTACAAAGGGCATTCCATAAAAACTGAGAGTTTTTTTTTATGTGGTGGCAACACCGCGAAACTAAAAAATAGAAGTGCAGGCGATTGTTTCAAACTGTTAACCGTACGTTTATACAAAATTCTAAACGAAGCAGACGATTTTATTTTCCTATTTCCGTGCTTGTTTAAAGAACTGTTTTATTTGCCCTACAGAAATGGAGATGAGTGATTCGGAGTTAAAAAACGAAATGCGTTGTGCCATAAAATTTTTCCACCGTTTGTGCAAAACAGCTCCAGAAACAGTTATGTTAATGAAAGAAGCTTACAAAGACAAATGTTTTGGTGAGTCTACGATTTTTAGATGGCATGGTGATTTCAAGAAAGGCCGTTTGTGTGCAGAACTGGCTCCTAGGCCTGGGCGACCAAAAAGTGTTGTGAATGATCGAAATGTTAACACTGTGTGGGTAATCCTTCAAGAAAATCGGCGAATGACATGTGAGGAGATAGCGGCATCAACAAACATTTCGAAAACGTCGATATTTCGCATTCTACGCAACAATTTACAGCTTCGCTATGTTTGTTCCAGATGGGTCCCTCATCACCTTACTAAAGAACAAATGAAAACAAGAATTCACCAATGTTGTGAATGGAAACAGATGCTTAAAAATGATCCAAATCTCCTAAAGACTGTAATAACAGTTGATGAAACTTGGGTGCATCATTATGATCCCCTTACCAAGTCCACAACAAGTGTACGGAAACATACTGATTATCCGCCTCCGAAAAAAATCCGACAAACCCAAATCTGCTGGAAAGGTCATGATGATTATTTTCTTTGATCACAAAGGTGTAATCTATCAGCATGCTGTGCCTCCAAAAAACTACTGTGAATGGTGAATATTATGTTTCAGTTTTGAAAATTTTGGGACAACACATATCGAGAAAGCGTCATGATCTGGTAGGGAATTGGACATTACATCACGATAATGCTCGCCCGCATGTCGCTACTTCTGTTAAGCAATATCTTAGTAAATGCAATATTAAAATCATGCCACATCCCCCTTACAGTCCTGATCTCGCACCATGCGATTTCTGGCTGTTTCCGACGTTGAAGGAAAAGCTCCGTGGCAGAAAATTTAAATCAGATTCTGAAGTTATTTCAGCAGTGGAGTGTTCTTTGAAGCAGCTTCCAGAAAAAGGCTTCTCTACTTGTTTTGAAAAGTGGGTTGAACGATGGGACCATTGCATATCATCTGACGGAAGGTATTTTGAAAAAGAATGATGTATTTTTTGCTGTAAATATATTTCTTGATTTTTTATGATTTTACTCTCAGTTTTTATGGAATGCCCTTTGTAGTAATGCTGCAATTTTATTTTTTTCTTTTGAAAATTTACAATATGTTACAAAAAAACTACTTAGTATTAATAAACAATATCTATTATGTATTTACCACAATTTTTCGTTGTCATTGTTAATACCCAATTTATTTTATAGCTCCCTTTCCCTAAGTGGGGCATCTGTCCCGGAATTACCTTATGTTAGTTTGTGCAGAAATCCTTCCAAATTAGTTTTAAAAGATGATTCGTGATCATAATAGTAATATTTTACACTTTGTTGGAGTTATGCATATTTATTGGATCACTAATTGAAGGGTATATTTACAAGTAATATTAACTTGTACGAGAAGTGTTTATTAATAGCTTAAAATGTAGTTCCCAGGTGTAAAGGTAGCGTCATCTCCAAACTGTACAGAAGACCGTGGTTTGATTCGTGGTGGTCGAATTAGAGGGGGGGGGAGGGGGATTATTATGCAACATGCCCTATGAATTTATATCAGTTGTGTACGAATATTTTTCGTGGATGTCTTTTTACTGTCAAATATTTCCTGACATTTAGCAAGATTTGATTATACAATATATCATATGGCATATTTCTAACATTCCTACGACTTTCCCATTAAATACTGTGTACAAAATACTTTTCTACGTATTTTTAGTGATGCTATCTAAATTTAATATACTATTAGCTCTGACACTAATTACATCGTAAATATATATTTCATGTTTTATGTTTTAATATATATTTCAATTTTGAGGCTAAAAGCATCGCATGTAGTTTTTTTTAAACTTTAAAATGTCATCAATAGTATGATAAATAATTACTTTATTGTTCCCAAACCATTAAAAAATAAAATCTTTGTGTCTTACAGAAATCAATGCCTATAATCATCAACAATTTACAATAGTTTATAATAATGAAAGATATTTTCTAGAACAATTTCATAATAAATTACATAATTTCATTAAAAACGTTAATACATGCTTCTACAGATAAAATATGAAATATTTTTGACAGGCTTAGTATAAAATAATTTGTTACGATAAATGGTGATTGAAGAGCATTTCAGTCTAAATGCTTCTTAAATGCATTACATTGTCCAAAACATTTAACTTGTTCTTATGATACATAAAAAATTCAGTACAAAGAGTTTATTTTACATAATAGAGTAGCAGTAATATACATATATATATAAATATATATTTTTTTTCAAATATGTTAAATAATTTTTGATAAATTTAAATCTATTGCACTTCATTTTAATATATATATATATATATATCCATATATATATATATATATTCATGTTAATAAGATTATTTTCTGGTGTTTAGTGATAGTTAAATGATTTCAAATTAGTTTAAAAACAGTCTAATTATTTATGTATGCTGTATGAATCCATGCAGATAAATTACTAAATTTTTATTTTTGTACACCGCTGTATTTTTAATTAAAATAATATTTAAAAATGTAATAAATATACAAAAAAATGTTATTATTAAAATAATAAATTGACACTTTAAAAAATTAGTTGTGCGAAAAAATAAATATATAGTGTTCCTCAATCCTGATTTGGACATATGCTGTACCTGTATTCTGTAAATTATTTTAAAAAAGTGCTTCAGGTATCCTATGTAAAACTTTGTATTTTGATATATTGAAATAATTAAAAAAAAAAATAGTAAAATGTTCTTACTTTCGCATAAACAAGTAACATTTTCAACTGCATATATCCGTTTCATCTTTTACCCTATCATTTAGGAAATTTATGAAGTGTTACCAGCAAATAATTCTCATAGATCATGACTCATCCGAAGTATTTTGTATATCCCAGTACATAAACTTTAATTTTAATAGCGAACATGACACATAGAATGAGAATAACATCTATTAATTTCAAGGCATTCTATAAATATTAGCAGAAACTTTACCACAGATAGATTAACCGAAGCCATTATCATTAGTAGCCATTAGTAAACAATGTTTTAAAGTCTTAGAAACGTTCAACCAAGCAATCAATTTTATCTATTTTCAATCACATCTTTCTTATGTAACTTCATACTATTTTCTACTCCTGTAAAATTTAATTATAATAATTGCATATTCCACAGAAAACATGTTTGTTTAAGAGTATGAATAAAAAATGTCATTTTCATTATATATTGTTCAGTACAAAGGTATAAAAATATGTTTTACAGAAATACCTTTTATAGAACGCAATGAATTAGAATTGTTTTTGCTAACCCTATACGCAAACTAGTCGTACTTCTTATACTTCCCAATAATCAACGTTAAATATTAAATTTGAACAGCATGTATCACAGACCGTTAATTCTATAAATAGTTACAGGAGTTGGAGGAATGAGAAAAGTAGATACACAGACAAACCGAATTAATTAACCCTTTTCAACTTTATTTAAAAGTGTTAAAAGTTAAGAAAGATAGTAAATTTAATATGCAAAATTAAAACACATTTTATTGAAATATTAATATTTATTGAATATAGAACATAAAACAAATTTGCTTGTGTTGGAGAAACAATCGATGAAAGAAAAATTTAAGTGATGAAAAAGGGAAACATATGGAAATAAATCAAAAAATGAAGTGTCCAACAAGTGTCATCCATAAATGGAAGTGGTTGTAGTTATATAATATATATCTCTTATCCTGATTTTAGAAAATTTCTTATGAATATGCACTATGAAAATTAACCATCTTATATTTATTTTATGTTAAAATATAATGTATTAGAAGGTTATATTTTAAAGATATTCTGAATCGTTTTACTTAAAAACTACGATTTTATTTAGAAAAAATTTCATTGGAAATAATCTGGTTTGTCACTCACATGACTTAACCTACCATGCATTTGTAAAATATAATGAAAATTACAGATAAAGGGGTAAAATAAGGAGCATTGTATTTGGCTATACGTTAAAACACTTCAAAATAGTTTTAGAAAAAGTTTTATGTGACATATTATTCTGCATAATATAAGCTATTTCCCCATTTAACCCCACGTTTAAACATAGTACTTACATTCTTAAAATAAATTATGAGTGTTGTTAAATTAAAAACGTTTTTCTAAATTATTTTCATATACACACAGCACTCCTGGAAATTTACAAGTCTTGTTCAAATTTTGAAATTCATGTTGTTATTTGATCTTCAAAATACAATATTTGAATGTTCAGCAATACTTTAAGTTATGCCGATACAGATAGACGTACACATCAATAGCTATAAAATTGATTTTCGTATTCAAGGGATCTCAAAACACGCCACACGTAAGCAAATCAAAAATTAAGGAAAATGTTCGGCAACTTTTCTGTTAGATATTTTATTTAATACAATAGAATTTAACTATAGAGTGTATAAATTGACATATTATGAACATTCCTACAAGTTTGACTTTCAATACAGTGTGCTAAATATTTTTCCAGATATTTTTTGTGGTGGTATTTAAATTTAATATACTAATACCTGGAGCACTAATTACACTGCTCTGCAAAAAGAAAATCGAGATCTGATAATATCTTTGCTGATTCATATTTGTAAAATGACCTCCTGAATCCGAATATGACTCCCGATTTGTCCAGTCATCCACCGTTTTCCAGATACACCACCCCCTCCCTCATTTTTTTTCCCTGTTCGATAATTTCATAACCATGAATTTGGTATTTGATTCGAAGAATGAAAAATAATTAATTTAACAACTAAAAACAAACAAATATAAAGTGTAAAAAAATATCATTAATAACAGATTTAAAAAATATAAGATATGTAATGCATAATTTCAGTGACAAATTCCCCCCCCCCCCAAAAAAAAAAAAAAAAAAATCCCTTGTCGCAAATGTGCATGTTTTAGAATTTTCCAACTCTGTAGCCCCTCAGAAGATATTTAACGATTAAAATAATCTCCCCCCTCCTAAAAATCAAATTTATAGCCATAAAATCACCGAAAAATAGTGAAAAATAGGGGACCATTCCAAAAAAACGGTGGGTGATGGGGCAAAATGGGCGTCATATTCGGATTTATGAGGATATAAGAATATGCTGAAATGGTGTCAGAGGCAATTTTCATGCCGAGCAGTGTTACATTTGAAATACATTTTAATATGTATTTAATTTTGAGTTTAAAATTTTCAACCACAATTTTTTAATCTTTAAAATGCAATGAAAACATTCTAAATAATTACTTTATTGCTCACAAACTATTAAAAAGTAAAATTTTTGTGTCTTACGGAAATAAATACCTGTAATTATCAACAATTTATGAAAGCTCATGATAATAAACGATATTTTCTAGAATAATTTCATGATAAATTACATATTTTCGTTTAAAACGTTGATACATGCTTCTAAGACAAAAAATGAAGCCTTCCCGACAGGCTTAATCCAAAATAATTTATTACGATAAATGTTGATTGAAGAGCATTTCAGTCTAAATGCTTCTTAAATACATTACATTTTCAAAAAATAACTTGTGCATATTATATACAAGATATTCAGAGCAAAGAATTTATGTTACATTTATCAGAAAAATAGTACAAGTAATACACACACACACACACATATATATACATATTTCCAAATAAGTTCAGTAATTTTTGATGGAATTAAATCTATTACACTTTATTTATTTTTAAAAATAATATATATATATATTATAATAATAAAATAATAATACCTTATATTGGTGTTTGATGACAGTTAAATGATTCTACCTTAGTTTAAAAGTAGTCTAATTATTTCTTAATGCAATATGAATTAGGATATATGCTGTACCTATATTCTGTATATTATGTAAAATAAAAACGCTTCTGGCTGGCTGTGTAAAACTTATACGTTTTGATTATTAGAGCTTACATGAGTTTCTTTATAGTGTGTGATCGTATGTGTATAATCTTTATAATAAATTATAGGAATTTCAAGAAACACTTTAATATGACAAATTATTTATCACGGCAATCATTTCCCTTAAATAAGTTCGTTTATGTCTCTTTTTTTAACAGTTTGACTCAATTTTACTGTTTCCTCTCTCTCCCTCTCGATATATATATATATATATATATATATATATATATATAGAGAGAGAGAGAGAGAGAGAGAGAAATGGATAGCTAGATAGCTAGATGAGTAGATAGATAGACAGATATAGATATAGATATAGATATGTATATTACTGCTTTTTAAATCACATTTGAAAGTGTTAAAAAGATATTATGTGATGCTATATATTTTTATTCTTAAAAATCTATTGAGCCCTCATTGGTAAGAATTTCGTAGAATAAAAATTTACAGGCATTTTTTACATGACTTGATGTTTCAGTATCAGTTTTGTTTTCATAGAAAACAAATTTCAAAATAGTAATTAAAATTATTAATTGAGTTTATAAATGCATTGATTAAAGAATTATAATTAGTAAAGGAAAACATAAATGAAAAATTTAAATTTGAACAAATATCTACATTAATTTATTTTATTTCCTGTTTAGTGATTTTATAAAACTACCAAAATTACGCATTATTATTTATAGTTTCCAAATTTGTATTGCGTATAAATAACAACAACAAAAATATTGCACATATTTTTGTTATCAACCATAATTTTTTTAATTGCTGAGAAACAGTTTTCATCTCTGATAAAAAATATTTTTACATTCGTTATGCCTGCTATTATTTTAATCGCGAAATGTTACCATATGTAGCATAATTTTTTTGTAATTTATAATACATTAAAAATATAGATAATTTAATAATTAATTTAATTTTTTTTATTTAAAAAATTAATTTTCAACCCCTTCCCAGCTTTGCCCGAGCTGAGATCAGGCAAGCGAAACGTCTCATCCTAGCTTATCCCGAGTGTAGCTCGGACAGAAGAAAAATTTTTCAAAATGTGAATATCTAGTGATTTATGCCATACATAATGTCAGCTTGAAAAGTAGTTTGTACTTGTATTTAATTTTTCTAAAATTATTTTTAAGAAATGTTATAAGCGAATGGTGCTTTATTTGAAAAGTATATGTCTAAGAAAATAAGCATTAAATAAATTGGCTTTTTAAATTTCAGACGAGAAATAAATTGAGTCGATAAGGGTTTAAACAAGGTTTACATTAATTCTCATAGGTTTTATATTAAAAAATGAGAAATTTGAAATATATATACATATAATATTTATTTTTGTGTGTTGGCTCTATTATGTGACGAGATTTGTTTATGTTCTAATAGGAAAGTTCCTTTTGCAGTCAATAAATAATTTTATCAAAATCTTAAATTATATGTTTTACATATATTGCGTCGAACTTATCTTAATTTACTAAATTTCACATTAATATAAGGAAGATAACATTTTCCAAAACCTCGCTCATTCTTAAAATTAAAAATGTTTTTTTAATTGTTACTTACTTTTTAAAGAGATGTAATATTACATGCATGAGTGACATTAAAGCTTGGAAAAAAAAAAAAAAGTTTTTAAAATGTTGTGTTGTATAATACTCAATTTATGACGATGCACTAGCTGTCTGACATTAGAAAAAAGAAATATGATACATTAAATTATGAATAATTAAAGTAGTTAGACATAGCAATGTTTAATACTGCCATTCAATTTGGGCACTATGAGTAATAGAAATTAGAATGAAATAATCATTGAATTTTCACTGAAGCTAGACTTAAAATTGAGATTATCTAAGAATAAAGAATGAATATGACAGAAAAAATTATTAAGTACTAAAAGTCTAAAATGTAATTTAACTTAAAATATTTATTGATGACAATTTACGATACGTTTAATTACATTTGTGGACATTTTTATATGTAATAATAAAAGTATGCAAATGTGCTTAAGTAAGATTATATTTACATATAAAAATCACAAAAATTGTTTCTTCGTTCGTTGAAGACGTGATCCATACTGATTAGGGATACTTCACGTGAGCTTTTAGCATTACCCATACAGATTCCATTAATTTCTATAACTTATACATTTCACCTTTCCTTTTTGATTTTTTCCTTATCATCGATACTTTATTCTTTATATTACAAGTGTATAGAAAAATTTCTTCAAAGAAAAATGTAGTTTACAAAAAAAGTGCAAATTAATACTTTAACTAATACATAAACGATTACATGTATCCGTGAATTTTATAAAATATATAAACTACGAAAGGACACTTCTAAATAATTTTTTTAAAGCATCATTAAAAATAGCTATCTTCTAATAATATCGTTATTATTATTATTATTATTATTTTCAAAACAACTTTAATGTGATTTCTTTAAATAAACAATCAAAAAAATTATAAATCAAGAATTAAAAAATATATGTATTCATTGGTTAATTTTACATTTCAGAATTTATTGCATGGAATTTGTTAAATATCACACTTGATAAATAAATATGCTTTTTTTTATTTAAATAAAAATGCCTGTTATAGATTCTTAAGGAAATACATAAAGTCTCACCTTGCATCTGTATAAAAAAAAAAAAAAAAACTTTAATTGTCTATTTTAAAAATGAAATTATACATTTAAAAAAACCTTTCATATCTGATGTTTAAAATGATATAAAATTGAATAATGTACAGTACATGCCACTATATTTGTAAACGCAAAATTTAAAAATAAACAATTATTCGTGCTACTAATTATATAAATGCAAAATTCTACATTTAAAACCTATGAAATATTTAACGAATTTTTTAACATTATTCTATAAAGATAAATGCATTAAATTACGAGCATTCTATTAAATTATTAATTATTGTTATGACTATTTTAATACATTATACACAATATATACATGAAAGGAATTCGTTATTATCTGCGATTATCATGAATTAAATTCCCTAATTTTATTCATTTCTCACTTCATTTAAGCTTAAAATTAAAATAACTAAATAGAAAATTTTCTATACGCTTTTAATATTATTTAAATTTATATATAAATTTAAATTTTGTCTGTTATATTCCTAGAAAACATGTTTTATCCATAAAAATTGCTTGTCTATGAACAAAAGTTTTATTGATCTATATGCCGCATTATTTGTTTTAGCAGACTACGTACTTTAAATGGCTTTCGTAAATTAAGAGTTTTTATCATAACAGCGAATTGAAATTGAATACTTCATATTTGAGAAAAATTTTTTAAGTCAGTAATTAAACAGAAATAAATCTTATGCATTTTAAAATTTGTTGCTCTGAGTAGGTGTTTAAAGAAAAGTTAATGCATTAATGTTTATCTTTCATACGATTAATCAAATAATAAATAAATAAGTTTGAATATTGTTACATTGAGTGTTTATTATATTTCTCAATGTAAAACAATACCATAATGCAATGTATAAATATATATTTAAAAAAAAAAAAATGAAAAAAAAGAAAGAAAGAAAGAAAAGAAAATAATAATAAAAAGCATTGTTTTGATGATGGAAGAAAAAATGAGAACAAATTATAAAACAAATACGAATAGAAAAACCTAAATAAAATGAAAAAAAAATCCTTGTTACCCACCTAGTTGCCGAATCTTTTTCTCAACGCCCGAAAACAAGTGATACCGGGTTCGGACACCGATAGCGCTAGTAAATGAAATAAAAAAAAAGTGTCAAAAGTCGACATTTTGTTCATAGGAGGGATTAGTTAATAAGATATTTCAGATACAATACATGAATTTCATAGTGTATGCGGGATTTTGTCCGCATACTGTGTGGCTGTGTTCCAATTTGCTCACAAAATTTCGAGTTTAGGCATTATTTTTGCTGCATTTGAGGAAATGAAAACAATTATCAGTATTTAACAATAATTAGTTCCCCATCATAACATAGGTGTGCGGAACTTAGGTAATCGTGAAAATTTTCGACCTCGGTTTTTAGTTCCCCACCATACTATAGGTGTGGGGAGCTTAGGTAATCGTGAAAATTTTCGACCTCGGTTTTTTTACTTTTTTACACGTTTTCAGGTGTGAGGAATCCGAAAATGACAAAATTTGTATGGTATCTGTCTGTAGGGTGTCTGTTAGTGTGTTAGTCCGTTAGTTTGTTAGTCTGTTTACACGATATCTCAAGAACAAATGATTGCAGAGAGGTCAGACCAGTTTTAAAATACTGGCAAGAACCCTATTCATTTACAACATTCGAATTAAAAAACTTCGTAAGTTATTACAAATTTACGATTTTCTTAACATAGGAAAATAGGACAAAATTTCAGTTAAACGTGCATTAAATGGAAGCTTTTTACTGTAAAAATGTCAGACCTGTTTTAAAATATCATTTTAATGCCGGAATGAACATCAGTAACTATAAATATGCTAATTTGGAAATTTCGTAAATTATTGAAAATTTACGAATTTCTTAACATGGCAGTATAGGGTAAAATTTCACGTAAACGTCAATTTTGAGAGATATTTTCATCGTAAAGATGTCAGACTATTTTTGAAATATTATTTAGGATACTGGCATGAATATTAATGACTATGAATTTTCTACTATAAAGATTTCGTAAGTTATTGGAAATTTACGAATTTCTTAACATGGCAAAATAGAGCAAGATTTCACACAAACGTCAATCTGGAGGGATATTTTCATCGTAAAGATGTCAAACCACTTTCGAAATATTGTTTAGGATACTGACATGAATACCATAGATTATGAATTTTCTAATTTTAGAAATTCGTAAGTTATTTGGAATTTACGATTTACTTAACATGTCGGAATAACGCAAAATTGAGCATAAACTTCCATTTTGAGGATCCTAAATATATCAGACAACTTTAAAATAACATTTATGATACTTGTATGAACATGACTGATTACAACTATTGTAATTGGAAAATTTCGTAAGCTATTCGTTATTTAAGATTTTATCACCATAACAAAATTGAAAATTTCCCATATAAATATGCATTTTGAGGAATATTGCATTGGAAATAGTAGCATGAAAACTAAACTACGAAATTTACCCTAATAAAATAAATTAATAGATTAGAATAAGATAAATATATCGAAGTGAACGGTGGATAGAATTATGTCACTGTGTCAACCGTTTTTTGAAATTCATTTCTCTTAACATGATAACTATGTTAAGAGAATGTCCTGTTCTAGAAATTTATGAATATATATATATATGATGGGGAACGGAGCAGAGTCCACCTATGCCAACTAGTTTTCATTGGTAATGACACAGGTAACAGGACGCATAGGAGTGACACTTTTAAAATGAATGATCCTATTATGAAAATTTGCAATAAATAAACACTACACGGTTAATTTTTTTAATGTAGTGGCACACTCAGTGAACACTGATAAAAAAAAAAAAAAAAAAAAAAAAAAAAAAAAATAAGACTCATCACATCAGAATACATTCCATGATCACGTATTGTCGATTTCAATACGAAGAACGTGTAAAACTCACAGGATTTTCATAATAAATTATTTTGATTTTTAGTATATGAACGGAACTATACGAATTTATGCAGCGGATTTTTGTTTAATTCTCCAAGGAAAAAAAGAACCAAATTATTTGGCGAATTATTGAAAAAGAGCTTGTATCACTAGTAGTCCCTGTGTCACTAAACACTGAGTGAAAATTTCTGTTACTGTATTATTCGACACTGTTTTTCTCCTCTCCAGTTACTTCTTTTTATTCTCCAGTTTCCGGAAAAAATTTTTATTATATCACCCAGTACTACAAAACAAATTGGAAATTAACACAAATTTTGAAGCCTTCTAAATTCTCTTACAACTGCCGCAGCATTGCACACTCTAGCGTAATAGATCTTAAAGAATAAAGCACGCTCAGTTAAAAGACGTATTTTAAACACACTTCAACGGACAATCAAATAATTCCTTATGGAACGTTTGTTTTTCCCTTTTAAACGGAATTTTCATCACTGGTGTTATAGAAGGATTAGGAAATTTCTATAATGTACCTCGATTGGGGAAATTTCATAGTGAGCACGTTACAGCAGCGCAAAAATATTATCTATCGGAGAGTTTTTTTTTTTTTTTTTTTTTTTTTTTTTTTTTTTTTTTGAGGGGGGAGGGTACTACCTTTCGCCGTCTTTCTCAGTGTAATGAAATTTGGTTTAGTTCCGTTAAAAGTTATTTTCTCTACTATTATTAAGAAATAATATATACCGTCATCCCCTAAAATTTCTCCATTTCTAGTCTATACATTTCCAGATGATGTAAAAATATTATGAATATCATGGATATTTTTTGTACTGCAAGAAATTCTCACTTGATATCCTAGAATTGGGCTAAATTCTCATTACAATTTATAAAACTTGCCTCTTGTGATTAAGTAAGTCTGACTTAGATTATATAACCAAACGCTTTAGAATTCTAATAGGAGTTTCTAGAACTTTGTTTCAAAGGGGGCTAGAATTTATAAGGATGACATGGAACTATTTTTACTAGAGCAACAATTTAGTTTCTAAATGTGAATCACGTATATATTTCTCAGTGCACTCTGTATTGTTTAAATATGCAACAATGTCATCATCCGAAAGTAGACTAAATTCACAACAATTATCATTGCTTTCATTTCTTTCACACTCCTGATCTTGCTAATTCTAACCATTAGTTCAAACAAAACTCATAACAACACTAAATTAAATAACTGGTGTACAATCAATATTTAAACTTAAAAACTTTTTCACACACAGTAAATCAATGGAAGCACTACCGATTTCGAAACAGCTGTGGCTTTTCTTCTGCAAGTGAAAAACACGTGCTAATACCTTGGAGGCAAAAGCGAAACTTACTTTTAATTAATTTTAAGGTGTATGAAGACGTTTATGATTTTTAATATTAAATCATATCGTTTTGATTTTAACTTAGCACTTTATTTTGTTATCTAGTTTTCATCTATTATCTTTAGTTTTTGTAATTTGTCTAGACATGTCATCTTCTAAAATGTCTTTCACAAATATTAATTAGTTTAATAATGATTGCTTTTTAAACTCAATTATTTTAAATTGGCTACTAAAGTAGTCGATAGTAATTATGGTTGAACTTAAATTTCTACCGATTTCCAAAATTCGTTCTGGAATAGATTCTTAGATATTAATTTTTATAATAATAAAATCAATACTTTTAAAAAACTATGTGTAATACCACAAATAATACTCACTAATAATTCCCGGATGTTTGCAATTAAAAATCAGACGCCCTTAAATATTATTTAAATTTTCAGTAAAAATGAATTAGCACAACGCAATGCTTATATAGTAATTTTTGTAAATATTTTTAACAAGCATTTTCACTACAATCAAAAATATTTAAATTAAAATCTAAAATAAGTGAAAAGTTGAAGAAATCGAACAATCAGCCGTTTACTTCTTTCTTTCTTCCTTTTCTTTTCTTTTCTTTTCTTTCTTAATTTCTTTCTTTTTTTTTTTTTTTTTTTTTTTTTTTTTTTTTTGCTAATTAAAGAAAAACGGTTGAAAAATGTCTTTTCGATAATTGCTCTAAATGGAATCGTATTTTGTCTAAGATACAGCATACCCTAATGCTTAATATCAATTATAAGAGGTAAAACAATCATAGATCAAGAAATTAGTATAGAGTAAAGGGAAAATTAATTTTGTGTGTTATCTTTTTTTAAATTTTTATTATTTGCACTCTAATATATTTCACAATATATAAGGCAGTATACTAGAACCTTTTGTTGCTTGAATCATTACGACAAATTCTTTTAAAATGGTGTACAGTTAGAAATGCCATTGGAGACTTTGATGTTTATTAGCTGCGCAGTTTTCAAAAGTAACTTTTAATATAATATAAATTTTAAACACACGTTGAAAGTTATGCGTACTAATATTTAAATGTAAATATTTGCGATATCTTTATCACCGAAACCTTTATAGTTTTATTTTTTCTTGTTTATATATATATATATATATATATATATATATATATATATATTAAGATATACATATAAAATATTGAGCAACATTGAAATATTTTCTTTTAGTTGTAGTTAAAAATTCAAAATAAGTTAAATATAAATATAAAGCGATTTTATAATGGTTATCAAAGATTGTGTCTTTACAGTATGATAATACAATGAAATAAGAAGTAATACTCAAAAATGAATTGTTTCAAATAGATGAAATAAAAACTTGTCACAGTAACGCAGTCAATTTAGTAAAATTTATTCGTCATCAGAAGCTGCGTATCAATACGGTATATGAATTAAAAATTGCACGAATTAAGCCAAATTTCTCGTCATCTTTTGGGAAAGTAGATCCTGATTAATTATCGTGTCACCAACATACGAAATGTCCTGAAATTTGCAGCCACAAATATATAAAATACTTTATACAACTATATGTAAATATAGAGTATAATATATATATATATATATATATTGCATTGATTAAAAAATAGCACTGATAATTACCGACTGCAATAAACTAATTTCTAAAAAAAAAAAAAAAAAAAAAAAATCAAAGGGATTATAATTTCATGAAATTATACTATGAATACTAAAAACTTACAGTTTCTTTTCACCGTAGATTTAAAATTCTTAATGAAAACTAGTTTTTTTTTTTTTTTTTTCAATCAATACGAAATGTTATTATCATAATCAGTTTTTCTACAATACACTGAATTTTCTTAAGAAATTTAAATGTTGAAAATCTTAATTCAGTTATACAAGAAACGTCCTACCTGTCCATTAGTCTGATTATTTTTATTTGATGTCATACTGTACTAAATGTAATATAAATACAAAATAATAATAATAATAATAATAATTAAAAATAAAAAAAAGAGAGGTAGAATTAAATTAATAAACCATCTAATCACATTATACAAAATTTAAAACACAATATAGAAAACGAAAAACTGCAGTTTACAGGTACTCATTTAATGGAATAATTTTAACTTTAATACACTCACATATGAATAGATTATCAATGAATAAAATAAATTATCAATGAATAAAATGACATACATATAACTTTAAAATTTGCAATTCTCCATTTTTATTTTTCTTATCTTTAAATTTTAAATTATATGTATGTCAGATTTCTTCTCGGTTAATGGTGGTTTTCTGTTTGGTGAGAAGTTGGGGGCTAAGGATAGTTATTAGCTACTGTCCTTACTACTGTCCTTTCAGAAACTTCTCTTTCATCCCTACACTGAGTGCTCTCCCTGATGAAGATCCAGTGTTTTGGGGGTTTTAGTTCATTTTATTCATTGATAGTTTATTTTATTCATTGATAATCTATTCCTATATTTAAGTTTTGCATTTCCTTTTGCAGCAATTCTGCGCATTGTTTTGCAATTCTCTTTTTCTGTTTTTCTTATCTTTAAACTGATAAATTCGTTACAATAGTTACCCATATATATATATATATATATATGAACTATGAACAATGTGTATCAGAAAATTTTATTTTTAATAGATACAATTCAGTTAACATTTTTAACATTTCTATTATTTTTTAAAACAGACAATATTTTTTTCCCGTACTTTACATTTATATTTAAACTTATTCCTAAAAAAAAAATGTGTCTCTCTATATATATTGTTTATTTATTTACATGCATATATACTTAGATTTTATTGTTTTATAATTTTTTGGAATATTTACATCAAAAGAAATCAAAATATTATTTTTTTTTCCTTGTAAATTTATAATAAAACAACCCAAAACTACTATTATTTATTGATATTAGTGTGCCTAACATTGCATTTTAATATAAAGAAGAGGAAATATTTTAATATAATCAAATAACGATTATTAATAGCTTATTTTGCATTTTCAAAATGACGACTATAAAAGTTGCTGTGCATTTTCTGTCCTTAAAATAAGTTGTTACACTAAATAAAGCGATTTAAAAATAAAGAGCTTCTAAGATTCGCGCCCGTTAATGGTAGAAGATAAATGATTGTTTGCTGCTGAAAAAAGATGATTAATTTTCCTTTTTAAGAAAACAGTGTTAATAAATTTTCCATTAATATTTAAAATAGCTCAATTTATAATCTTTGAAAACACTAAAATATTAAAAATTGTTTTTCAATATGGAGTAATATTTTTAATTAAAAAAAAAAGTATTTTTATCACAAAAATTAGTTATTTATATATTTTAACTAGATTGTTTGTCAAAACTTGCGTACAAATCATGGCTTGACGTATTTCAAGGGAAATGGTGTGCTGAGGTGTTATCGAATAATTTAAAATTTGTCACATCAGTAGGGAATTTCCTTTAGTTTTGAATGAGCAAAGAGTGCGTATTATTATCAAATACTTTGTGATGTTCTTCTTTGCGTAATAACTTTAACGGTCTGCATTCCGGTTATATACTTCAGTAAAGAAATGCAGAGGCTAACGTAAAATTTATTAATCACTGAAGCATTCGAATGAGGGGAATGGGACTACTCTCTTTGCATATAGTGAAAGTATGTGACCTTAATATGCGTTTAAATGTAAGATAATAAATGTTTAAGTATTATCAATAAACTACAGGCAATGTAACTGAATTCAAAATTATTTAAACTATGTAGCAGCAAAAATGTACTCATCGGAACTTCACTCAAAGTAAGCTGAATTCGAACTTAATATCACACACGAGAATCGATTTGCATTCATGCGCTACCTATTTTCGAACAAACGTACTCAGATCTAATCGTTTGATAAGTTTCATAAAAGCCAGAGTTTTCTTTTCCAATATATAAAGACTACCTACCATTTCGTAAAGTACCTTTATATAGAGTTAAAATTTCAAACCATACTCGACCTCTTTGCAATTCCCGATTTACGAATTTCTTCCAAAACTTCTGTGAGGCCTCTAATATTTAACTACTTAGTTTTAAATAATAATCGTCCGTAAACATTTAAAAAATTTAAATAGCTATAATTCTCAACATATTTCATTTTTAAATTTTCCCTTCATTAATACTGCTTCATTTTTCTTTTTACGTTTTTGTTACACTACTTAAAGAGCGAGGTAGCCTAGTTGTTGCATCTCTGACCTCGTAATTGGTAGATCGCAGGTTTTTGAATGTGGAAGGTTAAGGGGTACTCGAGCCGGCTGAAGGCAGTCGGGTACACTAATAGCTGATGGTGCCCGTAAAAGCAGTCTTGGCTGCAATGTCCTGCATGTTCTCAAACAATAGTTCTGGGGGTTATTGAAGCGAGAAAGCCATTCCCTCTGCAAACGATTAGAATTTTGATCGCATGTCTTTGGACTAATGTTAAATCCCAGATCGCCGTGAAATGTCCAGTGTGTACCTATAATTCAATATAGCTATAATAAATGGCAAAGTATTACGAATAAAATTCAGCAATATAACTAAAGTAAAAAAACCTTGAACTGTGTAGCAGAAAACTGAAATATAATTATCAGATCTGTACTCGAATTCAAACCCGCGTACGTTTTTAAACACTGTTGAATCAGTTTGCATTCATATAGTACAGTCGGTAACAAAAGTGTCCGAACACTAGCAAAAATTCCTATGTAAAAAAAGTACACTTCATACGGTTTTGTTAAATAAATCCTTATCTAATCATGTTCTTACACTGACTAAGAACAGGATTCCACAAGGATTTATTTAACAAAACCGTATGAAGTGTACATTTTTTACATAGGAATTTTTGCTAGTGTTCGGACACTTTTGTTTCCGACTGTACTTACTTTCCAACAAACTTATTGAAGTCTAAATATCTGCTAAATTTCGCAGAAGGGTGATTACCAATCTAAGGGGTAGAAAACGAAGACTAATTTAAAAATATAAAAATTTTACCAAAACTTTTTTTGAGAATTTCCTTAATTCCTTCTTGACAACCTTGAATCTATTTTACTTGATCAGCTATCTCGTTAGCTATTTTTTTTTTTTTATTGGTAATTAACTACTTTCAAAATTAATGTTTCAACGGAGTGGACATCACTGACCACGGAGTGAACTCTTATAAATATCCAAACCTGAAAGTTGTGTTCTAGGTATCTTTTCATCCATAATGTTTTGATTTGTGTCTTAGAAAATAATAAAAAAATATTTTTATTTTAATTCCTTTGAAACATTAAAATAACGGAAAAGTAATTGTCCTGAAATTAATTAAGTTTTATTTTTCACTTAAAAAAAATACAATTTAAATTAAACATTCGTGATACAATAATACAAAAATTAAGTGAAAATTAGTATATTTTTAAATTAACACTTTATGAACACTAGATCCACTGTTCATGGGAAGAGGATGATACTCTGGAAAAATATACTTAATTTTTCTGCTTCCAGATGTAGTTGGAATCGGTGGTTTAATGACAGCCCTTACGTCACTTAATGAGTATGGAATTAGGTCAATTTTATTTGGCCAAGAAAATTGGTTATCATGTGTGAAATGCATAACTGAAACTTCTATGTGCTCTTCAGTTTTTATTTGCATAATCTCTCCTGGGTATAATATTCCTTGAAAATCAACTACAACCCACATTCCTTTTGAGAGTCCTGCAAAGGGAATTGCTGACGTAAACATACGCTCTAAGGATTTAGAACCATATCCTGGTGGATCATTGGTATAAAGTCTTCAAATACTTTGATCACTTCAAGGCTAAAATGTGAACAGTGTGTGTGGCAGTTTAGGCATCTCATGGAGAACAGAAGAGTTTTTTGTCCATTTAATTTGTCGAATCTTCGTAGATCCCTTGAAAGGTTGAATGGTCTTTGTTAGCAGAAGATCAACACTTTGTATGTCTTTTCTTTTACAGTTTCCATGATGACTCCCTTACAGTTAGCTTTAAGGTTTAAGATAAGAACTTCAGAATTAAGTATGTCGATTCCCACTTCAACTAGATTATCAGCGGTTCTCTTTAATGTAGCACCAATACCATCAGCAGCTCCTTTGCCGTGCCCACTTTCATAAAAATTCCAGTTGACTTCATCACACTGAAGTTGCTTTATTAGTTTAGGGAAAAAAAAGGTAAAACATGTTTTTAGTTTTATATTGAGTGGGTGCACCATCACTCAAGAAGTGTACACATCTAAGTTTTGGTACACAAGTTTTGATATGGTCAGTTAAAGGCAAAAGATGGGCAGAAACTGCCGGTGGGTCATGTCGGTTACAATCAGATACACTCGCAAAGCACTTTGGTTTATCATTATAGGAATATAGTACAGAAGTATGTATTGTAACGATGTTTAGAGGCTCCGAAATGTATACCTTGGATTTCCTTTGCATACTTACAAACAAAATTTTCGCTGAAGTTAAAATGAAGCAATATGTCTCCAAGAGAAAGACTATCTTTAATTTTCTTCACATGCTCATACTGATGGTTAATATTGGAAATGTGTTGCATAAACTTGAAAGCGTCTAAACAGAGAATTTTAAAAAGTTGCTTTTTAGTAGTTAAAATTTCAGTTTTAATGATTTTCTGAACAAGCTTTTCCTTTCCGTGAATAACAGCTGTCATTTTCTTAGTTACCCATTTCTTGTAGCTTATGGTTTCATCTTCAAATTCAGTTGGCTCTATTTTCTTTCTTTACACTTTTCACAATTTATTTCTAAACACTCTCTTCCTCTCTCTTCGCAACACATCTTTTTCACTACCTCATCTGGAGTTCTTTCCTTAATTATTTTTGAGTAATTGAACTTACTTACTACTAGAGCCATGTTTTCGTGAGTTTTACACAAACATGTCTTCCTGTGTTTAATTGTTGGATAAACGACCCGAAATGGTCTGTATCGGCAGAAGGTTCTATAGGTTATATTGGTGAAGGAAGGGTTTTCTTTTTTGAAGACTTTTATCAAATTTAAAAGTGTGTTGTTTAGATAACGTTTTTGTTTTTTATCATATATCGTGTGATTGTCTCCTTCTTTCCTGCACACATTCTACTTGCTTCATCACTTTCTAAAACTTTTTGGATAGCTAACGTAATTTTACTACTCCTTAACATTCTTTCTTCAATTGGGACACTGTGGCTAGTTCCGCATATTCTTCCAAAATTTTTTGATGTGATTGATCTAATATATTCAAAATACTTGTATTTTCTTGTTATTTTTCCTGTTAAAACTTGAAAGACTTCTTTACGTTCCTTCGTTGATTTTTCTCCTTTAAAACTTTCTTTTATTTGCTGTTTTATAACATCGCCAAAAAGAATACATTTTTCAATTTATTTTAAATTTGCTTCTGTGATAATGTTTTTCACGTTCTTCCTGGGTGTTTCAGAACCAGTAGTATTATTTTTTGACTTCACATCTTTAGATCTTTACATACGTTTTTTGTATTTTTCAAGCTTTCTAACCAATTTTTTGTTTTCCTCTTTCAAATTTTTTTTCTTTACGAAGCCTTTCACTATTCCTTTTCGCCCTTTTTCTTCCACTTTCTAATCTGCTACATGATGATCTAGATGGTCTTGTTGTCAGAGATGGATTAATTTGTGGTGTTGTGATGTTTATGGTTGCTGAACAAGGTGTCTCAGGAGGTGTCTCAGGTGGTGAATCATCTCTGAGATATTCTTCAAATATATGCTGTTTCTTCAATTTCTTCCTTTGATTTCTTTTTTGGTTCATCCATATTTTTCTAACATTTCTTTTCATTCGTTCAGACATTTCAGCTATAGTTTTCTTCCTTCTGTGATATCTCTCTCTTTCTTTAGCTTTTTCTTCTTCATGTCTTGTGGGATCATTTCTTAGTCTTTATCTCGCTCTCTGCATACTTTTTCTTTTTTCTTTTTTGTTCTTTACGTTTTTCTGTAGTTTGGCTGGGAAGTTTCTTTTCCTTGTTATTCTTCTTATCTTTCTGCTTCTCAACTACAACTAACTTTCTTTTTGACTGAGTTTGAGCTGAGGCTTCTGTACGTTTGTTTGTCCTGCGTTGGGTTCCATGGGAATTTCCATTTATCTTGAGAGGCATACTAAATTTCTGCAAAGAAAATAAATACATATCTTAAGTATTGTTTTTATAAAATCTCATTCAATTAATGAAAATATGAGACAATTTTATTTTTGTTGTAAAACAATTTTTTTATTGTTTTCTGACACTATATTTAATTACATTTTTGCAATTATTTTTCTAAAGTGTTATGTTACCTTTTCAACATTTTACCTTTATTTATTTATTTATTTATTTATTTATTTATTTATTTATTTTTAACACATATAGTACATAATATGCCTTGCATGTAAACAACTCTCTATAAAACTGTTCTTAAATTTATATTATATGAATTCTGTTCTTACAGTTAAACCATGAAGACAAATGCTAAACAGTTTAATAAAAAATAGCAAATACTGCTTTAAAGAAGTTGAAATGACATTTTTAGAAAATCATGAATAAAAATATAAAAGTTGGGGGGGGGGATATATTTTCATTGTATCTTAAGCAATCTGTAGGTTAATGAAAAAAAAGGGGTAAAATTTATTTATCAAATCAATTTAAACTGTTCTTTAAGTGTATTTGATTTTAAGATTAAATATGAAAGTATCCACTCCGTGGAAAGGAGTGTCCACTGCGGGATCAAGTGATGTCTACGGAGTGGATGTCCACGAAGTAGACAGAATGTCTAATTTTGAATTTTAAGGAAAAAAGCAACAATGTCAGGAACAATTTAACTATAGTGTTGAATTAAACCTTATAATCAATAATCATAATAATAATTAGATAATAAATAATCCTTATAATTATCTGTATACTTCTGACCACAGAGTGGACTGATGAGATAGCCAAATAGAGGTATTACAGATGAAAATTATTTCAACAGAACGAAATAAAGCATTGAGTTCACATATAGATGAAAACAAAGATGGCTTACATTCTTCATTCTCAGTCACACACTGGTGACAGGCAGGGCCATCTACTGAACTTTATGGGAAATTGAAAAGTTGTCCACGGAGTGGATGCATTTCATTAGGGACATTTGTTATAAATTAACTAAAAAAACAAGATTCATTTTATACGTATAAAATTTAATAAATATATTTTTTTATGATAATTATGTCCTGCTTAAATCAAAATGTAATGAAAAACATTAATTCTAAGCTTGAAAATAATGCTATATTCTGCAGCCTTCCCTTGGGAACAGTCCACGGTGTGGATATTCCAGGTTTTATGGATATGATTCTAAGAAAAATAAATAATATTAACTTTTATAACATTATTGAACTGGAGAAAATCATAGGAAATAACATGGTTATAAAATTTTTTCTTATTGAAGATATTTTATATCTTTGAGGTCTAAGGGACATGGTTTCTACCGCTTGTGTTAGAATTGACCAAAAATCAAAAATTTTATTTCATTCCAGCACGCAATGATTAGCTATCACTTAAAAGTTTACCTTTATAAAACAGAGTTAAGACTTTAAACTAACTCGACTTCTTATAGTACGTCCGTTTTACGTCGCACTAGTGCTGCGCTGATGGGCAATTAGCGACGGTCTGGGACACACACTTAGAGGTAGTCCGGAGACATGCCATCACAATTTTGATCAAAATTAACAAGGAATTGTTGTTGGTGATAAAAATACCAAATCTGGTGGAGTTAATGTTTGAAACACATAGAATGCAATTACAACCAGAATCACTTTGGCCGAAAACTCCTTTTAGGTATTTCCGATAAAAAAAGGGTTGCCAATAGGCATTATTGTATTATGTTAATGACTAAATTTTGGATTATTTTAATGATAAACAGATATTTTTGGTGCCGAATATTATATTTACCGGGTTAAGGAAGGTGATTCTGCTAGAACGGAATTGATAGCACCTACCAAAAATCCAATATGGTCGAAAAAATGGTGAAATGCTTGCTATAATTATAAATTTGTGGGATAATAACAGTATTTCTAAATAATTAAAACTTTTAGTAGAATAGGACATTGTTAAATTATACATCCACTGTTAAATACAGTACATTGACTACATTTAAGTGCATCTGTGTGAGAGTGTATCAAACTTATGTTTTATAAACTGTTAATTTTATTTTACAAATTAAAAAAGAGTGGTATAATTAAATAAGAGAAATGTATTTTGAAGTTAAAATAATTTACTTAATTAATTAAATAGAAATTCCCATTTTTTCGCAATTCAAAACTGTATTATAATGCATTTCATATTATTTTCATTATAAAAGTACTGTTCTCCATTAAAATAAAGCAATATTTATATTAGGGATTTGAAAAGTAATTTTAATTAATAGTTTTTCCCTGAAAAGAATAAAACCGTTATCCACTGCAATTTGTTTAAGATCATATACTTTCAAAGTAATTATCAACGTAATTTCAGCATATTTCTGTATAAATAAAACACTAAAAGGGATTTTCGTTAGCAAGTTACAACGCTTCTATTTACATTCAAAAATGCTATTGACATTTATTAGATTTTCCATAAAATGGATATATTTATAAAAATAGATATTTAATGATATTTAGCCGACTAGCTTTCGTTGTAATGTGATTACTTTTTTTGTCGTCTGCGTCCGTTCTTTGATTGACAGTTGGAGTTTATTTTCTCTGCCAAAATCTTTAGTCTATCTTAAACGTTTAGATTAGTTTAAAAATAAAATAAAATAAAATAAAATAAAAATAAATAAATATTCGTGAATAAAGAAGTGGTTCGGCGATCTTTTGATATTATTTTAACCACGCCAATTCTGGAATAGCAGATTTTCTAGGAAGCTTCGCAAAGGATTTCGACTTACTTCCGATTGCCCATCTGCGCAGCACTAGTGCGACGTAAAACCCAGCCGTCCATCGACTTACTTCTTCGCTGACTTTTTTCTTGTAAGGTCTAAAAGAATTCTCGTCGTTAGGTGTCCTTCACTTCATCCTTAAATTTTATCTGGAGTTTGTAATAGTTTTTGTTGTAATATGAGTTCCATTAAAACGAAATTCTTGAATATATATATAGCTGACATTTATTGTAGACGATAAACAAGACGATTTACATTACACACATTCAAAATAAGTAGAATTAAAATAGTATTTAAGTGTACATTTACTTCGTACATTTTTAGTTATTTAACCACACAGGTAATAATGGCCACCAAGGCCGTTGCACACAGCTACATCCCTTTTTTTTAACTCTGGCGTGCTTCGCTGGGAGCAGTTGGAGAGCTCTCTTTCACGCGCATGCGCAATTAAAGGCGCATCTGTTTTATTTATTAAAATGAATCGTTCGCTACTCCAACACCCCCCCCTGCGAGCGACGCATTTTAATCTACACAAAAATAAAAAATATAAATACAAATATAACATAATACAGGATGAACACATAATAATATATAAAATTAAGAAATTAAAGAAATATGTTCCATTGAATATAACAGTTTTTCCTCGTTTACAGCCTTTGTCAAGAAATCTGATATTAGGGCTTCACTTGGAGTATAATACAGATCAATTGTTTTGTCTCTAATCAAGTCCTTTACAAAATGTAATCTGAGATTTATGTGTCTTGACTTGTTGGATGATCTTGCACAATTAGCCCATTGTATGGCTGCTTGACTATCTGAACTCAGTGATACAGTATTGTTTATAAAATTTTTAAAGTTTAATTCCGATAATAAATTTATTATCCATGTTATGTCCTTAGAGATTTCTGAAATAGCAAACAACTCTGCTTCACAAGTTGATAAACTTACACTTTTTTGTTTATGACATTTCCATGATATTAATGAATTACCCAACAAAATTACACCACCAGAAAATGATTTTCCATTTTCTGCATTCCCCCAACTTGCGTCTGAACTTGCATTTAAATACCCAAATTCTGTACTATAGAATAATTTTTTATCTTTAGTTCCCTTTAAATATCTTAGAACCCTTTTTGCGAGCAAAAAATGCCTTTTTTCAGGCTTATGATTAAATTGTGACAAATAAGTAATTACAAAAGCTATGTCTGGACGCGTTCTATTAGATAAATATAATAATTCACCTATAATTTCCTGATACACGTTTACATCAATAGTTTCATTTGTGAGTGGTAAGCTTTTATCTTCTCCTTTAACAATTGGGGTTTTTACTGTTTTACAATCACTTAGATTGTGTTTAGCTAGTAATGACTCAATGTATTGAGTCTGTGACAAATAGATACCGTTGTTATTTTGTAGTATTTCTATACCTAGAAATTTTGATTTATTATTTTCATGTAATTCAAATATTACTCTAATTTTGGAGATTATATCTTCATACATTTCTTGATTATTACTGAAAATACAGAAATCGTCCACATAGATGCTCAAAATAAGAAATTTATCATTATCACTTTTAATGAATATGCAATTATCTGAAGCTGTTTGTACTAATCCCAATTTCTCTAATTCATATTTTATTTTCAAATACCAGTTTCTCCCGCTTTGCTTCAAGCCATAGATACTTTTCTTTAATTTACATACCTTTCCTGTACCTATAGACCCCTCAAAACCCTGCGGTGGTAACATGTATACATTTTCCTCTAAATTACTGTATAAATACGCGGTTTTAACATCAAAGAATTTTACAATTAAATTTAATTTAGCGGCAATTGCAATTAGCAAACGAAATGTTTCCATGCACAGAACAGGTGAGAAAGATTCCGAATAATCGACGTTTTTAATCTGATTATAACCCGCTGCACATAACCTTGCCTTAAAAATTATGTTACCTGAATCATTTTGTTTCTTAGTATAAACCCATTTGCTTTTTATTAATTTTGCGTCACTTGGCTTATCAACGATCTCCCAAACATTATGTTTATTTAATGAATCCATTTCATCTTGCATCGCTATTTCCCAATTTTGCCAATTAATACCATTTTTCTCTTCTAAATAATTATTTGGGACACTTTCCGTAAAATTACTCACTATTTGTTTATTCTTTATTCTTTCACTTCTTCGTAATTCCAAATTACTTCCGGCTTCGACTCTGCAACTCTGCTCAATTTGCTTCCCCCCTTTGGCGCTCCCCTCTGCTGGCGCGCCAGAAGTAGAGGATTTCGATATGCTACTTTCTTCATTTTTTTCATGAAAGAGTTCTAAATGCGGAATTTTGTTTTCTGTTGTTTGAGTTTCGGTTTCATTTGGAGATGAATCATAGAATGATTGAATATCCCAGACATTATTATTTTTCTCAAAAAATGAACTGCCTTTTAATGATTCGTTGAATTTGACCGATCTTTCCTCAATTACTTTTTTACTTTCTAGATCATAAATTCTATACGCCCTACGTTCACGGCTATACCCTAGAAAAATTCCTCTCTTCCCTGGAATTTCAAATTTATTTCTCAATACTTTAGGGATATGAAAATATGCTACACAACCAAATTTTCTTAAGTAATTTAATTTAGGTTTTTTACCGGTCCAAATTTCTAGGGGTATTTTATTTTTTCCTTTACGCGGTGTTACATTAGAAACTCGTGTACTAAAGTTTATACCTTCTGCCCAAAAATATAATGGTAACTGACTTTCGTATAATATAGTCCTAGTTCTTTCTAGTAATACTCTGTTTCCACGTTCCGCTTTACCATTCGATTCGCTATTATAAGGAACCGTTTTTTCATGTGAATTACCAGAATTAATTAGATAATTATCCAATTTTTCATTTACAAACTCCAGGCCGTTATCTGACCTGAGCCTTTTGATTCTTTTACCAGTTAAATTTTCATGTTTACTCTTAAAATTACAAAATGTTTCATATACCTCACTTTTATTTTTCAAAAAATAAGTAAAGTACATGCCAGAATAATCATCCACTAAAATCATAAAATATTTAGCACCCCCTAACGACACAGGATTAATTGGCCCACACAAATCTATATGAATCAATTCTAGAATTTCGGAACTTTGTTCTATATTAACAGGTGGATGATTTTTTCTAGTTACCTTACTTATATCACAAATTTCACAATTAAAATCATTTATGATATCTACATTTATATAATCACTCATTTTAAGCATATAGTTAGGATTTAAATGGCATAACCTACTATGCCAGGTTTCATAATTAATATCATTCATCACAACATTACATTCTTTACTAGTAATTGGTTCTAAATTAATTTCAAGTTTGTTATTATTTCTATATGCTTTAGTAACTAACTTATTATTACCATCAAAAATTAGTACAGAATTTTTAGTAGATTTAATGCTGCATCCCTTATCCATTAATGAGGTAACCGACAAAAGATTATATCTAAGATCTGGTACAAATAACACATTTTTGATGGTTAAATAAATAGGATTTTTACTTACGGTTTTTGCTTTGACGTTTCCGGTGCCATGGCACATAATTTTTGCATCCTTACCTGCCAAGAAGATTTCTTTACTTTCTGGTTTTAATTTATCAAACCAGATTTTATCTTTTACCATATGGTCGGTCGCCCCGGAATCTAAAACGAAAACATTATCACACAATAAATCAATAGTAGAAGCACTAAAAACAGAATTATTCTTTTCTTCTTTCTTATCAAAACGAGAATTGTTTTTTCGATTTTTATGTCCTTTATAACCATAAGTGTTAAATGTTCTTTGTGAATTGTTTTTATAAAAACAGTCCTTTGCAAGATGATTACTCCTTCTACAGATATAACACAGTTTTTTGTTCTTATCCTTCTTTACGAAGAACGCTTCGGGTTTATTTTGTTCATTATGCGGATTCAAGTTTGCTTCTTCCTCTCTTAAGATTTCTAAAACTTCCTCCATAGATTTTTCCCTTTGTGTTTTCAACACATCTCTGATTTTGCTAAAGTTTCCCGATAGTCCTCTGACTGTGTGATAGACCAACTCTCTTGTAGAAATTTCCAATCCTAACGATTGGCATTTTACAGCTAGTCCTTTTGAACGTGCTATATAGTCATTTACAGTTTCATTCTGTTTCATCAGCAAATTTTTTAGTTCATTTCCGGCGTCTATTCTTCTATCCTCTAATTGCCCAGTGAAAGTGTTTTTTATATTTTCCCATAAGATTTTGGCATTTTCTTCATTTGAAAATTGAAGAGCGTGTTCGTCGGATAGAGAAAGCTTCATATAGGCGACTGCGTCGGAGTTTTTCAGATCCCATTCTTGAGATTCCGCTGCGCTCAGTCCTTCTGGTTTCACCGTTGTAATAACAGAATCGAGTCTTTTAATTGATAGGGCTGCTTTTATTTTCATAGCCCATATGAAATAATTATTACCGTTTAACTCCGGTATATTTATTCTTTCCATTCTTTTCTTTTGGACTAATTATTTCAGAATTTTGATTTCAAGAATTTCCTAGATAACCACGCTCTGTTGCCATTTGTTGTAATATGAGTTCCATTAAAACGAAATTCTTGAATATATATATAGCTGACATTTATTGTAGACGATAAACAAGACGATTTACATTACACACATTCAAAATAAGTAGAATTAAAATAGTATTTAAGTGTACATTTACTTCGTACATTTTTAGTTATTTAACCACACAGGTAATAATGGCCACCAAGGCCGTTGCACACAGCTACATCCCTTTTTTTTAACTCTGGCGTGCTTCGCTGGGAGCAGTTGGAGAGCTCTCTTTCACGCGCATGCGCAATTAAAGGCGCATCTGTTTTATTTATTAAAATGAATCGTTCGCTACTCCAACAGTTTTAATTCGCAACACCATGTAATGAATGATGTTTATTGAAATGTCTACTACTCTTGCATTATCAAGATATTTAGATTGTTATTTGCGATTTTTGTGCTACATAGCTAATAAACCAGTTAAGTAATGCAGAGAAAGAAATGCAGTGTAGTAATGCAGTGAAGTAATGCAGTGTACTACGCAGATTACTTTCTTCGTTGTGGCTCTACGCCAGCGTAAAATCATTTCGACCCAATCTGGCACCACCGACTGTTGGCGTCGAAACATCCTAACTCCCATGCATTACATCACTGGGCATGCTGGTACCAGACTTTTCTCCAACCCTGGCGGTGCGCTGGCTGCGATTTACTTTACCAACTTTTACCTGCGGCGACCTGAAATTGACTCAACCTCATTTAAACTTTCTCAAAAATAAATAAATAAATAAATAAATAAATAAATAAATAAAATAATAATAATAATAATAATAATTAAAAAAAAAAAAACATTAATTTCTAAAAAAATGTACATGCATATCGGCCAACATATACCACAGGATAGCGCTGTTTGTTTATTATTTCTACCCCCAGTTGAAGTCCTACATCAAAAGACCTATTCTTTATTAACAGATGACGGTGTAAAATTCGTAGGTTAAGCGTACGTAAAAGAAAAAATATGTATATATACATATATTCGTTTATTTATTCGTGTTTTATTCATATGAAAAACTGCTACTTATTTGCTTCATATATTCTTAAAAACACGTATTTACAGATGCATACAATGATATTTAATTTTGTAGTATAGTACTTTTATATTTTAATAACACACTTTTATCGTTATATTTTAACAATAATTTTCTCTACCTATGAAATAAAACTGAATAAACATTTACATATTAAAGTAATATTTATGGCAATACTTATTTATTATTTTAATAAATACCATTTTATTTTATCTGCCAAAAACAATTAAGATATTTTCAGTTGTTTAATCAAATTTTTAGAAAATAATTATTATACACTTTTTTTATTTATTAAAAAATAGTGATTTCTTACATTAGATAGATGCAATATCTGTATTATATTCTTATCAACTACAAATATCCAGTTCATATTTACATGAGCGAGAGAAAACTTTTATATTTCATATCATGAAACCACGTAACTCCTTATTATTCTTAAAATCAACTCATAACTTCATATTAAAACGTTCATATATGAAACTTTAGGCGATAAAGTAATATTTTGTGCACGAAAATTTTCCCTAGAGTTTGTATAAGTATTTTATGATGGTAGCAAATGTCTCTTTTGGCTATTAATATGCTTCTTTTTCAAAATAACTTGTTTAAAAATAACTACACGATAGGGTCTCAAAATTTGAAATTTTGCAAAGATAATAAAATAAGCACATATAAAGAGAAAATTATAATGTAAGGTACAATCGCGACTTTTATGAAATGTTCCATCAGGAAAGTATTTTACATGCAAAAAAATATTAAAAATAAAAATTATTTAAATATTTTTCTTACTTACCTAAATGTTTTATATAAATAAAATATTAATTATTACATTTTATTTTATTTTATTTTATTTTTATTTTTATTTTTATTTTTTATTTTTATTTTTATTTTATTTATTTATTTATTTATTATTATTATTATTTTTTTTTTTGACGTTACAAAAATATCTGTAAATGTATTTGTTATTAATCAAGACATTTTGAAAAGTATATGTAAGAAATAAATAGGATCCCCATTTCTAGGTTGATTTCTTTAGAAATCAACCTACATTCACTTTGCTTATCTATATCTATCTATCTATCTATCTATTTATATATATATATATGTACAATAATGGAAATTTTGTCATTACGATAACTTTCAAAATAATGCACTAAATCGAACCAAAGTTGGAGAGCGAACATATCTTATAAATATCTTGAATTAATTTATTAACCAAGTTCTTCCGCCCTTTTATTTCCAAGTTGCAACGACTTGAAAATTTCAAACCCACATTGTAATAAACGTATTCAAGACTTGATTTACTTAAATTTTGATGTATATGTAGATTATATAAAAGATTCAACAAATATTATTAAAAAAATTGATCCATCATTTTGTTTTATTGTGACGGGTACAATCAATTTAAGAGTCCACTTGAAATCAGGCTGCCACTTGAAATTTGTCATCACAATTTTTAAAAGAATGATTAAATTCGAATCAAAGTTGAATATATAGGTTATCTGTTGAATATCTAGGATGTGTTTGCTGGACAATTTGCTTCGCCATTTTGTTTCTAAGTGCCAGTCACTTGGAATCAGACCGCCCTTTAAAAATTTGTAATCGATAACTTTTGAAATACTGAACTAATTTGAACCAGATTTGGGCAATGGACTTCATTACAAATATTTTCAATGATAACGCTGAGTAACTTTCTCTGCTATTTTGTTTCCATGTTGTGGCTACTTAATATCAGTCTAACACTTGAAATGTTGTCATCGCAATAACTTATAAAATACTGAACTAATTCAAACCAGCTTCTGGCAGTGAACTTATGTTACGAATATCTTGAATAAATTCGCTGGGTAACTAGCTCCGTCATGATGTTTCCAAGTTACGGACACTTAATATCATACTACCACTTGAAAACTTATTATTACGATAACTTTTAAAATACTGAACTAATTCGAATTAAATTTGGGCAGTGGACTTATGATATGAATGTTTTAAATGAGTTCGCTAAGTAATTTTCTTCTTCACTTTGTTTCCAAGTTGAGACCACTTGGTATCAAACTACCATTTGAAGTATCGTAATTGTGAGAACTTATAAAAAACAGAACTAATTCGAACCAGATTTATGCATTGGGTTTATCATACAAATATCTCGTATGATATCGCTGTTAAATATACTCCACCGATTTCTTTTGTAGTTATGGTTACTTGAAATCAGGTTTCTACTTAAAAATCACAATTACTTTTGAAATACTGAACTAATTCGAACAAAATTTGGACGATGAACTTACGTTTCAAATATCTTAGATGAGTTTGTTGGCAACTCGCTATACCAATATTTTTTTCCAAATTACGGTCACCTGAAAATTTGTCATCAAGATAACTTTAGAAATATTGAATCAGTTCGAACAAATTTGTTAAGAAGACGTACCTTAGAAATGCATTTGATATATTTCCTTGACCAACTTGACCCAACATCTTATTTCAAAGGTGTCAGCTACTTGAAAATTACAAATTTGCATAAAAAAAGATATTTATGAATCGGTTTTCTTAAAACTCCATATGTACATTGCCCACATAAATACCTCCACCAATACTATAATATATATATATATATATATCTGTCATTTTTCGACCAATGGGAGATCACTTGAGAAGAGAAAAAAAATCAATCTACCCTTCCAAATGAGCCGGAAGGACTTATTATTATTATTATTATTATCATAATTATTTTGTACAGATTTTATTATTACGTATCGTCCATTGGTTAAAAATTGACCGATTTTTAGGTATTGAAATAATAATTATAGAAATTCGAAATTAACGTGTGAACAAGTCCTCAGACTCTAACCCCCCCCCCCTCCCAATAAAATAAAATAAATAAATAAATAATATAAAATAAAATACGTAGAGTGTTTGTTTCATCTATATAACATAGAAATTAAAATATATTCTATAAGTAAAGGGAAACTATAATGCAGTATTCTTTCGTCTGTTATGCACCAAATTTGTATCAGGAATATTTTTCATATCAACCACCTCACATACCAAGTTCGGAGCATTTATTTATCACAGAGGCTGAGACATTGCTGTTATATATATATATAAAAAAAAAAAAAAAAAACGATTCCTATCCACTCAATCTTAAAAGTAAACAGCAATTAAATTACCAGGGTTTTAAATTCCAGTTTTTAAAAATTCAAAGTAAATAAAAGTTTAAACTTCTTAATTTTTGAACTAAACAAATGTCATTCAAAATTCCATTATAATTTTATGAAAACAGATTTTAAAACCTCTGAGATTGTAAAACTCAGTGACGTAATATCAAGCGTATTGCAATAGAATATATATATATATATATATATATATATATATATATATAACTGTATAAACATATGTATTGCTATACAGAATGGTCGGAAAATGTCTGGCCAGATTTTAAAGGGAATTAGAGGGGCAAGTATTAAAGCATTCGCAGTAAAATGCTTTTCCAGAAATGCCGCATGAAGGTGGTAGAGAGCGCTGAGTAGGGCAGTCGAACCAAACCAGCAATGCGTTTTCATTCCCCGCTGTGATTTCATACAGCATGCAGCACATCATGAATGATGAACTAGCAGATATCCATGTGTCATAATAAAAAATAACCATGGATTGCCGGCTTGTTTCGATTGCCATACACAGCCCCCTATACCACTTTCATGCGACGTTTTTGAACATGCATTGTACTGCGAAACCTTATATGTTCACGTCCTATAACCCCTTTAAATTCTGGCGAAACTTTTTCCGATTACCAAGTACATAAATTTAAGTGTCGGGAATAAAGAAAAATAGAGAAATCTAGTTAGTTTTATTTTAACATTACATTATTAAAAATAAATAAGAAAAAGAAACAAAATTGTTAAATTATTATTTTAAGAAATAATTGTTTATTTAAAAAAAAGCAACTGTGTACCAGTTAATGAAACCCTTTCAATTACCCAATATCATGACTTTCTTTCTTTTTTTCTTTTTTTTTTTTTTTTTTTTTTTACAATCTACATAAAATTGTCCGCATTTCATACAATTTTCACAATTCAAATTCTGTAATTCAACAATTTAAATTTAGGATGTCCTTTCATTATATTAACAATTCATTTTGAATTCAAAGTTTTTTTTTCTTCGTCCATTTTCCTCTTATTACAATAAAAGAAAATAACGAAAGTGAAAATTATTACCTTTTCGCATTCTTTCAAAATTAAAAATATCCAGATTTTAATAAGTACCTTGTTTATACAGAGATGGAAGACACTTGAATATACTTCAAAATCTAAATTGAAAGAGAATGAATGCGATTTGTTTAGATGACGGTTTCAGGAAAGGCTTTAGGAGAAAAAAAAAAGTTATCTGCGATAAAATTAAAATGAATATTTGAAAACTAACGACAAGAATATTAACATTTTTAATTATTCTGTGGTTTGTTAAACAGATATATATAACAAAAATATTTTTGCAACATTATTGTTTTCTTTTATTTGAAAAAAAGATTCAAAACAAATAATTTTATATGGTTACTTGGAATTTTAAAATGAACTGAATACTTTTTTTTTTTTTTTTTTTTTTTTTTTTTAAATCAGTACTTGCATTTTTCAGTGTACGTAGTAATCTATATAATATTTATCTAACGTGGATCAATTTGAATTAACGTTTGGTGAAACGATACGACAGTGGTGAAATTAATAAAATACGCAAGCATAAAAAATAATATTTAAAAATGAACACTATTTAAGCACGCGGAGTCAGCTCAATGATCAAATAAGAAAACATGACGACATTTCTATGATGACATTATTTTACTGAAAATGTATTTTTAAAATTTATTTCTTCAGAACCTTTACAAGCGTCATTTTAAACCTAGCAATATTTTTAATATATAAACAGAATATGAATTATTATCATACATTGATTAAAAACGCAATCATAAAATGTATAAACAAAATAGGATTTTTTTTTTTTTTTAAACAAAAAATTACGTCAAAATAAATAAAATTGCATTCTTGGCGATTAAAATTAAAAAGGCGTCACGGGGGTCCTTTACTAAGACCGTACTGCCTGCGGAAGTATGAAAACTGGGTCATCAACCATGAATTTTTTTTTGTAACTTTTCTTTGAATATTTTTGGTTTCACTATTGCACAATATGTATTTGGATCTAATAGTAATTGGGCTTCTGGTAAATTAAAATTTTAATTATTTGGTGAAATTTGTATAATTAATATTTCTAAGTTTCAAACTTTAAAAGTAAATAAGAAAAGAAATAAAGTGCAAAAAATGTGCACGGGTTTTCTAGTTTAAACTATTTTCTTAAATATCTGTATCTGTGAGTGTTAGAATATAGTGATGTATGCAGAATGTAATATTTACGAATTGTGTGAGTTGAGAATGCATCATATCTACCTAAGAAAAATTGCATCTATTTTTTACTTATTAAAAACATTTTTTTTTTTTTTTTAGTCACTGAGTTTCCACGCATTATAAATCGTTTCCAAATGCCGTTTTTACTTCATTATACAAAGTATAAGGACGTACTGTGATCCCGATTTGTGAAATGGATTTTATATCTTGTATAGCTGCTCGACAAACGCACTTTATTTAACGATTACTCAGCCCGTAATGATGTTGTTATAAAAGTTGTCGACATTTTTGTGCATAAAAAGTATGTAAGCAGGTTCTAGCAGATGAATGCATTGTATTTAATGACTATTCAGCTTGTAGATAGAGTCCGTAATGGTATTGTTAGGAACTTTCTCGGCATTTTTGCATGTGAAAAATAATTCTTAAAGACAAAAATGGGTTCTAGTCGACCAATGTAGTACATTTGATGAATAAACAGGCCATAGACATCACCCGTAATGAACTTGTCTTTTCAATATTTTTTCGTGTAGAAAGTAATTCTTAAGAACATAATCCAATTCTGTTCGACGAATGCACTGGATTTAGCCCAGATTTAGATAGAGCCCGTATTGGTATTGTTATGAAAGTTGTTCATATTTTTGCGTTTTGAAAGTAATTCTTAAAGACATAAGTAGGTTCTAGTCGAAGAATGGATTTTACTTAATGGGTATTCAGCCTGTAGATAGAGCCCGTAATGATATTGTTAAGAAAGTTGTCGGCGGTTTTGAATGTAGAAAGTAATTCCTAAAGACATAAGCAGGTTCCAGTCGATGAATGCATTTTATTTAATATTCAGGAAACAGTTGAATAAAACATTTTTTGGGCCATAAAAATCATAATCAATAAATACTCTCAAAACAATCGAATGACACAGTGAGTCTTACTATAGAAAAAAAATAAACACTGTGAATTATACTACAGAGCATAAGTTTTGCTAATTTAGGAACAACGGAAATTTTTGAAGTCTGAATGAAATTCGAAATCATCGAGAGTATTGTCACAGTGGTTTATATCGAATTTTCGAGGTAATGATTTATTAGTTTCTGTATTCGAGGTAATGATTCATTAGTTTCTGAGTTAGAAACTGAGAATCATTACAAAAAATTCTAGAACTCGATTCCTATTGAAGTTAGAGTTTTTCAATTTTGATAATCCTTGACTGCCACTTTTCGCCCCATTTAAATGCCTTATTTGACGCTGAGTCAATGTTCACCCTCGTGGAAATAATAATAATAATAATAATAATAATAATAATAATGAAAACTACCACATGTTTCCCTTTTTACAGGAATACCGTATATAAAGCAGCACATAAAAGTATAAGGAACTTTTAATCTAAAACCATCAGTAATCACTCTTTTTTTTTTAATAGTCTTGTTAGTCACTTATAAAAATTTCAAAGAATTTGGTTCTGTGTGTTAAATCACTGAAAGTTTCCAGAAAATTCCAGAACTCTGTTCTTGTTGAAGTTAGAGCTTCCAAACTTTGGCAACCATAAACTATAAAATTTTGCCAAATTCGATGCTAAACTACCAAAATCGATGAAAATACCAAAAATTGCTTTGGCTACAAACTTGGCGGCTTGGTGAGATTAGCAATTAAATTTGGTGGCAAATATTGTTTCAGGATAACTAGAATTAGTAAATATTTTCTTGATTTTAACAGAATTAATTGTTTTGGTAAAATATATCGTTTCACCTCACCAATTTTCACCAAATGGAACATAAGTAAGTCATCTATACTCGAATGACCTCAAGCTGTTCATTTGGCAATGTGAGATTCTGTAATAAGCCGTGCAGCACTATTCCTGAAAGAACTACTACATTTGTCTCCGCGGTATATATAATCCGATTATCGTGACTTTTGTGGCTGGAGTAGCATTTTCTTTTTCGTTGCTTGTTTTCAAGAATTTTCGTGGGCTGGAACCTGTCTGTTTATTTTCGAAACAGTTATTTCACATAAATGTGAATGTTTTCATAACAATATGTATAGATTCCAATGGCTGTAGAAGGAAATCATGTGGTGCCCACATCAGTTTTTTTTTTTTTTTTTTTTTTTTTTTTTTCGTTTCATTTCGTAATAACCAATGTATATGGAGAAATGATCTATATTCTATACGCATATTATTTGAATCATTTCTTTTAGATCGGACATGCAGTACCCATCATATCGGATATAATAAGCAATGTATATTAGAATAACTAGTGCATATCGAAAGATCACCTATATTATATACGCATATTTATTTGATCATTCAATTTTGAAAGGACATAATGTTCTATCGTATCGGAGGTATCGTGTATAAGGACTTAAAAAGGATCTTAAGATATACGCTAATAGGAAAAATTTCTCATTTCCACGTTTAGCACCTTTTGATTGCACCAATCATTATGAAATCAACAATAGTTTTTATATTCATAAATAAACATTTGTATAGAATATAATATGATAGTTATTCACTAGTCATTTAGAGGGCTAAGGAAAAATAATTGGATATATTGGTGGCTATATATATAAAATACTAGCGGTGTATATTAAATTATAATAAACGTTTTCTCATTTGTTTAATTTAATTTAACTGTATATAATTACTTTTCCAACGAGAACTCAGCTGATAAGTATGTGGGTACTTTCAAGTCTGTGTGAAATTCACCTATATGCAAACTTTGTGGCGACAATAAAATACATGTTGGACGAATAAAAGCCTCTAGTCTTGAGAAGATAGGCCGAATTCAAATTCGAGTGCAACCTAGAGCGCCAAAGCTCTAAACCAGCTGATTTCAAATAAATGGAAACTTTAGACATTTTAAAATCTGAGGAAAACACTTAGGGTTAAGTTAAAACGCCCTTTTTTATTTGGAATATGTGAAATGTAATGCGAGAGCCCCCAAGGTGTTTCTCCTTAAGAGTGAGCAGAAAAATAAATAAATAAATAAATAATGAGAAAGAAGAAGTTTAGATTGTTGCGAATATCGATCGTCTGGACGTTTGTGTGTTGTGCTGGGAGCGACTAATTGAAAACCCCATTTCCTTGATCTGGTTTATTGTGTTTAGATACTTGCCGATACCTATTTAATTCTCGTAACGAATTTTACAGATTTTCTTATTTACACAAGTCTAGGTAATCACACATGAGTTTCATCACGTGTCAGGAGAATATGTTTTGATTTAAAATCTTCCACGAAGTCTCTGGATAGTAGATGAAACAATTTTCGAAATTCTCAAATTATGTGAATTCTCGTTATAAGTATTTCTTTTAATAATCTAAATTATTTTCGTGCTCTATTTTTACTACTAATGAAGATAACCTTCCTATCCCAGGTAGCACATAACGTTGTTATAGTGTTGCAAATAAGTCTGAACAGTACAAAATTTGGTTATAACAAAGCTATAACAATATTAAATAATGTTATATGCTACCTGGGATGTGAATCGGAATATATCAAAATCATGGAATTCTACTCTATTAGAATCTACCATCAATTTAATACACATTACAACACTTTATGATGCAAAATTTAGGAATGATATGCAGTTTGTTTGCAACACTAAAATGCGAAATCTTATTTTTAGATTAAAAAAAAAAAAAAAAAAAAAAACTTCGCTTAGCATGAATGTTAAATGTGTGATCTTATTGTTTTACTGGAGTCTTGGTGTTTGGAAATGAGGCCCCATATATGGGAGTGCTAGGATTATGTAAAATGACTTGCGTGAATGTATTTCTAAAGAATTTTTTTTTCAATGTTTTCCAATAAACCATATTTTTTTTTTACTCCTATTACTTGAATATCGTAGTATCATAGATATTGGATGTACTGTATACGGTGAAAAATTTCGATATCGAGTTTTCATTTGATTTACATATTTTAAGGTCTTCAAAAAAGATGTTTTTGGCAATTGGAATCATAACACTTGTATTAAAATCATAGCGTTTGTATTCTAATCATATAACTTCTAGTGGAATAGCAGCACTTATGTTTTCATACTATGAAAGTACAAGTGCTAAGTACAAGTGCTATAAAGTAACGAACTTACCAGACTTGAATTAAATCTCTTGATTTAGCTGAGAAGCAAGGCCGTACAGTATTCACATTAGAAATTGATTAATTCCGTAGGTGTTTCAGATAATATTTGTAACTCGTAATCTAGAAACTCGAATATCAGCACTGTCGAATAACTCCATCCAAAAGCACATCTCCTTAATTCAGAAGTTTTGTTTCAAAGAAAAAATTAGAGAATGATTCCCTTCACTTTTCTTAAAACATTAATTCTACAGATGCCGTTATACAACCGAACAAAAATTGTTCGCAATTACTCTTTAACACTTTTTGTATCTCCACTAGAGCCAAACTCCAAATGCAATTCAAACAACTGGCAACCTTCTTTTCACACCAACCGAATTCTTGCGTGCTCAATTTTACACTTTCACCGAGATAATCGCCAGCTAACGCTAGAGCCTACAAGGAGAGAGACAACAAATGTTGAAATTACGCTATGGCGCATGTTCGTAGCAGACATTTCTTTCAACCAGAATGGGTTTTGGTAGAAAAATTCGGACAATTCACAGTTGTATATCAACAACACAAAATTTACAGATATCACTGATTTTTTGTAATAATTCTTTGTTTTAGGTATGGTTTAAAGTACAGAGCTTTAAAGGGATGAAAAATAATTTGAAATGTGGACGTTTGCTTAAAAAAAAAATCAAGCCAATGAGAATCTTACTCGCTATTATCGCCTCTCTCCTTCTAGGCTCTCTAGATTCAACTGATAACTTTACCTCTTCCAATGTAACACTCTATGGGCCGCGGTAACTCAGTCGGTAGAGCGCCGGCCTCGTAATTGGAAGATTGCGGGTTCGGTACTCGAACCCACAGACTAAGGAATTACCTAGACCTGGCAAGACGACTATCTGGTATGGGGGAAAAGTGAAGTAACTGAGGTGCTTGTACTAATATGGCTGCTCAGTTACATTTGAGACTTCCCTTTTAGAACCGTCTTGCCGGGTCTAGTTTAGGCTGACCAGATCATAATAGAGAAGCGTTAAAAAATGCTACAATTATCCAATTACGGATACATTTTTTCATTCTTAATAAATAAGGACTAAAAATAAATTATTATTGATTAATAATTTACTTTCCACGATTTTTTAAAACTTAGGTAGGTAGGTAGGTTGGGTTTAATGTCGCACTAGTACTGCATTATGGGTAATTGACGATGGTCCGGGACGCACTGCTAGGAATGGTCTAGAGACATGCCATTACAATTTTGATCTTCCACGGAGGGGATGGCTCCCCCACTTCGGTGACTCCCAGAGGTATAATTTTGATGGGAACATGGAGGACATTATGGCCACGACGGATTTTACGTGCAACAGTCACCATTAGTGTACACGGCGGTCTTTTGCTGGCTCGAGTATCGAACCCGCAATCTTCCAATTACGAGCTCGGCAGTTCAAAATAGTTTCAGAAGCAGTTTTATTTGACATATATTTTTGTGTGATAGGGGCCAGCCCCCCTTTTGAAGCAGATAGTTCTTAGTCTAAGAACATGATTCGACGAGGATTTATTTAACAAAACAGTATTAAGTGTACTTTTTTCATAGAGGAATTATTCCTAGCGTTCGAATAATTTTGCTACCTACTGCACTTCTTTTTCTCCCCATACCAGATAGTCGTCCTGCGGGTCTAGTTTATTCCTGTTTTTGCTCTTCCTAATCACTGAGCTAAAGAACAACTGGAGGAAATGCTAGACTGGTTTTCGCGTGCCGTTTTTTGAAGGTTTGTCTTCCGAGCGCTGCGTTTGATATATTTATATTTCAAAGTAAAATTGTGTAAAGGTTGTCTGTTCGAACAACCATATGCTAAGAATGACATTACAATTTTAAATTTTAATTCTTGAAAGATTATAATAGTAATAGACTACCCGACAAATGTTGCTTGCCATGCAAGGCAGGCGAACGACTGCAGAAAAACTGGCACGCACGAACACTGTGTAAAAGTGTTGGAAGCATTTGCTCCAGTTGTTCTTCAGCTCAGTGTTCCTAATATGGCTGCTCGGTTACAGTTGAAGCTTCACTTCTAGAACCGTCTTGCCTAGTCTAGTGATTCCTTAGTCTGTGTTCAGCTCAGTGGTCTGTGGTTTTGCTTGTACCAATATGGCGGCTCGGTTACAGTTGAGACTTAACTTTTAGAACCGCCTGGCCGGGTCTAAATGTTTCCTTAGTCTGTGCTCGAACCGGTCAAAGAACGTCGTGTACACTAATGGTGGCTTGTGTACGTAAAATGTGTCGTGGCCGCAATGTCCTCATGTTCCCATAAAAAAATTATACCTCTGGGGGTCACCGAAGCAGGAGAGCCATCCCTTCCGTGGAGGACCAAAATTGTGGTGGCATGTCTCCGGACCACCTCTAGGGGTGTGTCCCAGACCGTCGGAAATTGCCCATCTGCGCAGTACTAGTGCGACGTAAAACCCAACCATCCATCCATCTAACCAACACCACCTGTAATAATGCCTCCGAGCTGAGCTCTACGTCACGGAAGATCGGCCGACTTCATCCAATCCCCACGATCCAACATGTATCGTAGGAAGTGTTGATTGGATAAAATCGGCCGATCTTCCATGACGTAGAGCTCAGCCCGGAGGCATTATTACAGGAGGTGTTGATCTAACACTCTATGTAAAACTCAGTACGATTTCGAGTGCTTAAAACTGGTAGAGATTGCGTGAGGCCTCACAATTTACAAATCTAAAATCTTATATTCCAAAATAAAAAGTAACTGTAAAAGGGTAAAAAATAATCAATTAAAATTTAGTCGAAAGTTCTATTTAAAATGAAAAGTAATTTTTTTCTATCAATATGAATAAAATTTTCTTATTAAACAATGTTTTATACTAATATTTATTTCATTAATTAAAACCTGGATAAACCCCATAGTTTCATCCCATAACATATTTATTTAAAGCGGTTACGTATTAAAAGTATATCTTCAATATCATTAGTCACATATTTATTGTACCACACTTCAAATAAACAATCAATAGTGTAATCAAAGAAAAAGAATAAAATATAGTTGATGCGACATTGATATCAATAATCATCTTTGTAATCTTATAAGTAATAAATCTGTACCTAGGAAATGTACTAAGACAAATATAAGTGTCATAGATATTTAGATATCGGATGAAAAAAATATTATGATAAAAATATTTGGTAGGATGTAATTCATTATTTTTTCTGATTTCTTTTATCTCCATACGTGTACAGCGGAAAAATATATGTATTTACATGAAAAATAACATGCAAGCGTTGAATAAAAGACATAATGTTATATTACAATGCTTTTTATTTTTATTTTTAAATTCGAGATTGATAAACAAAATGCACTAATGCAATATTTCATTCCATTAAGAGATTTATTTTTTACCTTAAGTTATCATATACGCATATTTTCTGTAATTTATTATTAAAATCAATTATTATTCAAAATATAAAAATAAGTTTAAATCTGTCATAAAATGGAGTTGTAAAATACGCCTAAAATTATAAAATAAATTTTTTCGAGAGACAACTGAAACATTAGAGGAGAAAGTGTGAAAACGAACACAGTTGTAATTATGGGCACCCCTCAAGAAGTGGCTATGGAAGGTATGAAAGCTGGCGGCAAGGATTGTAAAAGACTCCACATGTTGATATGAGAAAGTAGAGAGCAATTGAAACCATTCTGGAAAGTAGTGTGGATGCAGTGTGAGTTATTGTGTGAATTGGCATTTATTCTGAACTGCAAACTTTTGACAGGCATCTGAAATCGTTTTCTTTTCATGTTCGTATGGTTAGTAAAATATTTTCACAGTGGATCTACATTTAGAGAGTCGCCTTTTGGTTATATGTGATACAGGCAAACTTTCTTAGGTGTGGTTGGTGTAAATATGGACACTCTTTCTTAATGTAAATATCCACAGGAACTTCAAATACAGTTTCTTAGTTTGCTATATCGCTTGTCCCTAACATTAAGAAGAGAACCACTAACTTGTTTGCGCAAAGCAGCAATCATCATTTGGTAATCATACAAGGGCCAATTGACTAAATCAATTGACAAAAGAGTCCCCAAGAAAACATCTTTCAGATTTTCCGGTGTGAGGTACCGGCCAGGGTTCAATAAGATAAAAGACCGTCACGGTTGGGAAGACTAAATACCTTGAAAAAAAATTCGACCGACGATATGATCGTTCATATGACGATATGAATGTGTATACACCTACGTCACGAAACATCGGATTTATCAGACTATAGTGACCATTCCCTTATGGACAGTGATGGATCAACTTTCATATTAACGATGGGGATAGACTAAATTCGATCGATGCGACTTGTATTTTTGTCATAGAATGCTCACACAATACATTCGCGGAGAAGAGTGATATAAAGTGTTATAACTAAATGTAGCCGCATTTAGAATGTGCCGGGATTGAAAGAACTGTCTGCGATTCATGTAAATACTTTTTTCCCGTAACAAATTATTTCTCTACTTTTTTGCATTGTTTTAACATACTAAAAAAAAAATAAATAAATAAATAAACTATTTTTTGTGACTTTATTTTTTGAAAAGGGCCCATATTTGCACCCATTTTTTTTCATTCATTTTTGAAAGCCTTTTGCAAATCATCGTTTTCGATTTGAAATTAATTATATTAATCATTGGTTTGCCTCCTCTCATTTAGTAAACTTGTTATAGTTGTTAATGTAGGTAAAAAATTTAGAATTTTTCAAAATGAGAATAACTGTAAATCAAAACAAAAGAGGGTAGTATTAGTAATTTACACCTATAGTAAGTATGGTAATGGGTATGGCATACTATGGTAGTATATTAATTTACACCTTTTCTTCTACTATTAATCATAACCTTCGAAATCAGCGTAAAATTATGTGTGTCACTGTTGACCATTATCTTAGTTCTTGCTTGAACTGAAATTCAATAGATTTGTTTTCTTAGCCTTTGTACACAATTAAGTTGTATTATTTATATCATATTCAATAGTGGACATGACTCAGTAGACTCTAATATAATGTATCAGTTTAAAAATTCAAAAAATATTTACGAAAATAAGAATGTGGCAGGCACATAGAAGAGTCTTAATAAATTTTAAACTTCATTGGAAATTGCTAAAATTGACAAACGCAATTAAAAATGTACTTTTGATAGTATACAACTTTATCCTGTTATGCAAACGTCAAGTTTTGCTACTATGTAGACAATAATTTCTTAAAAACATCTTTTTATGCATATGTGGAAAATATGCTAATTGTATTAAGTTTTCTAAGGTAACAGATATTAGGATATTCTTTATAGAAATTTTCTCATAGAACGTAGCATACGGATTTTATATTTGGTAACTTTGCAAGCCTGTGTCAAAACCAGTCGTGCTATTAATGCCAATATTAATAAAGAAAATAGCATAGTAAATTTAAATTACGTATATCAGTTTCAAGATTTTCAAGAATAGCCAAGAGAGATGTATACTTTTAAAACATATTTTAATGTTTTCATGCTAAATGCAACAAAACGAAATTAATATTTACTTGCAAGATGAACAAAACCATTTTTCTGTAATATAAGAAATGATTACCGAAATAGGTTCGTACAAAGGGCCCCCAGAACTTGTTTTGATTCATTATGATATATAAGATTAAATCCTACAATATAGCTTTACTGTACAGTGAAGATATTTTTAGTACAGCATAAGATTATACCTGCCAACCATCTAATTAATATTTCGTAAAATGTTTAGTACAGCATTTCTTTCCACACTAGTACTCTTTTTGTGTATTTGCTTCTTATTTAATCGCAATTACATTGAGAGAAAGTAACTTAAAAGAAGAAAAAGAACACTGTTAAAAAAATTCCGTGAGATTACGGGGAAACCCCAACAATAATTTCAGGTTATTATATACTTCATATATGGTCTACACTTTTTTTTTTTTTTTTTTTTTTTTTTTCGGCCTTTATTTGGAATCTTTGCTGCCGGGCTTTCCCCGTAATATTATATGATTTTATTTTATTTTATCTTTTACAGTGAAGGAAGTACCTACAGTTTTACGGAATTGTTTGTCAAACATGTAAGATACGCAAGAAATATTTGACTTTCCATATGGCTATAAAAGTAATCTTTGCACTTTCTCATTAAAAAGTAAGGGGACAAAGTTGCTTTTATGTGACTGTTTAAGGAATAGCGAAAACAAAGTTTACTTTTCTACACTTGCTTTTATTTTAGATAAATTATTACAAAAACAAGCACCGTACGAGAACTAAAAAGAAGCAATCAATTATATGTTATATTTCTCTCTAAAAAAAATAATAAGTTATTAAATTGATGTTGGCAGTATTCCATCCTTCCTAATTATAAAGAAAATGTCTTTATTTTATTTATTTATTTATTTATTTATTTATTTTTAATGTATTAGTCAAAGAAATTCAGAGCAGTTTATATTATGTTAAGAATTAGAAAAATAAAAATCTACAAATATTGCGTTTTATATAAACGTTTTTAATTAACTCATGTTTTTAATGTTTCGTAAAATTTTATTTCAGCTTTATTGCATTTGTTAATATATCTATATCTATCTATCTATCTATCTATCTATATATATATATATATATTATGTTAGGAATTAGATAAATAAAGGATTGTGTAAAGATTCTTTTTTAATTGGCATCAGCTGTACAATAAGTATTTAAGAATTCTAAAGCCGTTATGAGGGTTTTAGTTAATATCTTTTTAAATAATAGGAATGCTTCAATTTAAATCGTCAATTCGATTTCTTTGGATTATTTCAATCATTTGGTATAATAAAAGATAATTATGTGCCAATTTGTACGATTCTAGGTCATGAATAGTAGTATTAATGTCAGTAGTAAATGGGTTATTATAATGTAGAGGGGGGTCATGAACTAATATTTTAAAAAGTTCCCAACTTCTTTTCTATTTGTCAGATCGAACATATCAACAGCTTTAAACCTAACGAAGAATACGAAGATCACTTTTAAAAAAGCGAGAGTAACCCGCTTCAGTAGTTTTTGAACCTATAATTAACACACATACATTGTTGAAAAAAATTCCGTAAGATTACGGGGAAAACCCGGCAGCAGAGATTCTAGACTAAGCCCGTAAAGAAATTGTATTTTACGGGAACGTAACATAATTTAAGATTATTAAATACTTAATTTACGGTCTAAACTTTTTTTTTTTACGAGCTTTGTCTGGAATGTCTGCGTCCGGGCTTTCCCTGCAATCTTACATTATTATTTTTTTTTTCAGTGTAGTTTATACTTCGTTTCATATATATATAGAGAGATAAAAGCTTCACACCTATTTCTTTCTGGTTAATGTCTGAATAAATATAAAGCTGTTCCGCGAGAAATTTTAATTTAACTTTTCAACATGTATGGATAAACACGAAATGTAATTTTTTCTTGTACCTCTATCAATAATTAACATAAAAGTTTATAAAATTGTACCTGTTGTCATACTGCCTTAATCTAAAAAATCTGAAAGTGTCAAAATGCAATGTTAGCATTCGAAAAAAAAAAAAAAAAAAAAAAAAAAAAGAAAAAAAGAAAGAAAGAAAGAAAGAAATTGATACAGGATGTAATATGAAGAATACTCCGTAAGCAATATTTAACAAAACTGTAACACCTAGAAGTTACTACCAATCAATCGACACCAACCGCATATTTAAAGGATGATTTTAAGCAACATTACGCGAAAGGATTTTTTTTTTACTTTTTAATATTTTAACAACACACAGTATAACGAAATTAATTTACGTTATTAAGATAAACAAAACACGTTTAGGTATATAAAAAATGTAATTAGTATAATATAGTAGATTTCCAGTGACACACAAAGTTATTTGTATAATTTATGAGTTATAAATATAAACTAATTAATGTTAACATTTAGTTTAAAGAGTATTTTGCTTATTACACTACATAGTGCTCATGCAAATTTTAGACGAAGGCTTGAGAAAAATCAATCTTTTTGATGCTTTTTCATAGAAAAAATACTAAAAAGGTATTTTTAAGAAATTCCTTCCTCTTAAGTTAATATATATATATATATACTAGCAGGCTTTGCCCACTTCACTAGTCACTACATTAAAATGATTTATTTTTAATTAAATAATTGAAACGTTTAAATAAATATATTTCTATTGGCGACTATTTTCGCCACATCTTTAGTATGGAATCTTGTCAGTGATATTAAATAAATATATATATATATATTTATTTAGCTTCTCGAATCTGTACAACAAAACTATTATTAAAACGAATATTCTCGAAAATAGTCCAATAGTAAAGCTTATTCTTCGACTATTATGGAAACAGTTAAAACTGTTACTTATTTAGAAAAAGTCACTATTAGATGAATGTTCTGGAACATTCTGAAAAACAGTCACTTGTTCCACAGGTGTAAAGCAAATAACATCAAATACTCCGGAGTATAAATCTTCGCAAGCTCAAGAAAAATGTTTATTCGCTTAGAACTCAATCTTTAATGTGCAATCACTTAGAGCAGGTCTCTGAATAGATCTGATTCGCAGTGAATACATACTCTCTTGCATAAATCAATTCACTCCTATTTATAACTTTTTGCGATGATTCCATCGAGAATCCCATGAAAAGCTCGAGATCTGTGCTTGAGGAATTCTAAAGTACCATTTTTCTTTAAATTTGGTTACCCTATTACCAAATTTGGTCGCCCACTCACCAAGTTTGTCGCCAAGGTTGACCCTACTGAAAGTCAATTACCCTTTTATTTTCACTTCGCCTATAAAACTGCTTTCATTGCAACAGTGCTAATCATCCAGGGCAAGAATTAAAACTTATGACACTATGCTATGAGCACTATTTCTGCCGCATTTTAAACAACTAATATTTTTATGGTTATATATATTTCCCATTAAACGTATTATTTTTATTTATTTATTTAAATATTAGTTTACATTAATCAAATATTTCTGCTGGACAATGTACAAGTACAGTCACACACAGCAGCTCGTATATGTGTATTATAAATTAGTGTAGTGATTGGTACATAACAAAAAAAAAAAAAAAAAAAAAAAATGTAAACATTACCGTGCTACACAACTTTATTAAATCTCTCCCCTGTCGGCTTTTGAATTTTTGTCACCATATTAGTGATTTTTTTTTTCTTTAATAGAATTTCTTATATAAAAGGGAGAATCCTATTTTGTTGATACTTTTATCCTACACCTTTTTGTTAATTTGTGAGAATTCTTCATAGTCAGTTTATATTTTTAATGGTTTTTAGGCTTAAAACAGTGCTTGAAATAAATTTTCTATTTTAAAACTACATTTTTTCCCTATAAAATTATCTATTCAGATAAAAATAGATCATTTATCTGACTACTATTTCTGTTTAATTTCTTTAAATGGCTATTGCTAAATTAAAATGGATAAAAATGGCTGTTGCTAAATTAAACTTCTTGGCGAAAACCATTCGGTTTATTTCAACGCCAAAATTTAAAAAATCGCCCAATAGGATCTATAAATAAAACTGATAAAATAAATTTATATTTCATAGAGTTTATTGTAGTAAAGAAACAGTCAAATGTGACGTCATAGGCAGTTTTTTTTTTTTTTTTTTTAATAACAACTTGACAGTAAAAATCTACATGCATATATATATATATATATATATATTGTTCACGTTTAAGAAAACGTATTTATTTTCCCGTCGGAAAAAAAAAATAAAATAAAATAAAATAAAATGAACTCGTAAATTTTTTTTTGGCAACAATTAAAATAAGGATAAAATTTTAGTGGCTATTTTTACAGCTATTATGAAGTTGATATTTTCATATTTTAATTAATTAAAAAAAAAAAAAATCAAAAGTTCGATAATCAGGCTTCGATGTGCACAAGGACCCCTCGGAGGGCACATTCATGTCGAAACACGTGACTGTCCGAGCTACCGTCTTCGCGCTACGCTGTCCAAACACAGACACACAGACATTGTATTTTTTATATATGTTACCGTTAAAGCATGAAATCCGTAATTTCATAGAATAATTAGGTATTTCATGAAATAACTAGACAAGTCAGTTAAAGTATATAATATTATTAAATTCTACGATTTAACTAGGTATTCTACAGAATAACGATTACTTGATCGTTAAAGTATAAAATGATTCTGCATAATCCCCGCTAAATTTTGGCGAATGTGATTAATTATTCAATATTTACCACATTTACCGGTTAGCAGTGCTGCAGCACAAAATTTTGCATATTTTTCAGACACATGCACTTTGAGATAGGAGTACCCACAGTGATTTTTTTTCATGTACGCAAATCGTACAGACGTTCGAAATACTGGCTGCTGCGGTACAAAATTGTGCATATGTTTCAGATTCATGCATTTTGAGATAGGGGTATCCAATAATGTTTTTTTTTTTGTTTTGTTTTCATGTACGCAAAGCGTACAGACGTTCGAAGTACTGGCTGCTGCAGTGCAAAACTGTGCATATGTTTCAGATTCATGCATCCTGAGATAGGGGTATCCAGTGATGTTTTTTTTTCATGTACACAAAGCGTACAGACGAAACATCACTGGATACCCGTATCTCAAGATGCATGAATCTGACACGTATGCACAATTTTGTACTGCAGCAGCCAGTATTTCGAACGTCTGTACGCTTTGCGTACATGAAAACAAAAAAAAAACATCACTGGATACCCCTATCTCAAGATGCATGAATCTGAAACATATGCGCAATTTTGTACTGCAGCAGCCAGTATTTCGAACGTCTGTACGCTTCGCATACATGAAAACCAAAAAAAAAGCATCACTGGATACCCCTATCTCAAGATGCATGATACTGAAACATATGCACAATTTTGTACTGTAGCAGCCAGCATTTCGAACGTCTGTACGCTTTGCGTACATGAAAACTAAAAAAAACATCACTGGATACCCCTATCTCAAGATGCCTGAATCTGAAAATTATGCACAATTGTGTACTGCAGCAGCCAGTATTTCGAACGTCTGTACGCTTTGCGTAAATGAAAAAAAAATCACTGGATACCCCTATCTCAAGATGCATGAATCTGAAACATATGCATAATTTTGTACTGCAGCAGTCAGTATTTCGAACGTCTGTACGCTTTGCATACATGAAAACGTAAAAAAAACATTACTGGATACAGCTATCTCAAGATGCATGATACTGAAACACATGCACAATTTTGTACTGCAGCAGCCAGCATTTGGAACGTCTGTACGCTATGCGTACATGAATTTTTGATCAATTAATTTATAAAATAATTTTGAAATTGTTTATTTTATACTTTAACGGTGTGTCATTAGTTATTTCATAGAATAACTAGTTATATCATATAATAACTACGTAAAGTATGAAATTTTTTATCTATTATATACTTTAACTGACTTGTCTAGTTATTTCATGAAATACCTAGTTATTCTATGAAACAACTGAGCTATATACTTTAATGGTAACATATATAAGGATATATATATTTTTTTTTTTTTTTTTTTATTTAGTCATCTTTTTTTACGAGATTACGCGTGGCCACACAGAATCATCGTCTTTTATAATTTTCATTAAAATGAAAGCTATAACTTTATTTATTTTTATTTTTTTCTTTCCCTATAACAAAACAAAGCATAATCTAGTGTTCAATACTAAAGTAAAATATATTGATATTTGAAAATATGTAATAGTTAGAAAGTGACTATAATATATGCGATATGCATATTTTTTCTTTCTTGTTAATTTTTAATGTGTTATAATACATAAAACATCTTCATTAATAGTCTTTGTTCTGTTTTTTATTATTATTAGTGCTAGAGGCTTATTTCAGTAGGCACAGTTGTCGAATTTTTATACGTCACTCTTAATTAGTGCTAGAGGCCTATTTCAGTCGGTTTATTGAATGGGGATTTATTGAATGAAGTCCCCCCAAGGCCCAACTTTGACATGAGTCCCCCCCAAGGTACCCCTATTTCAGTCGGTACAGCGTTGTCGAATTTTTATAATACACTCTTAATAGTGCTAAGGGCCTATTTCAGTCGGTTTATTGAATGGGGATTTATTGAATGAAGTCCCCCCAAGGCACAACTTTGACATGAGTCCCCCCCAAGGTACCCCTATTTCAGTCGGTACAGCGTTGTCGAATTTTTATAATACACTCTTAATTAGTGCTAGAGGCCTATTTCAGTCGGTTTATTGAATGGGGTTTTATTGAATGAAGTCCCCCCAAGGCCCAACTTTGACATGAGTCCCCCCCACAGGCCCAACTTTGACATGAGTCCCCACCAAGGTACAACTTTGACATGAGTCCCCCCAAGGCCCAACTTTGACATGAGTCCCCCCAAGGCCCAACTTTGACATGAGTCCCCCCCAAGGTACAACTTTGACATGAGTCCCCCCCAAGGCACACCTTTGACATGAGTCCCCCCAAGGCACACCTCCCCCTCATTGGGAAAAAGAGAAAAAACGTTGTCTTGCGGCTATAAGACAGTTTGGACTTCCAACGTTATTCGTTACAATATCTGCAGCTGAAACACATTGGTTTGATTTAATGAAAACTTTATCATGGAATTTGGATCGTCATGAATTAACTAAAGAAGAATTTGTCGATATTAACAAGTTTAGCAGTAGGCCTCTGGCACTAAATTAAAATCTGTCAATGTCAGATTTTCATGTTTTAAATAATGAAATAATGTCGTGTCTGTATAATTTTTATGTATTTATTATTATTACTGTTCTAAACTTATTAAGTTATAAGTAAGGTTTTAAAACGAATTTGATTAAAAAATGTAAAATATGTATATAAATATATATATAATATATATATATATATATTTACTAACCTGTATATTTAATACATCATAATTAATATTGTATTAATTTTTCTTCTGTATACATGAACAACAAGATATTACAAGATAGTTTCGTTACGACAATATATATGTATATATATATATATATATATATATATATAGTGCGTGTATTTATTCTATGTTTAAAGATTATTTAAAGTCCCTTTTTTCAATTTTACATTAAATCTGAGAACAAAATTAATTCTTACATCATACTTTTCTTTCATTAAAATATTTAATACCCATTCCTTAATACCGTCCTTTATACAATAATACAGCAGAGATATTTTTATTTTATGTATTTGAGTTAATGCTGGATTAAATTTTCAGATTACATCTTATTTATAATGTGCGCATAAGATTTATTATCGCTTTTGAAAGTGGCAAATATAATCTCTTTTCAGAATATGTACTCAAATCGATTTATTTTAATAAGTATCATAACAGTCTGCACTATTTTCTGCATTCTGAAACAATTTTGCTTTTTGTAAAACGGTAATGTACTTAATAATTTGTATGTATATTTATTTATATATTTATATGCATATACATGTATCCACAGTTATATTTCTACATTTACAATTCAGAGTGATTGTATGTAAGAGTACTACAATTTAATATATTCCCTGTATGTTATATCTAAGATCTGTTATTTAAGTATACCTAAAAATTAAATGTCTGCTTTGCAAACTACATGATATATATTTATTTATATAGAAACATATATAGAAATATATATAAACATATAATTTATATATATATATATATATATATATAGAGAGAGAGAGAGAGAGAGAGAGAGAGAAACAAAGTTTACGAGTTAACGACTTGCAACACAAACGAAACTATACTCAACAAAATCATAACAGAAAAGCATAAACTAAAACAAAATTTATGAATAATTAATTCAAGAAATTTAAGAAAGGAAGGAGGCAGACGGCAAGACTTGTGACTTTCTGGTGGGAATAAACTAGTTTTATGCTGGCAACACTTTCCCAGACCTGGCAAGAAAAGAAAAAACAACAAACTACTCTGAAACCATACCTTAAACACTGGTTGCCATTCTGAAACTCAAACACCACTAACTTCGATAACTGACATCACTTCCCTTCAGTATTAGGTGTATTTCTTTAGAAATCGACCTATTGCAATCACTTCGTTTATCTATATATCTATCTATCTATATCTATATATATATATATATACAGTGAACTCTCGATAAAATGGATAGTCAAGGGCCAACAATTTCTGTCCATATTACCTAGAGTCCATTATAACAGGAGTTCATAAACTAAAGTTCCATCTTAGCCCCTACAAGTACAGTAACCCGTAATTTTGAATGTTTGTCGCTTGTACACTTTTCTCCTCTAAAGTGTAAACTTTAAATAGGTTGAGCTTTTTTAAAAAAAAGTCCTGTTTCATCGATGTTAAATATGTTTTTAGTTTTGATAGTTCGTAGTCTTTGATAAGGCATGACAAATTCTCTTTCCGCTCTTTTATGTTTTCTTCTGGTACATTTCCGATAACGAAATCCTTTGCTATGTCTCCACAACAGAAGTGGAGACAGGTGCAAATTGTTGACTTGAACTGTCACTGTTAATCAATACTGTTTACCTCCTACGGTGTACTAGCGTAGAGTGCAAGAGATTAACGCTTTTATTATTGCACCTTTTCATGTTAAAAAAAAAAAAAAAAAAAAAAAACTGAAAAATTTTGGGAACTGGCTGTTTTTCGAAGAAATTAAGCTTTGAGGGAAAAAAAATGTCCATCTTAACAAATAAATTGTACGTAAAAAGCGATGTTTATTACATGCAATTCCTATAGGCCTTAGCCGGGGATTCTGTTTTTGTGCGTAATAACGAGAAATCCATCTTAAACGGGGCCATCTTAACGTGAGTTCACTGTATATCTATCTATCTATCTATCTATCTAAAATGAAAATTTTGTCATCACGATAACTCCCGAAATAATACTCCAAATCGAACCAAATTTGGACAGTGAACTCATCATATAAATATCTTGGATGAGATCGTTAATCAAGTTGCTCCGACGTTTTGTTTTCAAGTGGCAGCCACTTAAAAATTTCAAACCGACATTGTAAAAAGCATATTTAAAGCAAGATTTGCTTGAATTTTGATGTAAATACAAGCCACATAAGGGTCTCGATGATGTTTATTAATGAAGTTTATCCGCCATTTTTAATAAAGTGGCAGATATTTTAAGTTAAGCGGGACAACTTAAAATCAGGCTACCACTTAAATTTAAAATCACTATAACTTCCGAAATAATACTCCAAATCGAACAAAATTTGGACAGTGGCTTAACTTAGTTTATAAATATCTTAGATGGGTTTGTTAACCAAGTTGCTTCGCCATTTTGTTTTCAAGTGGAGACCACTTGAAAAATTTCAATTTCATATTGTAAAATGCGTATTCCGAATTTGTTTGAAATTTTATGTAAATATAGACCACATAAGGGTCTCAATGATGTTTATTAATGAAATTTATCCGTCATTTTAATAAAGTGGTAGATATCTTAAGTTAAGCTGGGCCACTTGAAATCACGCTACCACTTGAAAATTTAAAATCACAATAATTTCTGAAATAATACTCCAAATCGAACCAAATTTGGACAGTGTCTTAACTTATCTTATAAATAACTTAGATGCGTTTGTTAACCAAGTTGCTCCGCCATTTTGTTTTCAAGTGGAGACCACTTGAAAATTTCAAAATCAAATTGTAAAAGGCGTATTCCGAAATTTTTTTTATTTTGATGTATACATACATTTTACAAGTGTCTCAAATAACTTTATTAATGAACTTTATCCGCCATTTTTAAGAAAGTGGCGGATATCTTAAGTTAAGCGGGGCCACTTGAAATCAGGCCACCACTTGAAAATTTAAAACCATGATAACTTCCGCAATAATACTCCAAATGGAACCAAATTTGGACAGTGATATTATCATATAATTATCTTGAAAGTTTTCACTGGGCAACTTGTCCCGACATCTTGTTTCTAAGTTCCAGCCACTTGAAGTCACACTGCCACTTAAAAATATGCCATCACGATAACTTTTAAAATACTAAACTGATTCAAATAGAAGTTGGATAGTGAACTTATGGTTCAAATATCTAGGATAAGTTCACTTGGTGACTTGATCCGCAATTTTATTTCCAAGTGGCGGCCACTTGAGAATTTGTCATTATGGTAACTTTAGTAATACAGAATCAATTCGCATCGAATTTGGGTAGTGGATTTAACATTCAAATATCTCAGATAAGTTCGCTGGGCATCTCACTCCACTTTTTTTACAAGTGGTGCCACCTGAAAATTTCTTATGACGATAATTTTTGAAGTACTGATTTAATTTAAACTAGAACTGGATAATGAACTTATCGTACAAATATACTGGATGATTTCGATGGGCAAGTTGTTTTGCCATTTCGTTTCCATGTCGCAGCCTCTTAGACTGCCACTTGAAAATTTGCCATAAAAATAACTTTTGAAATACGGCACTGATTTAAACCACAGTTGGACAGTGAACTTATGCTTCAAATATCTTTGCTGTGTTTGCTGGGGAACTTGTTCCACTGTATTGTTTCCAAGTGGCGGCCACTTGAAAATTTGTTATCACGGTAAGTTTAGAAATACTTAATCAATTCAAATCAAAGTTGAAAAATGTATTTATCATTCAAACAACAAAAATCTAGAAAATTCACGTAACTCGTGAACCAATCACGTTATTGCGTCCATCTTTGGTATATCGGTAATAAGTATTTTCTCGCCAAAACTCGCCAAAATGTCACCATAGGAAAAGTCGCCAAATTTGTCGCGAAATCCATTACCTGCGTTACTGGGTCTTTTTAATGCGTATTTAAGGAAAAATTAGGCTATTTTAATGCTAAAACAAACTAGAAATGCAGAAAACTAACATTTTATGAACTTACTAAGAATCTTTGAAAGAATTTCTACAAAAAAAAAAAAAAAAAAAAAAAAAAAAAAAATCAAATTTGCAACGATATCTTAGATGAGCAACTTTCTCTGCCATTTTGATCGAAGTGGCAGCCACTTAATTTATCAACACGATGACTTTTGAGATTTTGAATTAATTCGAACTATATGTGTACAGTCGACTTATCTCACAAATACATTTCATATATTTGTCAACTTAACCCACGATTTTGTTTCCAAGCGCCAGCCACTTGAAATTTTAAATTCACATAAAAATGTATTTATGAACCGATTTGCTTAAGACTCCATATGTGCATAGCCTACATCAATATTTTTATCACGTGCATTAATAATTTGCATCCGCCATTTTGAAACGAAATGACGGCTACTTGATAAGGAAAAAGAAATCAACCTACCCTTCCGAATAAGCCAGAAGGACTTGTTTTTATTTTTTTTATTTTTTATAAAACCCTTGAGCAAACAATTTAATAAACTTAACCGGATAACTTTGATCAATTGCTTGCTTGTAAAACGTAACATAACATTAATTTTATCGGGGGTTTCAGAACTTAGTTTATGTATGCGTCTAATTCCTTTAAAAAAATATTTCTAAAAACTGATAAATGTAAATTTGAAGAGAAATGTAAAAGGTTTATTGTTACAAAATTAGAATGATCCCTTTTATAATAAATTCTAGAAAAAAAAATTATTATCTTCTTTGATTTTTAGATTAATACCTAAAAAATCGTTTTCTCTCTCTCTCTCTCTCTCTCTCTATATATATATATATATATATATAGTTGAAAGTAGGTCAATATGATCAATTTTTATTTGAACACATTATAATAGTATTTTGGTTTCAAAAATTGCAAACGTGTAAGTGTTAATAATACGTTTTGAGGATTTTATGTTACAAAATGTTGTTACATGCAACACTTTTTGTTGAAAAAAAAAAAAAAAAAAAAGTTATTTTCGTGTAATATGGACCAAGCGGGTAATACGGAATATCTATAAACAGAAATATTAATTAATCTTTTCCTTAAAGGATTATATTGTATAGTTAAGTATTGTTACTGAAAATCATGAATAATTGCAACATAAAAGTTTTATTTTGATGTTATTGTTGAAGATAAACGGTATTGAAAAGTTATCAACATTTAAGTTTTAGAAAAATCGCAACTTATTTACCCTCTCAATTCCGAATATTTCGTTTCAACTCCAGTACAATCTACATGCACTCACAATTTATGGGAACTAAAATGTATCCACACAAAACCCTCCTGAGTCCTTGATACATATTCCATCAGGAAAGATGCGTTTTTCATTGTCAATTTTTGGTATGATTTGTGGTAAGAAGTCCATTTCGGAGGAAACATCAGAATATTAAAAATTCGTATCACAGCTAGTGTCACTTTCTGGCAGTGTTTGAAGTTTTTCTTCTGATTTTTGTTCTTTATCTTCATTCCTCCCTTGGGTTTATCTTGTCCCCTGTATAAACATTTTCTTAAAATATTTATTTATATATATATATATATATATATATATATATATATTTCGATCTCTTCTTGCCAATGCCTTTCTCCAATTTAATCTTATAATGATAAATTTGAAGTTCAATAAAAACGAACCTCAGTAAGACAAAAGTTATGTCAAATTCATTTGTTTCCACAGTGAATATCACTGTTGATGTGGAAGAGTTAGAAACGGATAAATCAAAAAGGGTACTTATCTGGGACAAGTCATTACGATTAGTTGAAACATCATGAAATAAATTAACAGATTTAAACATGCATAAAGAGATTTCGGAAGGGGTAGAGTTATATTTAAAAGCCACCTCTCAATTGATTTGGGAAAAAAACTAGTTGGTATAGGTGGACTCTGCTCAGTTCCTCACCATATTTATGCTCTCATAAATTTTTACTGCGAGACGTATTATAATCATGTTAAAAAAAATGAATTTGACCAAAGCTTGATACAGTGACAGAACGAAATCCCCGCCCAATAGGCTATCCACCGTTCACTTCGATATATTTATCTTATTCTAATCTATTAATTTATTTTATCAGGGTCAATTCTGTTGTTTAGTTTTCATGCTACTTTTTCCAATGCAATAATCCTCAAATTTCATATTTATATGGAAAATTTACAATTTCGATATGTTGATAAAATCGTAAATTACGAATAATTTACGAAATTTTCCGATTAGAATATTTGTATTCAATCATGTTCAAACAAATATCATAATTGTAATTTTGCAGTTCTGTAATGTATTTATGATCCTCAAAATGGAAGTTTATGCTCCATTTTGCGCTATTCTGACATGTTAAGTAAATCGTAAATTCCAAATAACTTACGAATTTTTTAAATTGGAAAAATCATAGTCTATGATATTCATGCCAGTACCCTAAATAATATTTCGAAAGTAGTTTGACATCTTTACGATGAAAATATCCCTCCAGATTGACGTTTATGTGAAATTTTGCTCTATTCTGTCATGTTAAGTAATTCGTAAATTTCCAATAACTTATAAAAAAGTAAAAAAAACGAGGTCGAAAATTTTCACGATTACCTAAGTTCCCCATACCTATAGTATGATGGGGAACTAAAAGAATTTGTAAGTGTATTTTTCATTTATTAACATATTTTTCAGAAAAATAGGTATTTAGCTTGTAAAAGTTTACAAATATTCAAACAATTAAGAGATGCGAGGAGAGATGTATCTTAGGATTTATCCGAAGAGACAGAAAGTTAATTACATGAATTAGGGAACAAACTAAAGTTACTGTTACCATTTGCAGAGTAAAGAAAATAAAATAGAGCTGGGCTGAAGAAACGATTATAAATGGACCACCAAAGTCCCATTTTGGATAACAAGAGATAAGAAGAGACTGAGGAAAAGACCACAGTGTCGTTGGAAAGACGAGATTGTTGCGTTTGCAGAGAAGATAGGAGAAAAACTTTAGAAAGCAGGGCAGATTGGAAGATTGGAATCACATAAATGCATATAGTATACTTAAAATGTCTTCCAAACTACATAAAATTTTATACTTTTAAAGATGTTTTTCATTTTAAAAGACAGAAAAGTAATTTTACCGATTTCATAAAAATCTTTATTTAAATGTTTTTTTTTTTTCTTTTTATGAATATTTAGCAAGAAAAGGAAACCAGAAATAAGCATTTTTTCGACTAATTTGTTTATACACATACGCAAGCGCGCGCGCACACACACACACACACATATATATATATGTGTGTGTGTGTGATACTGAATACACAAAATAAATAAAAAAATTCAAATATATATATCAGATCCAAAAATATAATATCGGAGTCATTACTTAGATTTTTTTTTTTTTTTTTTTTTTTTTTTTTAATGTTTAAAAAAAAAAAAAAAATCTTTATTTCATTAAATTAGTTGTTCAATAAGTGAGACGCATTAAAATAAATATTTATGTTAAATGAATTATTAATCTCCTCGTTAGAGAAAATTTACCGATGTCTTGAATTAAAGACTTAAATGTTCTTATGAATAAAATCATATATGCGAGTTATGCATTTAAATAATTGCATTTCCTGATTCTTCATACTCCACAGAGATTGTTTACCAATTAAAATTAATTGCACAGTAAACTTAGAGATTAGAGTATAAGACTTTTAATTTATTGAAATTAGAATGGTATTTTAGAAATCCTCTCTTATTATATTCTTCTGAAGACATCTGTTTACTAAAATTCGAATTAAGAAATTCAATAATTTAAGAATTTAATTTATAGCAATAATTTTAATTTCTCAAAATGTTTGAATATATCTGTAAAGCATTAAAATTATAAAAGATTTTATTTTTTTTTTTTTTTTTGACCCGACGTTGCTGGAAATTTAATGCTTAAACTTTAAAATTATTTATGAAAAAAAAAAAAAAAAAAAAAAAAAAAAAAAATTCTTTTATCATCGATTTAAATTGAGAATAATTTCCTTCCATAAATACACTGTTAAAAATTTCAGTTCAAACTCTAACCACTATGCGGAGTAAATTTATAAGCAATACCATAGTATAGTTGAACTTCACTTTTAAGTTTTCCACTTCTTGCGATTGAATTTAAGTTGCACGAAATCTTGGATTTATCATACTTCCATTGGCAAGAGAAGTATGAATCAGTAAAATTCCTATTTAAATCAAACCAAACTTAATTTGAAGAGTGTGGTCAAAAACATAGGGTAAAGTGCAAATTTTGTGCAACAACTCACCCATAGACAAGACTCACCCCTAGAAAATTTAGCCCATTTTATCAAAATCAACGAAACAGAGTTACAATACAAGAAAGCGCGGCACAGTGGCAGAGTATTTGACTTGAGACAAGAATTTTAGTCAGTCGAATTTTCTTTCTTTCTTTCTCTTTTATTTTTTATTTATTTATTTATTTATAACGTAATATCTATATTTGGTTCAACAGAAAATTACCAAATCATGGTAAAAGGTTAAACTATCGGGTAGTTTCAGCAACTTCAGTACTAAGTTTTGGTTCAAACTAACACCAAATTTTTAACAGTGTAGTTGTAAGAATTTTTCACTAAATTGTCATCACGATAATAATAATTATACAATTAAATAAGTTATAAATGGGTATCTAAATTAATAGGAGTTTTTCTTCATTTGCGAATCTGAAATCGCTATATATAAAATTAGAGACATTCTCAAAAGTTTTGAGAATGTTTCTTTTCATTATAAATCGTATAAGTTAAATAAAATGAAAATATTTTTGTCACACTAATGTTGTAACTTGAAATTGAAGATATTTTAATTAAAATGAAGCAAATGAAAAAAAAAAAAAAATCAGAAACTTGAAGAACACTGATAAAAATTTCAGTTCTAACTTGAACCACTATTTCGCGTGAAGCTGTAGGCAATACCATAGTATGGTTCAACCCCAATTTTTAATTTTGTATTTCTTGCGATTGAATTTGATTTGCACCAGACTTGGACCTGCCATACATCCACTCACCAGGGAAGTGTTTCGGCGTATATGCAATTTAATTCCCTTTGTTTTCAGGAGATGGCGCCACTAGCGCGCTAAATAGAAAGTGTGTATTTTCATGATAATAAAATATTTGAAGTGTGATCGCGTGTGGTTATGTAATGCAAAACAAATATTCATTACATGAAAAAAAAAGTTCTTTATTCAATTAATCACTATCCAGATGCTACTATAAGATGATCCTTTATTATACTTTTAAGAAGTGAGAAAAATATATCATACAGTCCACGAAGTATGTATAAGTAAAATTATTTTTGAAATCAAACCAAATTTCAATTGAAGAGAGTGACCGAAAACATAGCGCAATATGCAAAATTTGTGCAACAACTCTCCCATGGGTCCAAATGAGACCCTAGAAAATTTTGACTCTTTTATCAAAATAACGAAACAGAATTAGCGAGCAAGAAAGCGTGGCACAGTCCAGAATGTTTGACTTGAGTCACGAATGTCTTCAGTTCGATCTCCGTCACAATCAAATTTTGATTTTTTTGATTTTTTTAGTTTAAAGTATACTACCAAAATTTGGTTCAATATGAAACTACCGAATCATGGTAAAAGGTTAAACCATCGGATCGTTGCAGCTACTTCAGTACCAAGCTTTTGTTCAAACTAACACTTAGTTTTTCACTGTGAATGTGCGTCTTGAAAGTTTTGAAGAAAATAAGGACTAATGTATTGTTTTAAACTTACAAAATTTTATAACTTGTAGACTTTCTATCGCATTTCATGAAATCTAATCTTGCATCCTTTTTTTGTTTGTATGTTTGTTTGTTTGTTAATAAAATTTTATAATTTTCGAACATTTATATCCTACTTGATTTTACAATGTCATTTTTAAGACTGTCTTGAAAAAATTTCAACTTTTTTATAACTGACATATCAAAATCTCCCAATTCTCCCGATCTGATTGACATTTGTGTCCAATCGGGTCCAATTAAGAACTACTGCCTTTGTTGAAAACAAAATATTTTTTGTAACACTGAAAATACTGATGGACGAGTTGTCATGCTGGAAATCCCTATCTTGTTTGACGAACAATTTTACAACATACACACACACACACACACAAAAAAAAAAAAAAAAAAAAAAAAAGATTTTCAAAAGTTTTTATAAACTTTTCTAATCATTTATATCTAATTAAGAATGCTGTCATGGCTTGACAAATGCATTCAAAAGCTGCCCAAATGATTAGAAATTTTCTTTTTTGTTGCTTAATTCATTTTATTTCTGCATATCGTTAATAACATGCCAAATCCGCTAATGCATCTGTGTTCCATTACTTATCTCTGTTAAAGAGAAAGAAAAAGTTATATATGTAAAGGTTTTTGACCCCACTGCAATTATTTTCTTAACGTTTTCAGATGTGGTTTAGTAAAATCCTTCTATGAAACATATAGACATTTCTCTAACCCTTGTATGCACTTCTTTCTTATAAATATTCATTCAGGAATCCATCGTAATTTCACTGATATATTTTCTTAGTAGATACCATTTTCTGAATCCTTTTGTTATCATGTTGTAAAGTAGACTACAGACATCTTGAAATTTGTTCTTTTGAATACACTGATTTTTTTAATTTAAAAATCTTTAAAAAATACTTATTGAATTATTTACTGCAGACAATATATCTTTTATAGTTTTGCTTCAGCCTTTATCTAATGAAAAAAAGATCGCCAGTTGAAAAAAAAATTGATCGCTATTGACATTGAAACCTAAAGTAATTTAAACAATTTCTAAATTCCATAACTTTTAAAATTTTTTTAGAAAAAAAAATTGCCCGTTTATCCCTTGGTATTGAAAAGTTGCTTTAAACAGTGAATTTATTCACATCTTTATGACGCTAATTTTTTAAGATTTTGTTATACATTTTTTTTCTTCTTCCTACATTTTATATATTTTCGTTAGATGATAATTATTTACATAGTGTAATATTCCAGTGAGAAATTGTTAAAAATCTTTTTTCTAATAATAAAATTTATCTAAACAGAAATATATTATCTAAACTTCTGAGACAGCCTTTATATGGTGTAACAACATTTCTCAATCCCAGCATTGAAGACTATTCCAAAGTCTTGTAGGGGTGCAAAATTAACCGACATGTTGACATTTCCTAAACATGTAGTTATTTTTGCGTTTCCTTATTGCTAATTTCTATGAACCACAAAAATTATCATCCCTATTTTAACACTGAATTCGTTCAGTCAGACTTGAGTAGAGGCTCCATAGTCGCAAGAAATATGGTTAAAGAATAACTTCTATTTTCTGTTACCATACTGTAAACATAGTCTGACTACTAATATATTAAAGGTATTCTCGAGTAATTAAAAATACTATTCAAGTAAGAAGGATAGTATTTGTGCAAAAATAAGCAGAATTTAAAAAAAAAATTAGATTCCAAAATTTTACAGTATTTTATTTTTCAAGCAAAACATACATCAACATTTTCTTTTTATTTTTGTAGATCATTCAAATTCATTTTAAAATAGTTGGCATAGGTGGACTCTGCTCAGTTCCCCATCATATTTATGTTCTCATAAATTTCTAGTGCGAGACATATTATAATTCTTTTAAAAGAAGTGAATTTGACCCAAAGCTTGATACAGTAACAGAATGAAATCTCCGCCTAATAAGCTATCAACCGTTCAATTCGATATATTTATCTTATTCCAATCTATTAATTTATTTTACCAGGGCCAATTCCGTTGTTTAGTTTCATGCTACTATTTCCAATACAATAATCCTGAAAATTCATATTTATATGAAAAATTTACAATTTCGCTATGTCAATAAAATCGTAAATTACGAATAATTTACGAAATTTTCCTATGAGAATATTTGTATTGAATCATGTTCAAACAAACATCATAAATGTAATTTTGAAGTTGTCTAATGTATTTATGATCCTCGAAATGGGAGTTTAGGGTCAATATTGCCATATTCTGACATGTTAAGTAAATCGTAAATTATAAATAACTTACGAATTTTTTAAATTGGAAAAATCAGTCTATGATAGTCATCCTAAATAATATTTCGAAAGTAGTTTGACATCTTTACGATGAAAATATCCCTCAAGATTGACGTTTATGTGAAATTTTGCTCTATTCTGCCATATTAAGAAATTCGTAAATTTCCAATAACTTACGAAATTTTTATATTGGAAAATTCATAGTCATTAATATTCACGCCAGTGTCCTAAATAATATTTCAAAAGTAGTCGGACATCTTTACGATAAAAATATCTCACAAAATTGACGTTGATGTGAAATTTTGCCCTATACTGCCATGTTAAGAAATTCGTAAATTTCCAATAACTTGCGAAATTTTCAAAGTAGCATATTTATAGTTACTGATGTTCAGGGAATCAAAATCGATATTTTAAAACTGGTCTGACATTTTTACTATAAATTGCCTCAATATAATGCACGTTTAAGTGAAATTTTGTCCTATTCTCCCATGCTAAGAAAATCGTAAATTTCTAATAACTTACGAAGTTTTTTAATTCGAATGTTGTATATGAATGTAGGGTTCTTGCCAGTATCGAAAGTAATATTTTAAAACTGATCTGACTTCTCTGCGACAATTTGTTCTTGAGATATCGTGTACACAGACTAACATACTAACGGACTAACAAACTAACAGACACCCTACAGATGGATACCATAAATATTTTGTCATTTTCGCATTCCTCACACCTGAAAATGTGTAAAAATGTCAAAAAACTGAGTTTGAAAATTTTCACGATTACCTAAGTGCCCCATACCTATAGTATAATGGGGAACTAAAAGTTAGTAGCATTTTTACTTTCTCTTACTCGTAAGAGAAAGCTTTGTTCGGATCAAATTTTCGAAATTCAGTTTTTTTTATATTTGTACGTTTTCAGGTCCCTGAATATGAAAATCATTTTTTCAGTGAATTGTCTCTTATCGGTATTAATCAAGAACAAACAATAGCAAGAAATCCAAACTCTGTATTATAAATCTGTACCATTTAGTGTTGCTACACTAAACTTTTCGCTGTGATCGTGGAAATTATTCGTACATAGGAATTCAAAATTTATTATGTCTACTGGCGAAATTTTCGGTAGGTGCAGTTTAACATCTATAATCTGAACGAACAAAATAAAATGAACATATATCTTTATATAAAAGTATGTTTCGTGTATATATGCTTTGAAAATAAACAGCCATACGTTTACAAGTCTGCCCAAAAGAACTGGAATGCATTGAGACTATGATTAGGAATTGCTGGATTTACACACAAGGGTTTTGCTGTATGTTATTAATGTAAGAATATATTTAAGTACTCATTGCGGTACGTACATGATTTAAGGAAGACATACAGGGCTATCAATAATTAAGCAAAAACATTTATTCTACTGCATATAATTGGTGGAAGTCCTTTATTACGTATTACTATGTCGATGAACACTACTCGGGAAGGAAAATTTATTGCTCATACCCATACTGTAAACAAAGTATTTTTTGAAGCTCTATTTTCAACTCTGTTTTTTTTTTTTTTTTTTTTTTTTTTTTTGTATAATTACTTGCTTTGAGGGTTTATTGATTAATAAATTCGAGTTTTTAGCGTTTAATCATTGTGTATGTCTGTTATCAGAGTAATTTATAAACAAATAACTTCAAATGTTGTATTTTAAATTTCATGTTGCTCTTCTACTTGAAAAGTTTGTGCAAGTTTAAGAAGTTTCAAGAAGTGGTGCGAGTGAAAATTTGCTAAACAATTTAAATTAAATTTTTTAATTTAATATTAGCCTTGATTTCAAATAAATATTGGTAATATATTTTAACGGAGGATTGAGGAGGTGGTCTGCTTTCAAACGCAGAATTATATGTCAAATAAATCTGCTTCGAAATGTATTTTAATATTTTACCATAGGTTAAGATATAATACTTTTTATCTTACTTTATAATCACTAAACTGTTTTTAAAGTACTGAAATGCTAGGTAAGAAAAAGTCGTGTGAGCCATGTGGAGTAGTTCCAACGAGATATATAAATTAGAGTGCTGATTCAATGGATGAAGAATTAACTTTCCGTGGTTCAAGATGAATCACGTGACATGCTCGAATAGGTTGCTGTGTTTGGCCCTTTATCACTATTTTGGCATTTAAAATATCAGTTCGACAAATTATCATTATTATTAGGTAACATGACAGTCTTATGATCGAAATAAATTGTTTTTAAAATAATTTTACACATATTTCACATTTGAATAAATAATAAAATACCTTTTTTTTTTCATCGTTTCCCAACAAAGTTTAAAAGTGTTTATAAAAGAAAATATAAACTTTTAAAGAGCTAAATTTAACAACAAATGATAATTTTTCAACTATTTTTAAGCATTTTGTCGGTTAAAGTTCAACTACACGAAATAAAAGAGGAGTAAAATGAAAATTAAAATGATTTAGAACAAAAGAATATTAAACTACGTAAGTAAACAAAAACATTGGCGTTTATGACTTATGAGAAGAACAATCTCCAAACCGTTGCCATAGAAATTTACTGAAAATAAGTTGTTACCAAGGGAACCATCGAATACGCAGGTGCAAGGAGAGCATGTCACATGACTCATCTTGGACATTCTCCATTTATCACTCTATATTATATATCTCGTTGAATAGTTCCACACATCTAACCGTTTTAGATTTAATTCTTTAAAAATCTGAACAATTATTGTTATATTTTGCATAAGAAATTGATTTAAAAAAAGAATATTATTTTACATTATATGCTCGTTTATAAAAGTAATTGACATTACAGTTCTTTAAAGAAAAGATTAATTTTAATATAGACTCATTATGGAATTCTGTTTGAAGATGCATCTTTCGTAAGTTAAAATTTCATTTATTTTAAAATCGTAAATGTAACCTATAAATTGAAAAAAAATCATTTAATTTAAAATATAAATTTAGCCCTTTATTAATAAAATAACCTTTGAAATAAAATATAAAAATCATACATTAAAAAAATCTAGTAAATGTTGATCTCAATTATTTAAGACGAATTCTTATAGGTTTGCAGAATAAATCGTTCTTTTAAATTATATTAGATTCGTAATATTTTTGATGCAATCGTTCTTAAAATTGCGCAATGTAGCTGTAATTATTCCCTTTCCTGTTTCGCAATATCCTAAATCACCTCATACGGTTTGGCTGTAATAGAGTCTGCCAAGACTTAGGTTAATATAATCTAAACCGTCTCTCAAAATACAAAATTTCCTGTTTTATTAACACTAAGACAAATAAATCTTCATTTGGCGCTTTCAGGGATGGAACACGGGCGCAGTATTCATACCACTATCAATGTAAGAAAAATTTCTACTTCTTTCTTATTTCTACTTCTTACTTACTACCTTAAATCAACGATATTATAGGTAGTAAAATTTCTTAAACAGATTCCGGTATGAATTCTGCGCCCGTGTTCCATCCCTGCGCTTTTGTCTGACACATTTGCAGCCCTACCATATCTGGCAAAAGAAAATGGAAAGTGAATCATGCTCGTTTGATCACTCTCACTCGAATCGGTGTACAAGTCAATACGCAATTAAATTTCCTCTCTGTCCCACTTCATTATGACTGTTTCCTAGTCCTGTAGAACGTGGCACTTGTTATTAATTACTGTTAAATTTTAAAATGAAATTTAAGATAAATTTAGTAAAATATAATTTGCAAATTAAAAAGTGTCTATTATTTTTATGAAGATGTGAACATATTTCCTAACGCAATGTACTTATAAAATGATTCATCATTTTCAGTTTAAAAGTAATCTTCAAATAGAATTAGTAATACCTCATTCACAAGCCCCACACCAGATTATTTACTTTCTTTTACCCATTAAAATGGCATAAAAGGTATTGATTTTTGATTATATTTTCAAAATAGATTTTTTGTTATATTTGTACGTTTCTAGGTCCTTAAATCCGAAAAACATATTATAGCGGCTGAGACCCTAACACTTTCTTATAATCCGATTAATTGAGCTTAAATTTCGAATACATGTATAATTGCGATAACAATACATGATGAAGTAATAACTGACCTATGGTTGAGTCCCTGTGTCCTACCATTGCCTGCTTGCGGAGAAGCATTGTGTTAAAATGAAAAATTAATGTAATTATTTTAAAGAAAAATATAAACAAATGCAATCCATGGCCATAAAGTAAATATTTTTTCAAAAATTGAAATTTATACTACTGAAAGCTGATGAAGATTACAATAAATATACGAGAGGGTTTCATAAAGTAAGGTAACAAAAACTCTGACGGGTGTGCAAATTATTCGCAAGAATTAAAATCCCTCTGAAGATAACGAAGACAACCGCAGGAATCAAACTGTGCCGGTAGATGTTGCTGGTAGTCCAGCAATATGATTAAATTTCAGTTAGAAGATGGCTGCGTTGACATAAACTCAATCCGCTATTGAAATAAGAAGTATGATTAGGTTTTTGCCTTTACAGAAAAATTCTTCAGCTGAAATTCGTCAGAAATAAGTAAAGTGTACGGTATAAGTGTTATGTCGCGAAAACAGGTGTGGTTTTGGTGTACGGAATTTGACAAAGGTAGAACAGATGTGCGAGATGAAGAAATAGGAGGGCGACCAAACTCGTCCACCGAAGATGACAAAGTTTGCCGTGCCGAGGTTGTGATTCAGGGTGATCGTCGCATTACTCTGAGTAAAATTGCACAAGAACTCAATATCTCCACTGAGAGTGCACACAGTATTCTGCAGGAACAGTTAGGCTATCGGAAGACATGTGATCGTTGGGTACCGAGACAACTCACAGATGAGCAGAAAGCCATGCGAATGAAATTGTCTCTCAAGCACTTAATGCATTTTCAGCGGGAGGGCGCTACATTCCGACACGTACACCGTGTCGTTACCGGTGATGAAACATGGGTGCAATATGTGACACCCACGTCGAAGAGAACGAAGAGTACCCAAGTCTAAATATCGTGGAAACATCCTTCATCACCTTCTCGTAAAAAATTCAAAGCTACACTATCTGCCAAGAAAATTATGGTAACAGTTTTTTGGGACAACCGAGAAGTACTGCTGGCTGATTTTCTCACTCATGGAGGACAATAAAATTTTGAATAATTTGGCGTTCAGAAATAATGTGTCCTTACTGATCAGAAACATACACACACACAAAATAATAATAATAATAATAATAATAATAATTTAGTAGCCAGGATAAGTCAGTAATTCATCACTTACAATCCATTGGGTATTGACTTTTCTCCGCAAGTAATCACTATCTACTTTGGTATATGCAGTTTAGTATATGCAAATTTGTTATATTTAAAAATGTAAATTTGTAAACATATTATATACAAAAACATCAAACGTATAACAGGATGAAAAAAAAAAATTGCCATAGGTGCACAGGTAAGTATCTCATTTTAAATAGCGACTCCAGATTCATCAAAATCTGCAGTGGCTTCAAATATTGTATGCTACCTGTGACAAGGTATCCTGGTAAGTACTTTAAATCAAAATTGCTACTTTAGCAAACTCAGTATAAGACGTAGAACAACTAAGTGGCTTTTAACACTTGATTTCTGTGAAAGTTCCATGCCCGACAATTAATATAGCTACTGAGCTTCGAATGTTTTCAGTTATTGTGCTACGCTGGGTAGATTGCAGGAGGCAATTCACCGTAAACGTACCGGACTGCTCACAAAAGGCGCGTGTTGTTGCACGACAATGTCCAAGTGCAACAGCCACAGTTACGTGTTATTTATTACAGAAATTTCGGTGGGAGGTATTGGGACATTCCCTTACATACTCGACCTCGCACCAAGTGATTTCCATCTCTTCCGACATTTAAAGAAACACTTGGGAGGTCATCAATTCAGAACCGATGCTGAGGTTCAAGAAGCTGGCTTGACGTTGTTGCACAACTTTGATTGGTTTAGTGTACCAATGGTTTAGTGTGCCGATGGAACAAATGCCTTTATAAGTAAGGTAATTATGTAAAGAAGTACCTGTGCCTTTCTATATTGTATATATTTTTTATTTTCTGAATACACGTTTACTCTGGATAGGTTTGTTACCGTTCCTTTTGATATATATATTTGACGTATATATATGTGTATATATATATATATATATATATATATATATATATGTGTGTGTGTGTGTGTGTGTGTGTGTGTGTGCGTATACAGAGACAGAGAGAGGGAGAAGAGAAAGAAAAATATAAACTTCTCAAAAATACATACACACACACAATTTGAGTAAAAATTAAGATTCTCCTAAATATTGAAAAGTATGCTATTGAAGACAGAGGCTGATTAAAATAAAGTCATTTTATAAGAGAGAGAAATATATAAGCTTCCGTACGTTATAAAGTGGAGCAAGGTATATTAAACTTAGGGCACCTTGAAAAGGATTTCAAGGTTCTGTTAAAAAATAAATAAATAAATAAGTAAAACTAAAAATTATAAACAGAATTGAAAAACATACACACACACAAAATAATAATAATAATAATAATAATAATAATTTAGTAGCCAGGATAAGTCAGTAATTCATCACTTACAATCCATTGGGTATTGACTTTTCTCCGCAAGTAATCACTATCTACTTTGGTATATGCAGGAATCAAACTGTGCCGGTAGATGTTGCTGGTAGTCCAGCAATATGATTAAATTTCAGTTAGAAGATGGCTGCGTTGACATAAACTCAATCCGCTATTGAAATAAGAAGTATGATTAGGTTTTTGCCTTTACAGAAAAATTCTTCAGCTGAAATTCGTCAGAAATAAGTAAAGTGTACGGTATAAGTGTTATGTCGCGAAAACAGGTGTGGTTTTGGTGTACGGAATTTGACAAAGGTAGAACAGATGTGCGAGATGAAGAAATAGGAGGGCGACCAAACTCGTCCACCGAAGATGACAAAGTTTGCCGTGCCGAGGTTGTGATTCAGGGTGATCGTCGCATTACTCTGAGTAAAATTGCACAAGAACTCAATATCTCCACTGAGAGTGCACACAGTATTCTGCAGGAACAGTTAGGCTATCGGAAGACATGTGATCGTTGGGTACCGAGACAACTCACAGATGAGCAGAAAGCCATGCGAATGAAATTGTCTCTCAAGCACTTAATGCATTTTCAGCGGGAGGGCGTTACATTCCGACACGTACACCGTGTCGTTACCGGTGATGAAACATGGGTGCAATATGTGACACCCACGTCGAAGAGAACGAAGAGTACCCAAGTCTAAATATCGTGGAAACATCCTTCATCACCTTCTCGTAAAAAATTCAAAGCTACACTATCTGCCAAGAAAATTATGGTAACAGTTTTTTGGGACAACCGAGAAGTACTGCTGGCTGATTTTCTCACTCATGGAGGACAATAAAATTTTGAATAATTTGGCGTTCAGAAATAATGTGTCCTTACTGATCAGAAACATACACACACACAAAATAATAATAATAATAATAATAATAATAATAATTTAGTAGCCAGGATAAGTCAGTAATTCATCACTTACAATCCATTGGGTATTGACTTTTCTCCGCAAGTAATCACTATCTACTTTGGTATATGCAGTTTAGTATATGCAAATTTGTTATATTTAAAAATGTAAATTTGTAAACATATTATATACAAAAACATCAAACGTATAACAGGATGAAAAAAAAAAATTGCCATAGGTGCACAGGTAAGTATCTCATTTTAAATAGCGACTCCAGATTCATCAAAATCTGCAGTGGCTTCAAATATTGTATGCTACCTGTGACAAGGTATCCTGGTAAGTACTTTAAATCAAAATTGCTACTTTAGCAAACTCAGTATAAGACGTAGAACAACTAAGTGGCTTTTAACACTTGATTTCTGTGAAAGTTCCATGCCCGACAATTAATATAGCTACTGAGCTTCGAATGTTTTCAGTTATTGTGCTACGCTGGGTAGATTGCAGGAGGCAATTCACCGTAAACGTACCGGACTGCTCACAAAAGGCGCGTGTTGTTGCACGACAATGTCCAAGTGCAACAGCCACAGTTACGTGTTATTTATTACAGAAATTTCGGTGGGAGGTATTGGGACATTCCCTTACATACTCGACCTCGCACCAAGTGATTTCCATCTCTTCCGACATTTAAAGAAACACTTGGGAGGTCATCAATTCAGAACCGATGCTGAGGTTCAAGAAGCTGGCTTGACGTTGTTGCACAACTTTGATTGGTTTAGTGTACCAATGGTTTAGTGTGCCGATGGAACAAATGCCTTTATAAGTAAGGTAATTATGTAAAGAAGTACCTGTGCCTTTCTATATTGTATATATTTTTTATTTTCTGAATACACGTTTACTCTGGATAGGTTTGTTACCGTTCCTTTTGATATATATATTTGACGTATATATATGTGTATATATATATATGTGTGTGTGTGTGTGTGTGTGTGTGTTGGCAAGGGGTGCGAATCGGGGACTTCCGTGTGTATACACACCTTCAAACTCGGGACACACACGCAAATGGGGACGTCCCCAATTGCCAAAATTTAAGATTCGCATCTTATACTATTTAATAATGGATTTTTAGTATCTGGATATTAACAGAATAAAAAATTTAGGAAGTCTTCATTTGGAGGTATTTTGAAGCAAAGTGTGTATCTAGATTGTGTGTCGCAGAAGGAAGGGAAAAAGAAGTGTGTATGATAGAAAATCTTAGGTCCTCGTTTGGTCGGTAAAAATACATATCAGGCGATTGATGAATGAACAGGTGGGAAACCTGTTTCGAAGGAGGGGTTAATAATTACTATTTACTACGTTGTAGTAAACTGTACTTTTTTTCCCACGTTAATTGTAAAGTAGTTTTTGAAACCTACTTAGTTTGGGGCTATTATGCTTTCTGTAAATTAGGTTCTTTAATTCTTTGCAAAAAGAAATCTCAACATAAAAGGAAAAGGAATAATAGAATTTGCCTAAAAATGATTTTATAAATGCTTTTTTTATACTTAGTTTAGTATTTAATTTTTACATGAAAATTTTAACCTTGTTTATTAAAGAATGTAGTCCGGTTATATGAATTTGTTAATACTTATTTAATATTTATATTATCAGTAGTGCTGACATATGATTTTTTCATGATACTTACTGTACACATTTTGTAGGTTTTATGTACATATACACAATAGTTATTTAACAGCTAGATTTAATACCTTTTAAATATTTTTAATCAATAATTATTACAATATTTTATTTTAGGTAGAAAATTATCAACTGTATTTAATAATTAATTTATATGAATAAATAATATTTATTAAACGTAATTATTTATAACCATTTTATGAAGTGAAATTAGTGTTTTGTTATGTTTAAAAAAAAAAAAAAAAAAAAAAAAAAAAAGAAAGAAAGAAAGAAAGAAAAAGAAAAAGAAAAAAATTCCAGCATCTCTTACGGTAAAAATTTTATTAAAATTCTTGTTATGAAAGGATTTATGATATATTGTGCATTTAAATGGTTGAATGGTTTTAATGCTATTTTAACGTGCTTCACAGCGCCCCTAGAGGTCAAAATATGAATTTATAGTGGACTATAAATTTGTGGGTGCCTTAGGTTTTTTACAACTATTATAACTATATTAAATAAATTATGATGCATGTACTCGGTAATTTTCTTTATATTTGCCTGTGAAAATGGAATATTTTGTAAAATTTTCATCATTAAAATAAAAAGAAAAGGGGGGAAAAAAGGCATTTGTTTGAATTCATTTTTATACTTTATATCGAAATGAAATTTTAGCAATAATAAATAATTTACGTTTATAATAATATTTTTATACGTATGGTATATTTGTATGTTGTTTTTGAACTTTGTTTCCTAGGGTTGGCAAAAACTTACGTCATGAAAAAAGAACACCCCCCCCCCCTTTATTTATTTATTTTTATTTTATTTATTTATTTATTTATTTATTTTATTTATTTATTTATTTATTTTTGAGGAGGGAGGGGGTAAGGGGGAGAGGTTATTTACTATTAAATGTTATGCAGAATGGAAATTTTAGCGATGATAAATTATTTAATATTTTACTATAATGATTTTAATTCAAGTTATATAAGTGACTCGGGTGCAATACATCAGATTGGTAAGATTAGCAATTAGAAATATGAACAGTGGGGTTTTTCAAGATACGCGAACAGTCTGGTAATGTCTGTCAAGGAAAGAAAACACCACGGACATTTATGAACAAGAGTTTGCATTAGAGTCAGTATTTTTTATGGCACACCAAAAGCCTGATAATGTTTATCATTATTGCAGTTCATTAAAGCAAAACACTCGATTAGTGCTTATAGCCCTACAAAACTCTCGAGTAAGAAACTTGCACTGTCATAAGTTACATGTGTAGTGAAACAGTTCCTCACTAAAAGCGGCTAGTGTGTAATAAAGTAAAATCAATTATTTGGTACCATAAAAAGTATTTAGTGTCTAATATCCAGAATAAGATCTTTTTTTTTACACCTGAAATGTCAAAAATAAATAATTTTACGGACGCATAAAGGGCAGCTCAGTTATTTATATAGCATTGTATAATTGTACAGATAACTACATATTTTAAATGTAAAACTATGTATTTTATCTAGCTTTGAGAAAAAACGAAATTGGTAAATTAAAAATATGGTGACATGCATAAAATTAATGCACGGATTATATACTGATAAATACAGCATAAAAGAAAAATTACACACGCCGCCCTTTTAGGATCTAATACACACCGGCAAGTTAAGATCTTTTACACACAGGCAAATGAAGACGTGATACACACCGGCAAATCAAGACCTTTTACACACAAGCAAATGAGAACGTGATACACACCGGCAAGTCAAGACCTTTTACACACAGGCAATTGAAGACGTGATACACACCGGCAAATCAAGACCTTTTACACACAGGCAAATGAGAACGTGATACACACCGGCAAGTCAAGACCTTTTACACACAGGCAAATGAAGACGTGATACACACCGGCAAATCAAGACCTTTTACACACAGGCAAATGAAGACGTGATACACACCGGCAAATCAAGACCTTTTACACACAGGCAAATGAAGACGTAATACACACCAATCAAGACCTTTTACACACAGGCAAATGAAGACGAAATACACAACGGCAAATTAAAATCCATTACACATCCGCAAGTAAGAACATAATACACACATGCAAACAAGGACATAGTACATACCACCAAATGAAGACTTATTATACATCGGCAACCTAGGACGTAATTTACAACATACCGCACCTACAAGCCAGGACGTGGCAAATACAGAACTGTAGTAAGCAGGGGCTAAAAGCAGAGCTGGAGAGTATGATGAGGGCTTGGTCACCAAATTCGAAAGAGTGGAACCAGAAATACTGATGACGTAGCAAGAAACACAGAAGTAAAAAATGTGGTACTTGATTTTTTATAATTTCCGCACTTTCTGAAAGCAAAGTATTAGCAAGCCATGGCTTTTCATAGTTAATGCTGTAAGATTAAAAAACAAAAGAATAAACAAAATTTTTTGATTATCTATATTTTACTAACGGGAACGAGATTTAATAAAATTTTGCCAAAACGATGCAGTACTCAAAAGTAAATTTTTTAAATGTTTAATAGATAGAGGCTGAAATTAAATTTGTGTGAAATTTTTTTTTTTCGCAATTTAAAACTAACAAATAATACCATATACATAAATAAATAAATAAATATATATATATATAATTATAAAACATGAGTTTAAATTAAGAATAATGTATGTATATATTTCGAATGGTTGAAATTCATTTTGCAGGTTTATTTGATTAAACTACTTCGAAATTGAGAATGCATGGTGATGAATTGAATGCTATTGAAATTCAAATGAAGCAGTTATGTGTTACATTATATATTCCGTCGTTATATTATCGTCAAACATCAATTTCAGCCTTTATCATCTACTGCAATATGAAAGCCTCTCTTAGGTGATTCCATACTGCCCTATTCTCTGTAGTTCATCTCCATTCTGCTCGTTCTAAACTTCACAATATCATCACTCCAACGACACAGTGTCTCTTCCTCGGTCTTTTCAAATCTCTCGGCATCCAAAATAAAACTTTGGTGATCCATCTATCATCATTTCTTCTCGCAAGATACCCAAACTAGCTCCATTTTAACTTCTTGACTCAAGAAATATCGTCAGTAACTTTTGTTTGTTTCCTGATTCAAGTGTTTCTGTTTTTGTCTCTTCGGGTGAATCCTAATATGCATCTCTCTATGCTTCTCTGAGTTATTTGAAATTTTTGTATAGCTTTACATGCTAAAGACCAAGTTTTTGAAGTATAAATTAAAACAGGCAAAATGTACTGATCAAAAACTTTGCTTTTCTAATAAATTGGAAGGTCACTTTTTAAAAAATATATATACATACACATATATTACATATAATAATAAGCAAGAGGCCTTCCAAACTGTATGAAGTACGACCACTCCAAAAAAAAAAAAAAAAAAGATTCTGGAACGCGATTCTATTTTGATAAAATAAACGTCGTGTTATACCAGGTTTTAATTAGTTAAAAGAAAACTGTTCCATCCATCGCTACAAATGTTAAAATACTTATCAATCCGACGAATATCTATTTAACGTCGCAGTAAGATACTTAGTTCTAAAGATATTAAATAAAACCCCATTTCAACGTTAAATTTTTTAAAAAAGAAAGAAACAATGTTGCCCCCAAAACAGTTTTTTAATACGGGTCACAAAATCCCCACGGACAAAATCCCCGCCGGACAAAGCCCCCACCGGACAAAAGCCCCACCAGACAAAAGCCCCGCCGGACAAAAGCCCCATCGGACAAAATCCCCACCGGACAAAATCGCCACCGGACAAAAACCCCGCCGGACAAAATCCCCACCGGACAAAATCCCCACCGGACAAAAACCCCACTAAAGCTCAAATATACATGGGGGGGAGGCTAAAGGGGACCACAATGAGTATAGCAAGATAATATATATATATATTTAAGATATTAATGAAACTTTGTTTAATTATCATTAGAGTTTTAAGTAATATATACTGAGAGTTACATATTTCTGATAGGGAGGGGTTTCTGCTAAAATTTAGCCATCATTACTGCTCGTTGTATGTGTAGATGAATGTATATGGATGCTTTTAATTTCTGTCAAAATAATTTGTGTGTGTATATATGATATTATGTGAAAGATTATACACAAAAAATTAAAAAATAAAATATATATTAAACACATCTTTATTTATTAAAAGTGAAAATTTTTAATGTTTAAATAAATTTGTTTAATAGAACTATTTGAGCTTTTTAATGGAAAACCTATTTTTTAAAAAATTAATATATATATGTTTTTTTTCTATGAATGATTAAAAAGTAAAATAAAATAAATAAATAAATAAATAAAAATAAGTTTTAAAAAATTAACTAAAAATTTTAGAAAACTAATTTAACTAATATACATATAATCTATACATATAATAAATTAGTCGAGATTATTTAATACTATTGTTTTGGGTTTTAATATTAAAAAAAAAAAAAAAAAAAAAAAAAAAAAAAAAAAATCTGTTTTAAAATACTTTTAATAATAAAAGTTTATATATATATATATATATATATATATATATGAATGATTATAAGGAAAACCTAGTTATAAAAATATTTAATGAAATATTCTAAGTAAAAAACTAATTTATTAATTAAAAATAACATTTTTAAGATTTCAATTAAGTGAGATTGTTTAATACTGTTGTCTGGACTTTCAGTTAAAAAGTTTATTTAAACATTCGAGCGGTAATCGATGCTAGTAGAATGGGAGTGTTAAGTTCGATCCGAAGTCGCGTTCGTCGATCAAGCCGTTGAGAGTTTCCCCTGGTTTTCTTCGAAACTTTCGCAAGTATAGGCTAAGGCTCCCGCCCCCTATTCCCACCCCGGAGAGCATTTCACGCAGGTGTAGGGCACTCAAGTTATCAACTGGCTTTAGCACTACCACAATCACCACGAAGATTTTTTTTTTTTTTTTTTTTTTATATATATAAAATGATTCTTTTACTATAAATGATTATATATATATATACATAATTTATAGCAATATATTTTAATTAAAAATTAATTTAATTATTAAAAATATTTTTTTTCTTTTAAATAATTCAATTAGTTCAGATTGCTTAATACTATTGTTTGGTCGTTTAAATAAAAAAAACTATTTCAAAATGTTCTTAAACATCAAAAGATTTTTTTACTATCCATCATCATAGAAATAAGGAGCTAATTAAAATTATTTAATTTAAAAGACCTAATTGAAAAACTAATTTAATTATTAAAAATATATATTTCAATTAAAAAGAGAGAGAGAGAGAGAGAGAGAGAGAGATTGCTTGAATAATAATGTTTCAGATTTTAATTGTTAATCTTATTGTAAAATATTTTTAATAAAAAATTTTTAAAAGAAAAAAGAATGCTTATATATATATGTGTGTATTTCTGTTTCTTTTTTTTCTTTTTTTTTTTTTTTTAAGGTTAAAATTCATTTAATAAAATATTTTAATTGATAATACGTAATTTAATTATTAAAAATAATTTTTTTTTTAATTATTGAATTATTTAAGATAATTCAATATTGTATTATATATAATATTACTGTTTGGATTTAATAGAAAAAAAATTTAAAAAATTTTTTTAATATAAAAACGTTTCCTACTAATAATTATCGAAAAAGGAACTAATTAAAATAATCTGTATATTCTATGCGAGGTACATATTTAAAGCACAATTTGGTACCTTTATACTAAATACGATGCAACAAAATTAATATACATATATTTGATGTATACAAAATAAATTTTCCTGTAAAATAAGGGCCCGCTAGCACTCGAGAGGTTCTGTCCTGTAAACTGGTAGACGTAAGATTACGAGTTCGATCCCAGGTCGCTCTCGTCGACCATGCCGTTCGGTGTTTTCCGTGGTTTTCACCAAAACTTGTATAAAGGAGCGCTAAGACCCCTTAGAAAGACCCCACGGAAGGCACTCCTCTTCAGGTCTAGGACCTTAGTGCAATCTTTCGCCTTTACTCCCAATACCAATAGCAATATCTGTAAAATAAGATATGATTAGCGTAATTGATTGACTAACAGGGTGTCACAAAGTATTTCTGATATAAATGGGAAAACTACTTAATATTAATTTTCAGTGTTGTACGAATTTTTTTTTAGTACATCATATGGTGTGCATGTACAGTTTACACGATATATATTCGACATAAAAAGTAATCTGTTTAATGCTTTCTCTTATACATACATATGTATATAATATATGTATTATGAATGCGTTTTCATACATGCATAAATATACACGTTTCACACACCATGGAAGCCGAAAATTATTTCAGCAAATTTTGTCTGTGTATTTGTGTGTGAGTGTCAGCATGTCTGTACGCGTAGAACGCTATTTTCATTATTATAAAATATTCCAATATTAAAATATTAAAATATTAAAATCAGGGCGCGAAATTTCCGCTCGCCAGCTCGCTATTGGCGAGTGGAATTTTTACTGTGGCGAGTAAAAATTTGGTCTAGTTATGGATAGGATTCTTACACGATACGGTGACAGAAAACATTCTTTTTATAGATTTAAATATGGCAAAATCTTGCCGTCTTATAACCTCATAACCTGAAAAAGGAAAAATGCTTAGAGCATGCATAAAAGTTTTAATCTCTTCGGCAGTTTCGTTTCTCCAACTGTGATTTCTCCAAGCAGAGTGAGAATAGACGAGCAGAGAACCTCTTTGCCCCTCGCCCACTGTCCGAGAGAAGAGAAATGTGAAAGTTTGCCTATGCGATATTGGCGCATGAAAATGAACCCGATCCCTTTTAAAGATACTGCCTACGTTTATTTTGTTGAATAATGATAAAAAAAACAGTTTACATTTTCCAGTTTTTTACTGAAACTCCAAGGATTTGCGCTTGTAATGATTTGCAGAAGGTAGGCATGTAAGAAAGGATTTTATCGAAAAAGTTATTCTGAAATGGCTATTTCAAATGACAACAATGAACAAGATATACACATCGACATTCCGTCTGATTACATAAATAAAATGGACGAAAAAGGCATTTCTGATGTAAAAAGTTAAATAAATAAACAGGTAAATGAGGAAACTTAATCTTTCATAATAAAAAGATTTTCACAGGATATTATTTAACAAAGAGTTTTTTTTTTTTTTTCCTTTTTTTCTTTAATGACTCTTTGCATTTATGTTATTAGACATTTTAATCTTTTTCAATTCTCAAATACAATACATTATAATGATTTTTAATTATAAATGATTATGAGACATGATGATAAACGGCACACTTTTAATATATATAATTTTAAGCATATTTGTAAAAGCATTTCAGGAAATATTAAAAAAAAAAAAAAAAAAAAAAAAAGACAACTCTATTTTGTGGCGAGTAACTTTTTTTTCGGCGAGTGTAATCTGAGTTGAAATTTCGGGCCCTGTTAAAATATTCTCATTCGATTTGTAGACCCCCAAAACAGTTATATTCCTATTTTGAACGATCTAACTCAATTTCTATTTTTTTGCCCCTTCGTCCCTCCCCCCCCCCCCCAATTTCAAACGGTCTTACGGTATTTTTACTTTTTTGCCCCTTCGCCCTCCCTTCCCGCTCTTCTTAATAATTTTACACTCTCAAAAATATTCTCATTCGATCTGCAGACCCCCAAAACCTTTATGTACCTATTTTGAACGAGCTAACTCCAATTCTATTTTTTACCCCTTCGCTCCCTCCCCCCTTTCCGATCTTCCTAATAATTTTAGACTTTCGAAAATATCCTCATCCTATTTATAGGCCCCAAAAATCTACATGTACCAATTTTAAGCGATCTCACGCTAATTTCAATTTTTTTGTCCCCCCCCCCCTCCTCCCACTTTTCGAGCCAACCAATAATTTTGCACTTTGGAAAATAACCTCATTTGATTTGTAGACCACAAAAACATAGTAAAATTAAGAATAACAGAAGATTAAATGTCACCGAAATCCACGTTAACCAAAAAGAATTAATTTGTAATTAAATTAATAATAACCCGTGAAGAATTTAGTACAGATAAGAAAACAATTAACAGTTAATATCTTTAATAAACTATGAACGATCACACTGAGTTTCTAGTGGGAAAAGTAACAGATTTATTGAATAATTTATTTTATAGCGAGTTTATTAATTTGAAATGTTAATTTTATCCAAAATATCATACGTAGGGCCTTTGTCCGGGCTAAGTGGGGTTTTTGTCCGGTGGGGATTTTGTCCGGTGGAGCTTTTGTCCGGTGGAGCTTTTGTCCGGTGGGGATTTTGTCCGGTGGGGATTTTGTCCGGTGGGGATTTTGTCCGGCGGGGCTTTTGTCCGGTGGGGCTTTTGTCCGGTGGGGCTTTTGTCCGTTGGGATTTTGTCCGTATCCCGAAGAAAACATCATTATCCTCATTTGCAGCAGGACATCATCTTGAATTTTGTTTATTATGAAGTAATCTATTATACAATCGAAGAAGTTATAAATTTCTAAGAAAAAAGCATGAATTAAAAGTAGCACGTGAGTACTAAATTAAATTCTATAATATATATATATATATATATTATTATTATTTTATTTTTTAATACATTAACTGTAATTTAATAGTTATCTTTTGATTTAAATATGTAAAAATGAACAATATAAACCGATTCTTCTCTTTAAAATGTGAATTTGCGTTCCTTACTTGTAGTTACCACATTAATTTAATTTTTTATTTAATTTTAACTTTTTCTTTTAAACTTTATTTATTTTCTTACAACCATCATACATATATAATTTCAAATGATGTAGACACAATTATGTGTCTTCTTTTAATATTATTACTATATTTATTTATTTATTTAACGATTTGTTGTATTGCACGAAAGCGGATAGCTTAATTTATGTAAAATTATTATGAAATTTCTCATGAATCATTTAACTTATTTTTGAATGCATCTCTCATATAATCCATATAATCATTTTGTGAAAAAAAAAAAAAATCTCTACAAATTCTTGTTTTCTCTCTCTCTTTCTCTCTTTCTTTCTTTCTCTTTTTTTTTTTTTTTTTTTTCCTTTTAAATCTTTTCTCTGCTATCTTCGCATGCATTATTTCGATAAATTCTCGTTCTTTGTAGAAATCGATATAAAATTATAGCTTTTCCTGTCTTTTGTATTACGCTGCGACTATTATACTCAACAATATCATAAGATGACCTTATTAAATATGAATTTTTAGAATAAAACAATAGGCAAGTGAATTGGGTGGTGCAAAGAACTGCTGAGTGTCCATCCAGTCCGATGCTTTGCTTTCTAGTAGAGTGTTGCCGCGCGCGATGTGTATTTTTTTTTTTTTTTTTTTTTTTTTTAGTGACGACATCAGACTTTCGATAGGGAAAAAAGACAAACATAGGGCGGCAGGTATATTTTCAAAAACTTGTGACGTCTAGTTCTTATCTATTCCATCGACCTGGGTTAAAAATATTAATCTTCCAAATCAGTGGACAAATATTTTGTTTCCAACACAGTAAAAATACATAGAGCTTTACTCCCTCAAGAAAGTTCCATTACTTTATGACAAGAGAAGAATAGGCCTGAAAGAAGTCAATAAAAATTCTAAAACTCTTTAAATGAAGCATATAGCTTCTATTCTCGTCACAATAATCTTAGATGTATATAGAAAGAAAGAATTCCCAAGAAATTATTTTCTAAAATATGTAAACTGCTGTTTGTAAAAAATACAACACAAAGAAGGAATGCAAATATCATAATGATATTATTGAAATTTCAGGAAATTTGGAGTAATATGTACTGAGAAAACAGTACATAAAGCAGCGACCTCTGTGAGCAATAACTGCACTTACCTGCCTACGTATTGAATCAAATAGCGATTGGATGACGTGTGCAGGTAAAGCATTTCATGAAGCTTCAACACGATGCCATAATTCATCGATCGTAGTTACTGGTGAGTGATGGGGGTCACTCGCTTTTCAACGATTAAACAGTCATTTTCATTGGTGCAAGATCAGTAAAACGGACCGACCAGAGCAACAGTCGGACATATCCTGTATCAAGGATGATCCGGACAATACTTACACTTGCGGTCGTGCATTGTCTTGCCTAAGTACTGCGTTTCGTAGGCCTTGAATTTAGGGCAGAGCGAAGGGCCTTAACTCGTCAGAAATGTAATGGCTGGTATTCAGAGTGGTGGGAATCAAAACAAGAGGTGATCGAGACGTATATCCAATTGTACCACATACCATCACTCCAGGTGGTGGCCCAGTATGCGGCTACCAAAATTTTGATTACTTTCAAAACTGCATCTCTGATAAGGGCGCCTTTAATATGTGATTAATGATGAATCTGGACGCAGGGATGACGTGAAGTCGCCTTTCAGACAAATCACAATCCTGTTTACAGCATCAAGATTTCCTTATCCGTATTTAACGGCATTGTCAATAATGCACAATGTCAGCTGGGATTCGGCATCGTCACACTCTCCGTCGCTTGCAGTGATGGTATGGGGTCCCATTGGATACACGTCTCGATTACTTCTTGTTCGCATTCCCGGCACTCTGAAACGCGGCCATTAAATTTCTTGTGAGTTAAGGCCCGCACCTCCTCTCTATATTCAAGGCCTCCGCAGCGCCACATTTAAGCAGGATAATGCACGACCGCAAGTTGTCTGTATAGTCCGGACCTTCCTTAATACATAATGTGTTCAACCGTTGCTCTGGTCAGCGCATTCTCCTGATCTCGCATCAACGAAAATGACTGTTTAATCGTTGAAAAGCGATTGGCTCCCCACCACTCTTCAGTAACTACGATCGATGAATTGTCGCATCGTGTTAAAGTTTCATGAAGTGCTCTACCCGTACATGTCATCCAATCGCTGTTTGATTCAATACCTAGACAGATAAGTGCAGTTATTGCTCACAGAGGTCGCTGCTTTATGTACTGTTTTCTCAGTACATGTTACTCCAAATTTTCTGAAATTTTAATCAATTGTTCTTCTTACTATAATGGATGTGCCCAATAAATATCAGTATGATATTCTCATTCCTTCTTGGTGTTGCATTTTTTACAAACAGCAGTGTAGAATATTATTATTATTATTATTATTATTTTTAAATAAATGAAAATACAACGTTAATAACTATTTTTTTCCCCTTCTTTTTTATTATTGAGTAGCGTTTATGCAAGTAATGAAGCATACAGCTCAAAGAGTAGTTTTTTATCTTATTATTTATTTATTTATTTTATTTTGCGGTATTTAAACTATTTAGCTTTAATTTCGAAAATTTGTGTACATAGTATATGTACATAATGCTTGATTAGATGCTTGATTACGGAGGATGGGTAGTGTTTTTTGGCTGGACGGATGGGAAGGATTGGGGGGAAAAAAGGGAGGAGGGGTCATTACTTTTATTTTTATTTTTCACTTTAACAGATAGCGCTCATTTCTCTATAACATATTCTTTTGCATCCATGAAATACTTCTACCTCAATATATTTATGAATTGCGAATTTACGTAACTCAAATTAATTTCTGTAATAAATTCAAATTTAATTAAATAATTAAAATTTAACATTAAGGTTTATTTACTAAAAATTAGAAGATCTATTTACACTAAAATTTAAACTAAAAATTATTTTACTTAATCGTTGAGTAGATGAATTCATTTCCCTTATTAATTGTGAATTTAACTGTTTTCTGTCTTATGGCTATTCTGGAGTGTTTTACCTTTTTCGGCATGCTTTTCAAAAATAAAGAAAGTTAAAATTTAGTTTTACTAAATTTCCTTAGGGTTGATTTATTGTGAAGGGATTGGTGTTTTATGTTTAATAAGTTTATTTCTCTCATGGTATTTTCCACTTCAAAGATTTATTATGAAAAAATTGGTGTTTGAAGTTTAATATGTTTATTTCTTTCTTGGTTTTTCCACATATTGTTTGAAATTATTTTCAAGTCTTTTAGGTGACTTCAGGCATTGCATGCTGTAAATTTTTAGCAATTTGCATACAGCATGACAGAAAGATCACCTAATTTGCATATAACATTCATTCAGTGTCCTTGAAAAAGTGGTGAATTTGTATTCTTCAATATCGGGTTGCTTATTTTTTCTTTTCGTCAACTTCATTCATTTTTTATAGTTGTTTGTGTGATACTTGGTTTTATAATATGCAATGTTTGAAAGGTTTTCAATATATATATATAATATTATATATATAATCTATATATACATTTACCGAATCTTATATAAGTTATTATTTGATAAATATATGAAATTCTGATATATGGATACATATCTAGTAACAGTAGCATAAATTATACTCTTAAACTCTTGAACAAACATGATATAATAAAACTTTACAACATAGAATGAAAAAAAAAAATATATATATATATATATATATATATATATATATATATATTGTAGCATTTCGAAAATTATGAGAGGGGATCAAAAAATTTTATTTTAAAATTGACTCAAAATTAATCTTAATAAAATAAATTAATAATTAGGTGTTAATTAATATTCACTAATTATTTGTATCAATTATAAAATATTATAAATTATGAGCATTTATAGCGCATTAATTTTGGTTTTAATTTGGTGATACTTTTATTTGGCAATAAAAAAAAAAAAAAAAAAAAAAAAAACTTCGTAATAATCAATAAAGGGTGTCTTGAGCATGCTGAGCCCTCCCTTTCCTACGTCGCTTTTGTATTCGAAGTTCGATCCAATGTCACATTCGTCGGATTAGTAGTTCGGAGATTTTTATGGTTTTTCTTCAAAACGTGCGTGAATACGGACTAGCATCCCTGAGAAAAATCTCTCATTTCTGCCGAGGCGCAGGTCTCTTTTATAGGCTAGGGTTAGGTACCAGGGATTTTGACTTTTCGTTATTATCGATAAAAACACTACATAGTAAAACAAAGAATGTAGTGTGTTGTTTAAATTATATTTAAATATCTATTTATATATATATATATATATATATATAAATTGATAAAAATCCTTTTAAAATATTAAATACTGATTGTTTCTTCAGTGGGGTAAAATTTTTAATTCCATATGCGACTTCTAAAACTATAGAGATTTGTAAAGTACCATAAGCAGAAATACTTCAAGGAAATGGGTCCACCAGTGGCTGAGCGGTTCTGCGCTCAAAGCTGGTAGACGTGAGGTGCCAGGTTCTATCCCAGAATGCTCGTCGGCCTAGTCGTTCGGAATTCTCCGAAACTTGCGAAATACGGGCTAGAATCCCTTAGAAAGACCCCCTCAGGCCTAGGACCTACAGCAGTTAATCGGCCTTATTCCCAAAAATCCTTCAAAGAAATGTATGCAATATTCCTAAGAATAATTTTTATTGTGGGATAGCATTTAGATAAATGTAGCTTCTTCTATTTTTATTTTTTTGTTAATCGCGGCATGGTATACATTGCAAACAAGTAAATATATGGATTGTTGTTGTTGTTGTACCGAATAAGGCCGATTGACTGCACTAGGCCTGAGGAGGAATTCTCTCTGTGGGCTTTTTTTAAGGGGTCCTAGCTCATATTCACGCAAGTTTCGGAGAAAATCACGGAAAACTCCGAACGGCTAGGACAACAAGCGCGACTAGGATCGAACCCACGCAATAAATGGATTGAACTCTTCTTATACTAAGCCAGGTCATGTCTGAAAACGAAGGTGATCTGGATTCGCATTTGGCACCTTCCCCTTGTCCTAAAACATGCATATATATATATATATATATATATATATATATATTATTGTAAATGTTAGTGGAAGGATCTTCAGGAAAAATTATCGTTCACTGGTAATTCGCAATAAATCTGGTAAGATTACGGCAGAAATTCGGTTTTCTTGAAAATCGCTGTAATGATTTATATGCGTGTATAAATATAGTGTTAGAGGTTTTTTTTTTTAGATGAAAAAAAATCTGATTATTAGATAATAGATTTAAATATTAGTAGTCGCTGGTGTCCGGTGCTTTTCCTGGAACAAAACCTAGCAGAAACCCTGTTTTCTAGGAAATTGCTAGATTTAGGGATTTGAGATGATAATTCGTTTTGAATTTGTTTTATCTCAAGGAAAATTAGATTTCACTGGTAGCCCGCACTCCATCCGAGACAATAAAAAAAATATATATATATATATATATATATATATATATATATATTATCACATGGCCTTTATTATCACATTTTCGAAAACGAATCCCTATATTACGCTACGAATAATTTTTACAACGGAACTAAGTAAACAGTCAATCAGGGACTGAATATAAAAAGAGAAAAAACTGGTACAGGTTATTAAAATGCTGTGTACATTAAGGTTTAATTAAAACAGTGCTTTACGCTAAATATTTGGTTAGTTAATAAATAATAATAATAATATCAATAATAATAAAGCTGCTGATTTCACAAGTAATTGTCATTATATTATTCTAATAATTTATATCTTTTATCATAAGATTCCTATAAAAAAAAAAAAAAAAAAAAAAAAAAAAAAAAATCGTCATCTAAAAGAGATAATTAAAGTAAAAAAAAAAAAAAAAAAAAAAAAAAAGATTATTATGTGAAGTTCTGTTCAGCAGAGCAATGTTTAAACTGATTTTACAAATTATCACCATCACTTCTAGAACATTTTTCATTATTTATAACTATTACTTACTTTTCATGAAAATCGCAATGAGCGGATTTCTTTTAAATTAAGTTAAAATATAATGAGAAAAAGTTGTCTTTAATATTAGGGAATACCGTATTTCAAACGGAAAAACTAAGAGCAACTGTGCGTTTCAACTTTTTAGAAGGTAAATATGCATAATTTTCATTTTTTGTGACTATAACATTTAATCTCTTTGCAGTATATAAAAATATATATATATATATTTATAATAATAAAGCATCAATTAACCTTTCATATGTATTGCGAAAAAATAATTAGAAGCTTTGTGAGAGAAAATTAAATCAGTCCAATAGAATAGGTATATCCTATATCAGTAAAAAATATTTCATTTTATTTTTGTCTTAATCTTTTAAATATTACCTTTTATATGCATTTAAACATCTTTGTGCCGAGTTTTCATAGAATAAAAAGGCACACTCTCTTTTTAACCACCTGCAAAAAACGCAAAGGCGCTTCCTATGTTATGTTCAGTATAAAATAAAATTCTTTTCAAAATACCGATCATGAACTTTAATGCATCAGAATTTTTTTTTTTTTTTTGCAAGTCCCTCTACATACATTAGTTGCGAAAATTATACAATTTCCAACAGAAAATATCGATATGCCATAGAAAACTTGAATTAGGTATACCAGCTCCAAGCCCTTCAATAAATATTATCGGGGAAAAAAAAATCTTGATCACAGAGGTTAACAGACAAACAGAAAGACAAAACGAAGCCAACTAATTATTAGATATTCTTAGATGCTTTAAAACGCATTTTTATTTATTTTTTAATGGGTTTTTTCTGGGGACTTTTTTTCCTGGGGACTTTTTTTCCGGGGACTTTTTTTCCTGGGGACTTTTTTTCCGGGGACTTTCTTTTCTGGGGACTTTTTTTCCGTGAATTTTTTTCCGTGAATTTTTTTCCGGGGATTTTTTTTCCGGGGACTTTTTTTTCCGCCATTCTTTCTTCATATATGTATTTAAATAAAAGCAGAAGAACTATTGTTATTATTATTTTTAAAGAGGGGGGGAAATAACCTATAAAATTATAAAGCAAAAAATTAATTAATAAACAATTGATCTCGACACACAGAGAAAAATGCTTAATACATTTTTCAGAAAATCGATTAATATAAAAAGAATAGTTATAAAAAAGAATTATTATTTTTATTATGATTATTATAAAGCTCTCATTAAGCATAAAAATGAGAAAAATTCGCGATTTTAGGGGTGCAGATTCCATCAAAGGTGAGATAACTAAATGACTGACATGCCCTCAGGCAAGATAAGATTTGTCCATCTGTTTTGAAAGCATTAACAGTGCCCACCTGTTTTTCCGGAATCCCTTCCTTTCCGCTAACTGCTGAAGCAAGATTCTAGTTCTATCTAATGACTCTTTTACAAAAGAATATCCTACACTGCGAATTTGTATAGAACTATTTTTATGTATTACTTTTTCTCTCAATCTCATTCTTTCTTTCTTTCTTTTTTTTTTTTTTTTTTAACGAACATGATTTCAATATTCTTTTCACAAAACGTTTAAGGGGGAAATATCATTTCATTGAAAGCATAATCTACTTTTAATAATTTGACTTTTACATGATATAAAAAAAAAAATCTATATATAAATAGTAGTTTTAAATTTTTCTGAAGTTTAAAAATAATTTCATAGACTATACAAATTAAAAGTTTTAAATAAATTTGTTATAAGATTAAACAAAAGCTTCAGTTTGTTCAATAAACTGTTTCAAGTGATGAAACTGTTTTTACTTTCCAAACATACATATATAACGAAAGTATTGTGTCATCCTCATCATGACAAAAATACGAGTGAGATTTTTGTGTTTCTACAAGTTTTGAGGTGCCCTGAGTTCACTTTTGCTATTTTTGCAGTGATGCATGCATGTAAGTACATGATTGAACGCAATATCGTTTAAACGTTTTGATCAATTGAACTGAAAGTTGGTGCATATATATATTATAGGAAACAAAAGAACGAACTCTATTAAGTGAATCTAGCACTTATAGCTTTCTTAGAGAGACATAACGAAAATTTCTTTATCATTATGGCCTATAAGATCAAATTGTTTAAAGTGCAATAGCGTCTTAATGCCTTATTAGATTGAGTTGAAAATTTAGGGAGGCAGAAAAATGGTTAAGTGGAAAAAATGATTAACGGAAAAATAGTTAATGGGAAAATGGGTAAGCGAGAAAATGGATAATGATAAAAAGGATAATTTGAGAATTGCTACGAATCATATACTAAAAATTTTCAAAATTATATTATACATATTAAAACTATGCATTAAATGCTAAAAACTTGATTTATGTGCACAGTGGATCTCAAAACGTAATATTATATATATATATGAGTGAAAACTTAAAACTTCAAAATATACTTTGTTTACACGCAGAAAGGGGCATGAGAAACTAATTTTTTTTTTTTTTCTTTTTCTTTCTTTTTCTTTTCTTTTTTTTTTTTTTTTTTTTTTTTTTTTTTTGCGAGCAGTGTTTATCGACATAGTAGAAGGCAGACAAACATTTCATCAATTATATTCAATAGAAAAGAACGTTTAATTTAATTTTTGATAGCCCTGTATGTTATAAAAAGCACCACAGAACTGCCATTTAAAACAATAAGAAAAAGAACTTTGTATAAAAACCATAAAATGCTATAACCTGCAGAACTGTTTCGGGTAGAAATTAGACACGACACTTCGTCAGGCGAACAATGTAGTCACGAGTGCTGCAATACGTAACCGCTTTGATTGAAGCACTCGTGACTTATAGTGTTTTCAAAGTTTTGATATTATTAGCCCTGCACATTCTCTAAAAATTTTATGCACGTTACACTGCGTAGTTAAATTTACTCTTATATGAAAAACACGTAACAGAAAATGATATACACATCCAGCAGTTTCCAAGTACAACCAAATTCTATTCAAATACTTTGGGAGCCCTGTAAACGATGAATGAGTTCCATATACAATTTATACAAAACATACTTTTTGTGCTTAAAAAAAACTATGTTAAATTTTGTGTGATGCAGCGCATAGATGTTACACTGTTCTTAAAACAATTTTTTTTTCATAGACTTAAAGTATTTGCGTTCTCGTGGATGGCCCTGTACATGAACCCTTTGCTTGATCTCAAAGAAAGGTTTAGTGTTTGTAGCATGATGCATATACAGAATACCGAGCTTGGACTTCCTGCTTCCATTTGTTCTTGAGATATGGTGATAAGAGACAGACACACAGATCAAACGAAAAAAAAAAACATGATTTTTGGATTCAAAGAACTTTAAAACATGTAGCTATAACAAAAGCTCCATTTCGAAAATTTAATCTCAAAATAATATTTTCTCTACCGTGTGTATGGTTACGAAAAGTGAAAAAACAAACAAACTTGTGTATAGTTAAGGCAAATAGATTGAAGCAAAATAAAGACATTTAAAATCGCAGATTCACACTGAGAAAAAATATATATACCGCCTTTCTCTAAAACGAATAAGTGGCCATTTTCTAAATCCCTAAACTAGAAATATAGATTTCAGAGCTATGCGCATAAGGCACGTCAATAAACTGAATAGACGAAATTATCGAGAATTTCTACAGTACACATTTCTAGATGGTAAAACAATATTCTGAATACTCTAAATATTGCAGAGTATTCATTTATATTGCAAGAAATTCTCGCTTGATTTTCTAGAATTTGGTAATGAACCAAGATTATAGTTGCAGAAACCTGCCTCTTGTAGTCTCATTTATTTGCATTTATTAAATAACTTTGCCCTCAAAAATATAAGGAAACACTCTATAATTCTAATGAGGGCTTCTAGAACTCGCTTTCCAAAGGGACTAGAATTTATAAGGCTGACATGGAACTATTTTTTCTAGAGCCACAATTTAGATTCTAGATATCAGTTACAGAATTTTTTCTCAGTGCAGGAGAAAAAAATTACACTTATTTCTTATTTATTTATTTTAGTGGAAAAGAAAATGAAAGTAAAAGAGAATACATTAACTGTTTCCATATTTAAGCATTTTTAAAAGCTTTACACCCTTTCTAATAAAACATTTTACAATAATTAATGAAGCCCGCGAAATGACGAAACTTTTTTGTATTTTACATTTAAAACGGTATTGTATAGACTACTAACATATGCCACTAATTAAGTTGTTTGGAAAACGATATTGGATTTAATCTTATTTATAATAAAATCCCGAAATTCCTGAAACTAGCTTTTAAAATGATGTAATAGCTAAAACAGGGCATTAAATTAGAGAATTATAATTTTATTCATGTTTTCAATGTGTGTATTTAAGCTGATTAAAATAATGAGAAACAATAATTTAGCTGAATAATTTGCATTACAAATGTCGTCAATACGTCATGAGAAATTAATAATAATATTAAATATTAAATAAACATGTGATTGTAAAATAGGAATTGAAAGATTACAATATAATTTTAAATTTTTTGGAGACGTTTAGACCTCAAAACATAAATATCATGCAGGACAGCGTAGTGTTCAGTAATTTGAACTAGCAAAGAGAAATAAATTTTGGAATACCTGTGTAAAAATCGAGCGCGAGGCTATCGTCGTAGGCGGGTTAGTAATCATATAATAATGGAACTTATCTTGACACATAAAACTTACTTAATAATTGAATTAACTACAATTCGTGTTTAAACATAGTTGATGTAGGAAGAAAAATAATTGATGTTAGTGTTTCCAGATAAAACAATGCTTTGGTCTATGGATTTTCAGGATTAATTTTAATGTCATATATTACCTGAAAAATTAAATTTATATATAAAAATGAAATTTATAGTACAATATTCGTGAACACTAAACTTACCCATTTGAACAAGACATTTTTAAAAATTTATTTTAGTTTATATTTTATTAATTTACTATACATTTGTTTATCTTGTGAGAAAATAGGGAAAGCACTATTTCTTTAATTATTATTAATTTATTTTATTGATGTTAAAAAATTATTCCAATTCAACGATATTTAGGGGGGAAAAAAGCAATAATTAAGAGCAAAAACTATAACTGCTTAACTGTATTTTTCAAATTGTTTATTTATGTATTTATTTTTTAGTAATTTTATATGGCATACTTATAAAATTGTCAGTTTCATGGAAATATTCTAAAACAAAGAAATGTATCTAATCTAGAATGTTTTCATTCAATATCATTATAAATCTCAATGAGATTAACAAAATGAAAGTCCCTGCATAAATAAAAGTCATCACATCTAAAGTTTTTTGCATTTATACTCTCTAGAAGTTGATATATAGCCTTGACGCACATGAATTTGAATTACAATGCCACCACCTATGCCTTGTCAGGCGATACATACCTAAATTGAAATAGTACATGTATACATATTGTCAATTTCATAAATCACATATTGTCAATTTCAGGTTTTATGCCATTATACTTTATTGAGGCTGAGATATAGCCTTCCGTAAATAGTAAAAATTGCAGTACAAAAAGTTCCACCTATTGGACGAATAACACCAAAATTTGATAAGCACTAATTTCTTTCAAGATGTATTTAAATATATGACAGCCCCGGAAATAATTAAACTGACAGTGTTCACAATGTTCTACAGCGCAATCTAATTTCGAGAATGGCGGTAAATGTTATGCGAAGATTAATAAAAACAGATTCCGTTACGAATTCCTAATACGTAACGAATTTCTAATAACGGATATTCCTAATTATCCTGGATTTCCTAAAATTCCCTACTCAGGAATTTCTAAAATTCCGGAAATATCCTAAGAATTCCTAATAATGGAATTTCTAATAACGGATTTCTAATACGGAAGATTAATAAAGACAAAGGATTCCATGATTAAAAAAAAAAAAAAAAAAAAAAAGTTTTAAAGTTCCCACTCGGAGAATATACGGTGCTGCGTAATAATAAAGAGAGTTCTTAAAAAAAAAAAAAAAAAAAAAAAAAAAAAACTTTTATTTTAAGCAGAATTCAATTTGAGTAATTTGCCTTTTATAGTACACAATAAAACAAATATCACTTTTAAAAATTTTATAAGTTTTAAAAATAATTTCATAGACTATAAAATTTTAAAGTTAATGCAAACTTGTTGCATTACAAAACCAAATTTTTAATTTGTTCAGGTAACTTAGGTGAAATTATATTTTAATATTAATGATAAGTTTCATATATTGTTAACTGCAAATTAATACGGGGTTAACAGTAAACTACAGGAAGTAGAAATAAACATCAGTTCGATTAGAAGAAATATGCATTTGGGGGTGGGGTGGGGGAGGGATTGTATGAAACTGCCGTGTGTAGCAACAATCATCTCAAAATTGCGTTCTTTAACTTTAATATTACTTGAAAATATAGGATACCAGAAAAAAGGGCACCGGAAAAAGGGCACTTTTTCAATTCGCAATTCGAAAAATAATAAATATCAAATAATGACTTTAAAGAATTTAAAGCATGACTTTCAAATTACATTTTTAGAGATATCATTTGATTTGGTACACAATTCATTTAGTATGTACCTCCTGGGAGAAAGGGAAGGGGGGGGGGGGCTAGCAGCAGATTGAGAGAGAACAATTGTTTATATACCACCTTCTTACCGATTTTAATGAAAATTTGTATAATCACGTACAATTTGTGACGATCACAAGGAGCGTATTATATACCTGAAAGGCAAGGAGGTGGGGCAGATGGAAATAAATTATTTTTTAAAATACTCTATTATCTTTTTTTAAAATACACTAAATATATTCTTTTTTAAATACCCTATTACCGATTAAAAAAAAAAAAAAAAAAACTTTGTATAATCACGTACAATTTGTGAAAAAATTACAGTAAGTTTCAGATATACTTGGGGGGTACGGAGTTAAAGAACGGGGGGGGGGGGGTGCAGAGGAAAATAAAATGAGTTTTTATATATTTATTTTACCGATTTTAATGATATACTAGCGAGCTCCGCCGGCTAGCAGGTCAGTGTTTTTAAATGAATCACTATAATTAATGAATCACTAACAGTAACTTTTATTCTTAAGAAAAGGAAAAAAAAAAAAAAAAAAAAAAACATTTCTGATCAGGTAAGAAGTTGCCTTCGGCAGCGCAGAAAACTAATGTTTGTATCACTACATTTTAATGAAATTTGCTATAAATAACACTGAATATTTAGGAAAATTTACGCTGATTTATATATATATATATATATATATATATATATATATATATATACACATATATACATATCGGGGGAAAAGGCAAAAGAAAAAAATGATTGTATAAGTATCACAATTATCAATTTTAATTAAAATTTCAAAGAGTGTTACATACATGTTGGAGAAGGGGGGGGGGGAGGAAAAAAATTGTTTTTAAATCACTTTGCTTTATATTTATAGGAAATTTTGCATAAATATCTGTTATTGTTTATCAGAGAGGGTTACACTACCTAGTGAGGGCTAGGGGTACAAGGAAAGAAAATATTTTTATGCCATCTTGTTGCCGATTTAATGAAACTTCGTTGAAATATTACTTCTAGTTTATAAAACATTACAATGAGGGTTAAGTATCAGTTCCTTTCTCTTCCTTTGTACGGAAAAATCCAATATATGATTTGAATTTCAAAAGTTACTCAAAATGAAATTTCTTCTTTTAATCTGTCTCTTTTGTCCCCCCCCCCCCCTTCGTAGAATATAAAAAACTTATGCTCTCGTTGATGTATAGCATGAGTTTTACAAGAAGAAATTAAGAAAAGTGCTTTTTTTTCCGGATCACGGAAAAAAAGGCTCTTTTCTTAATTGTTACTTGTAAATTACTTCTAAATACGAATGATAGCAAAAAATATTTTGTTTCTACGAGGGGAAGAGGGGGAAATGAGACAGATTAAACAAAAAAATTCTGTTTCTGAATAATCTTTTACCAATGTTTGATATTAACATTTAATTAACTCTATAATTCCCACGGCCTGGAAATTCTGAGGGCCTCAGGATCCCAGAAACATAGCCGAGTCTTGCGGTCACTACTTTCCCCTCTTTTTATTGTTCACTCTGCAGACCATGTGCCCTGTATAAAATGGAGGAAATACCACCACCGATTTATATACAGGGACACTCAAAATTATTCCAAAGCATTGCGTTCTATGAGAGATATTTCTATAAATCAAATTTTAATAACTTTACTTTCCACGAAGTTTTAAGAAACTGAAATATGTTATTTAAATGCACAAAAAAATTCTTTGCATAGAATGTAGCATGATTAGCATTAAATTTACAGGGTGACCCAAAAATATCCATTTATATTAAGAGTTATTAATAACAAAATGCTAGAATTGTACTTTCGTTTACGATAAGCGTTTTTAACGCTTTCTAACATTTTTAAGTGTGAATATGATTTCAGTTTGTGTATCTATCCATCTGTCTGTCCGTCTGTCTGTCCGCGCTCTAACTCCTGTAAATATTTATGGAATTTCTCGAAACTGATATATTTTATTGAAGTTTACTATCGAATGTTCCATATTGAAAATGGAGTGAATATCTCTTCTAGTTTGTGTACAGGGGCACCCAAAAGCATTCGAAAGCATTGTGTTCTATGAGTGATATTTTTATAAACATTATCCCTATAGAATTTTCCCCATTTAAAATGACATTAATAGGTCCTGTACAACTAGTTTGTTTACAAGGACAACAAAAAAAAAAAAAAAAAAAAAAAAAAAAAAAAAAATGCCATTGCATTACGTTTTAGGACAAATTTTTTTGAAGTTATATTTAAAAGTCTTTCTACTGTAAAAATCATAAAAATATTGAAATTTATTGTTAATACTCTAAAATAACGTTTTGTATAGAATATGATATGAATAACTTTCTGATTTACAGGGCTACACTAAAATATTGAGAGAGATCAAAAACTGTAATTATAATCTAATGGCTACATTTTATTTTACGTTAAGCCTTTTTAACACTTTCCAACATTCCTAAGTGTAATTTTAAAATCAATTAATCTATTTGTATATTTTTCAGTCCTTCTGTCTGATGTGTGATAATTTAGGCAAAGAATATTGAAAGTTATTCGATACAACAATTACGTACAGTTGGAAAGTGTTACTAATCAATGCGTACTGCATGATTTTTCTTTCTTGTTTATTTCTCACTTCAAATAATTCGTTTGCTAGCAAGCCCGTGCGAAATTTTCGCACTTTATTTATCTCTTCGTTACTTTTAAAATTTAAAATTACTATTATTTTTTTATAGACGTCATTTTTTCATATGCATGAGCAAATTAAATATTTTATTTATTTATTTATGTATTATGATTATTATTATTTATTTATTTATTATTTTTTTCACGTGAAAGCATATTTCATTTTATGCTGAAAAAAAAAGGCAACAATTAAAAATTTAAATGCCTATTTTAAAGCTATTTCTATATTTATATTTTTGTTAATTTTAAAACATCTAATCAAAAATTTGTTACAAATAAGGTACCAAATGAAAGGGGCGATTTTTCTGAATCCATCGGATTAAACAGCTTATTGATTTAGATTTTTTAAAATTACATAAAGTATGAAAATTAGGTGGTGGTTCAAACACAGATAGTGTCCAAGGAAACTTCTTAGACTTGACAGAGTCGGTCAGTAAGTGATGAGCGTAAGTATATCTGCTGATAGAACATGTGCAAAACTTAATTTGGAGTAAGAAATTGCAGTAAAACTATTTACATTTTACAAGTGATTCAAATTTATGATTGTACATAGAACATTATTAAAAGTAGAAAAATAAATTTGTAGGAAGAAATGACAATGAATAATGTTGTAAATAAAATTTAAATTATAAGAAAAAAAGAAAAAAAAAAAAATGAAAAGAATTTATATATATAATCAGAAATACACTGTCTACCTTACAGTATTTGGATACTTTCAAATTTAGACGTTTTGTCAAATATCTGGGAAAATTCTTTAGGAATTATCTCGAAACTTTAAGAGTATAAAGAATATATACAAAATATTCTAATGTTCTAAAATAATGCCTTATATATTTCAGTTATTATTCAGTTCAGTTATTCCTTATATATAAACTAATGCCTACCTTATATGTTACACCTCATACATTTTAGCAAAAGTTTTGTCCTGAAGAGGAAAAGAGGACTAGTAAAAATTAAACAAAAATCAAAATGTTTTGTGTCACCCTGTAAAAAATAATGTTTCAAATGCGTTTTAGCTACGGTATAGGATCCTTCTAATTATCTGTATAAAATTTTATGAGGCTGCCATATATTTTCATGGCGATAAGAGTTTCTTTAAATAAACATTAAAAAAAACCTTTCTATCATAATACGTAGGGTGTTAGACCCAGCGCAAAGCCATTTTTAGGAAACTTGGCATACAAAATTAGACCTAGTGTATTGCAACCAGAATGTAAAAATGTTACATATTTTACAAAATATGAGCATTTTTACTAAATAATTTTTACTTCGTATGCGCAAGCTTTAATAAAAATTTCATTTGCATAATTTAGCAGCCAAAAACAGTGAGCTACTTACATGAAAACTACAAAGAAATATCGTTTGAAAAAAATAAAAATAAAAAAAATATATATATATATATATGAGAGATAGAATGGATAGAATTTCAGTCCCCCCCCCCACCCCCCACCAAATAAATAATAATTAAAAAAAAAAAAAAAAAAAAGAAGAAGAAAAAGAAGAAAGAGAAGAAGAAGGAAGAAAAAATGGTGATAAGGGGTTTAATCAATATTTATTTATACTCAGCAAATACTGTATTGTCATTGGACCCTGACTAAATAAAAATAAAAATTTGAATAAAATCCCCCTCATAATATATGGCTTTTATTTTGAGAGGAACTAAAATTCTGTTTATTCTGTCGCTCACAACCTGATTGTTCTTTCATATAAGTAGTTCAATAGGTTTGGCTAATAAATAACACCGATGAAATTTTTCAAAAACTTCCGCATGCGTAGTTACAAATAATTTAGTAAAAATGCTCATGTGTCGTAAGATATTTAGCATTTTTGCATTATATTTGCTGCATGCTGTGTCTAATGTAGTAAATAAAGTTTCCTAAAAATGGCTTTGCGTTGGGTCTAATACCCTACGTGTTACAACTCCCCCCTTTTCCCCCCCAATTTTTCAAAGAAACTGTTATACTTCTATGAATATAAATGGCAGACTCATAAAAAGTTATACAGGTAATTAAAAGCATCCGCATAATCACATAGTACAGTGAAAACGCATTTCAAGCCTTACTTTTACAGGGTGATCTAAAAAAACATTTGCTGAAATATATGAGGTTTTACAGGTTCTTTATACTTCTAAAATTTCAAGAGAATTCTAAAGCATTTTCTTTGATATTTAACAAAAACGTCTAAATTCGAAAAACCAAGCATATACTAACCACATACTTAGGCGGCTATCAGCACTAATTATACATGTTACTATATTTTTAAAGAAAATTACTTATATTTTACAAATGGTTATAATTTATGACTATATATAGAACATTTTTGAAGGTACAAAAATCAATTTGTAGGACAAAATGACAAAAAATAATGATGTACATAAAAACAAAATTATTCGGATAAAAAATAATTAATCTCTCTCTCTCTTTCTCTCTCTCTCTCTCTATATATATATATATATATATTCAGGGCGCGAAATTTCCGTTCGCCAGCTCGCAATTGGCGAGTGGAAATTTTACTGTGGCGAGTAAAATTTCGGTCTAAATGTAGATGGAATTCTTATAGTATACGGTGCTACCAAAAAAAAAAAAAAAAAAGGAAGAAGAAAGAAAGAAAAAATCGACTTTGAAACGTAAAATCATGCTAATCTTAAAAGTAAAATTATTTGAATAAAAATTAAATGAAATCAATGCAAAAAAAAAAAAAAAAAAAAAAACAGAAGAAAAAAAAAAACAGAAAAAAAAATGTTCGAAACACAAACTGACCACATATTATTCAGCAACCAACACTAATTATACATGCTCCTAAATTAATATATATACATTGTACAAATGGTTTTAATTTATGACTATATGTAGAACATTATTTAAGAGGTACGAAAAAAGTTTTAGAGAAAAAAATGAGTAAGAATAGTGTTGTAAACAAAAATAAAGTTATTCAGATAAAGAAATAATTTAAGGGAAAAAACGATTTTTTTTTCATTAGAAATATAAACAACCTAGACAATAATATAGGCATTTGTGTTGCTTAGTTAATAAATGTATCAGCATTTTATTCTTTTTCCTTTTTTTTTTTAGGTGTTCATTTTCCTAATTTGGGCCTCAATAATATATTTAGGATTTCTGATTGACATTGATCGTGGATGACGAGGATCTATTAGTTCAGGGAGAAGACGGTCCAAATAGAAATTTTTTAATTTTGATTCCATTTTATTTTTCCAAAATTCGTCATTTTTTTTTTTTTTTTTTCAATTTTTTCTATTTTATAACCTTTCTTTGTCCACATTATAAAGACACAATATTCCCTGTTAGTTATGTGAAGTTGTCGATGTATTTGATAATAAAATTTATGGTTTGTATTTATATTACCAATTTCATTTCTTTGTTTGTTAAAAGTCCAAAATGTAAATTTTCTTGATCGTATTCCTTCCTCTGGGGTTAGCATTTCACATGTTTGTGAAATACTCCAAATCTTCAAAATGTAACCAACAGTACGATAAGGAACTTGCCTCGGGGAACTAGTACAAGTAGTTCTTTCAGGTTTCAATTAGAGCCCCCGATTCACATCGAGGGCTCTAGTTTCAATTAGTAATAAGAGAGGGGGATTTGGAAGCTGTCAGAATCAGTATATATTCGTTTCTCCTTTTTTGAAGTGAAGTGATGATTAAGAAGGACTTTTTTTTTTTGTCACTACACAGCAACCTTAAAGGAGGTCCCTCAATGTCTGGAGTAAGAAGATAGTCTTTTTTCCTTTCATCAGACTCTGACATAAAATTACATCCCCTCAGTTAGCGTATAAGTAACAGATAAGAAGAGAAATCGTAAACATATGCGTTGTTTAGTATTTTATTATTTAAATCTATTTTAGAGAATAAATAATTGAATTCGGGGTTTAAATTTCAGAATTATAATATCAAATAAATTGATTTGTTATATAAATTTTGATTTGCTTCCGCAAAGTAAAGAGAATATGACCAATGTAAATAGCTCGGTCAAAATGTAACATGAAAATAATTGTAAATTGTTTAAATTGTACAAATTTTAATAATTGTTTCAAGAAAACAATTACATGAAAATTTATTAACAAAGAAAAGGAATTCATCTAAAACAATTAATTATAAACTCTAGCGAAAATTAACGGGACCCATGTAATAATCTTTTTTTTTTTTTTTTTCCCTTACAATAATTTTACATTTTTTTCCTTTTTATTATGTCAAGAGAAATTTACTCCATATTATTTGAGAAACATGCTGAGCTATCGGTAGTTGATATTCATGAGTTATAATTATAATATATGAAATATTTTAAATCGGAGTATGTATGGTGGGGTATAAAATAAGGCTAATTGTCTGCATTAGATACCCAGGTCTGGGTAGTTACTTCCGTGTTTCGTTCTAAAGGTCCTACCGCATATTAATGCGTGTTTCGGGGAAAACTACGAAAAATTCCGAACTAGCTCGATCTGGGATTGAACCTCTCGGCCACTGTTGAGCTTTGGGTATCTGTGAAATAAACTTCAGGGACTACTTCATAAATTAAATTTCTGAATACTCTCCCTTAAAATGTTTATTATCACATTTTAAAATTACATTGAATGGATAATTAAAATGTTCACCCTTCTTACTATTAAGCAAGTTAAAGTTATATAGGTATAGCCATAATTTCGACAATATAATTTTGGCAATACAATTTGGCAATACAATTTTACTAAATTTTAAAATATAATGACTTTATACCTACATTTAGCGAATTCTTTGTTATTAGTCTATGATTTATTTTATTTATTTATTTTTTCCTTCTTTCCTCTTTTTTTTTTTTTTTTTTTTTCTTCCTCATAATGTTAAATGATTTTATAGAGGAAAATGATTTCACCAAGAATATATGCACAATTTAAAACAATTCATTACAGATACAATTTGAAAAGACAGAAAGAAAGAAAAATAAATAAATAAGAATAAAGAAAGAAAGAAAAATACTTTTTTTTTTTTAAATCCGTCTTTTCTAATACTTTCTAACATTCTGAGACAGTTTTTTCTTTTTCTATCTTTTTTTTTTTTTTTTTTTTTTTTTTTTAATAACGTTTTAATAGAAATGTTTTTTATAATTTTAAATATTTCTAAAAAATAAAAATCACTTGAGAAAACAATTTAAAATATTGACACAATGTTAAAATTCAAAAGAAAGATTGAATTTTCAAGCTTAATTTTTTACTGTTAAAAGTTTAAAAAGCCCTGAATATGAATATGTGTATTATCTGATGCAATTACTTAGAAATGATAAATGCTTTCTTTTGCTCTTGCATGACAGACAAAATGTCGATTTACAGGCCAACTTTTGAAGCAAGGTTTTGGTTAAATTACACGTTTTGAGTTCCCCTGGTTAAAAATATATTTTATGGGGGGGGAGGGGAGGAATTGCATAGGAATGATAATTTTCCTTTCTTGCTTATAAACCAAGATTTATCTGTTTCATTTCAAATAATGAAATTTCAAATATGTATATGGTAAAATTTAAGTTTTCAATATGCAATTGAATTGTTTGAAGTTTAATTCAAAATTTTCTACTAATGAATAACACACAGGCTTTATGAATGTGATGTTTTAAGAATTACTATTTTAAATTATTTTATATTGAAAATAAATGGACTATTTTTTATATTCATATTCGTAGATGTTTTTGCTTATTTATTTATTTATTTTTCATGGCTTAGATTTTCTTTGATAGTATTAAATTTATCACAGTTTTATCATTATGGTTTGTTATTGATATAAAAGAAATTACATCATATCATATTGCAATCAAAAGCAGTCTTTGTATGAGCAAATTTTGCAAATCTCACATTCCCATAAGTTCTGCACAATGTGTCCTAATTTTGTCTTTTTATTCTTTTTCTAAAAGCCATTTTGCATTAAAAAAAAAAAAAAAAAAGATCAATTTTTTTTTCCCTAAATATCTCAAAATGAAAGTTGTTGTCTTCGAATGCAAAGTGAAAGAAGCAACACGATTTTCAACCAAAGAGAAATGACACTTGTTTCGCTCTCTTTTGTTCGGGAATGACACCTGTTAGCGCTGTCCATCACTGACCTGTTCACACGCCTCCAAGACTGCCCGCTCCTTATCGGTAGGGCGGATGAATTTTTTTGAGCTATCCTCGGCTATAACGGGATTCAAGTAGCTCGGATGATTTCGGCTATAACGGGATACAAAAGGTTAATGTCTGATGTGAACAATGCATTGAATTTTTGCATACTAACTTAGAAACAGAAAGATACTGCGATACGTAACCCTCTCTAAAAATTTTCATAAGCAATAACGGACATTTATACAAAATTTCTTATAAATATGAAGCAGTTTGATTTAAAAACAATCGTATCCCCCTTCCCCTTGTCCCCCAAAAATATGTAACACTCACCGTAATTTTTCATTAAAGGAAAGGGATAGTTGTTAAAATTTTAATTAAAATTGGTAACATTGTGATATTTATACAATTCTTTTTCTCCTCTGTTCTCATACCCCCCAAGACATATGTAACAATCAGCGTAAATTTTCTTAAAAATTAAGTGATATTTATAATAAATTTTATTAAAGTGCAAAGCATAATGATATAAAACTTCATTTGTATATTTTTGTATCCAGCACCCCCTCCTCTCTCCCAGATACATGTAACACTCACCGTAATTTTTGATTAACAGTAAGTGACTTTTGCACAAATTGTCAATAAACAGAAGTCGATAAGAAGTGTTATTTAAACAGATTTTGTTATACATCTGTCCCTCGCCGCTGCTACACACACTTGTCCCCTTTTTCAACTACAGGTAACTTTCATTATAATTTTAATAAAATGTAAGTGACAGTCATACAATTTTTTTTACTCTGCCCCCTCTTAGCAACTCCCCCCCCCAAAAAAAAAAAAAAAAAAAATAAAATAAAATAAATAAAATATGTGTAACACTCACTGTAATTTTTCTTAAACAGTAAGTGGTATGCACACAAAAATTTATTTATATCGATACTAGGGTAGTTTAAAAAATATATATTTTATTTCCATCTGCTCCCCCTTTGTCCCCCCCCCAGGTATAGAATGCACTCATTGTGATTTTCATAAAAAGTAAGTAATAGCTATAGAGTATATCATTAAAAACGGTAAAATGGGGATATAAAAAATCATTTTATTTTCTCTGCCCCCCCCCTCTTTAATTCCCCACCCCAAAGTATGTCTGGCACTTACCGTAAAACTTTCCCAAATTGTGTGTGATTATACAAAGTTTTTTTTTAAATCGTTAATAGGGGAATTTAATATATATATATATATATATATATATATATATATATATATATATATATATATATTACTTCCATCCCCCTCCCCCCCTTGCCCCTTAGGTATACAATACGCTCATTGTGAATTTCATAAAAAGTAAGTTATAGTTATAGAATATATCAATAAAATCGGTAAAAAGGTGATATAAAAAATCATTTTATTTTCCTCGGGCCTCCCTCCTCTCTTTAACCCACCCCCGAAGTATGTCTGAAACTTACTTTAAATTTTTCACAAATTGTGTGTGATTATACAAAGTTTTTTTTTTTTTTTTTTTTTTTATATCGTTAATAGGATAGTTTAAATATATATATATATATATATATATATTACTTCCATCCCCTCCCCCTTGCCCCTTAGGTATACAATGCGCTCATTGTGATTTTCATAAAAACTAAGTTATAGAATTATATCAATAAAATCGGTAAAATGGTGATATAAAAAATCATTTTATTTTCCTCTGCCCTCCCCCCTCTCTTTAACCAAACCCCCCGAAGTATGTCTAAAACTTACTGTAATATTTTCAAAAACTGTACGTGATTATACGAAGTTTTTTTTTTTTTTTTTTTTTTTCCCTTATCGATAATAGGGTAGTTTAAAAAAGAATATATTTTATTTCCATCTCCCCCCCCCACCCCGCCCCCTTGACCCTCAGATATATAATACAGTCGTTGTGATTTTCATAAAAAGTAAGTGATAGTTATAGAATATATCGTTAAAATCGGTAAAATGGTGATATAAAATATCATTTATTTTTCCTCTGCCCTCTCTCTCTTTAACCCCCCCCCCCTCTTCCCCGTATGTCTGACACGTACTGTATTTTTTTCACAAATTGTACGCGATTATAAAAAGTTTCATTAAAATCGGTAGGAATGTGATATAAAAACAATTGCTTTCTTTTGATCTGCTCCTGGTCCCCCCTCCTTTCCCCAGGTATATACTAATTGAATGTTGTGGAAAATCAGCTGAGATTTTTAAAAATCGTAATTTTAAAGTCATTCTTTAAGTTCATTATTTGATATTTATTATTTTGCGATTTGCGAATTAAAAAAGTGCCCTTTTTCCAGTGCTTTTTTTTCCGGGTGCTTTTTTTTTCCGGGCCCTTTATTTCCGGGATCCGAAAATATATTAGTTAATAAGAATCTAGAAGGAAAATATTTTATTTTGGAAGAAAATAGCTAAGCAAAATAGATAGAAAATTTTGGATAAAATAATTTTTAAACAATGACACTTTTGAATTCAGAAATTTTAATTCATCAAACTGGAAATTAATTTTTGATAGAATGGAGTAAAAGGCTGATTTTTATCAACTATATGAACGACTGAGCTACCCTGGCTGATAACCAGCTCGGCACTTCTCACATAATTTACGTTGGCAAGATCACCGAGTCTGAATTAAAGCAGCTATATCAAGTGACAAATTTAAACATGGCATAACTCCAAACGGCCACGAAATTTCAATTCAGAAATTACACATAGTTGGTAAAAATCAGCCTTCTACTCCATTCTATCAAAAATTAATTTCCAGGTTGATGAATTAAAATTTCTGAATTGAAATTTCGTGGCCGTTTGGAGTTATGCCATATTTAAATTTGTCACTTGATATAGCTGCTTTAATGCAGACTCGGTGACCTTGCCAACGTAAATTATGTGAGAAGTGCCGAGCTGGTTATCAGCCACGGTAGCTCAGTGGTTAGAGCATCCGCGCGTTAAGCGGAAGGCCTGGGGTTCGATTTCTGGCTCTGGTATTTTTCCCATAGTTGGTAAAAATCAGCCTTCTACACCATTCTATCAAAAATTAATTTCCAGGTTGATGAATTAAAATTTCTGAATTGTAATTTCGTGGCCGTTTGGAGTTATGCCATGTTTAAATTTGTCACTTGATATAGCTGCTTTAATGCAGACTCGGTGACCTTGCCAACGTAAATTATGTGAGAAGTGCCGAGCTGGTTATCAGCCAGGGTAGCTCAGTGGTTAGAGCATCCGCGCGTTAAGCGGAAGGCCCGGGGTTTGATTCCCAGCTCTGGTATTTTTCACATAGTTGGTAAAAATGAGCCTTCTACTCCATTCTATCAAAAATTAATGACACTTTTGATAAAGATAATAAACGAATATTGAATCAAACATTCAAACTCACATTTTCTGAAAAAAAAAAAAAAAAAAAAAGAAAAAAGAAAAAAGCAAAATTCTCCCGTCAGTAAAAAAATATAGAAGCTATGCAAGAAGAATATTACATTTTATTTTATTTTTTCTCCCTCTCTCTCTATGTATATATTTAAAAAATATTACTGTCCCTGGCGCGGTTTAAAATACGGTATTTAAACATTTCCTACGTAATTTAAACAACATTTTAAAGTTAGTTATAGAAACAGTTTTATTTGATGTACATTCCTGTGTGAGAGTGGCATTAGTCCCTTGTCATTTCCCTTTTTTTAGATATTGGAGTTACGTTCATTGAAATATAAGACTCTCATTAACTTTTGAAGAATATTTAAATTTCATATCATTTAGAGAATTTTTACCCACACCGCTCATTGAAACACATTCGACTAATTAAAAAAAAAAAAAAAAAAAAAAAAAAAGAAAAAATCTGTTTTATCGTATATCAAATAAGGTAGTATCGCATAACAATAGTATCGATTAACAATTCGCATACCAAATAAGGTACTTAAATTAAGCACAACATACGCATATGTATAGAAAAACAAAGTAGTAGGGGGAAATAATGATCGTAACCCGAAAGAACAAATAAATAATTAAAACAAAAGCAACTAGCAATATTTTTTAAAGTTAATTTTTTTAAATAAGTATATTGGAAAGAAGAGCGGCAAAGAGTGTTGCCGCTTTGTTTGCAGCATTCGTGTCTATTTTGTTCGTCTGACGAAGAGTGGTGTCTGTTGCGGTTTCTTACATTTTATGGTGTTTATTCATAATTTTGTACTTATTACTTTTAAACGCCAGTTCTGTTGTGCTCTTTTTTACAATTTTGAAAGTAATTTTTATTGTATTTAATTTGTATTTATTTATTTTTTAAATAAATGTTATATGCAAATGATGTTATTGTTATTATGGTTAAGAAGTATATGAAAATAAGCATTAAAATTTTTTACTTTCTTTTACTTCAAACTCGGAATAAAATGAGCCGGCAAGGAATTAAACTGTGCTTCTTAATTTTATTTGATCCGCTCTTATGTATAAAAATCGGAGACAACAAAATTATTAATATTACCAACTAGTTTTAAAGGAATATGTATGGTTAAAATTCCTCTATGCTCTATGCATTAAAATTCAATGAAAATGTTTTGAATTATAATATTTAAAATTTTGTTTTTCTAATGTTTAATTTAGGATTTCTTTTACATCATTTAAAATTATAATCTTATGGTGCTGATATAAAAATTACACTTTAAAGTTTAAGAATAATTATCGTAAATTTTAACTTTCTAAAAGTTACAATAAGAATTTTAAAATCAATATTTAAATAATGCTATTAAATATAACCTATTAAATATTTTAGCTTTCTCCTTCAAATAATTTATTTAGTTATGTTAAAGAAATTATAACACCAGCTTAAAGCGACAGGCACATTTGCGATTTATTTTTTAATCACTCTCTTTGTATTTTTCCCCTTTTCAGTTAACTTTTCAAGGTAACTATTCTTTACAGGCAATATACGTTTAAATGAATAGTAAACATGTGTTGTAAACATCTGGTTTTACCATAAAGTAGAAAGCGAAGTCCTGTCGCCAATTTCAGAAGGATAGGAGGACTTTCAATGCTATTAACGATAGGGAATCACAATGAGGATTATTTAAAGAATTCTAATTGGCTTTTTTCTGTTTGGCTAGGGATAATGGAAATGTCAGACTAAACGGATTAATTTAGAAAATATCGACTTTCAGATTTTCTTTCATAGTTTAGAATCAGTCATACAATCAGTGGGTTATTTAGCAGTGCTTAACATCCTAAATATCATGCTAATTTATTCTTACATGCTTTAAAAATATGGATAAAATTTCTTTCTTTCATTCTTTTCTTTCTTTCTTTTTCTTTTTTAATAAGATTAAGGAGGGGTGTATCTAGAAAACGGTGGGTGATTTGGCAAAATGGTGGTCATATTCGGATTCAGGAGGATATTTTACATAAAAATCTGCAATAATGGTATCAGATCTCGATTTTTTTTTTTTTTTTTTTTTTTTTTTTTTTTTTTTTTCAGAGCAGTGTAATTACTAATTTATAAACTATGAGAATCATCAGAATAATAAAAATGTTGATAAATAATTTTATAATGAACATTTTATCTAATTTATATGTTAGTGTGATTTTTTTTTTTTTTTTTTTTTTTTTTTTTTTTTAAGTTATTCACATGCAAAAAAATTAAGGAAAGAAAAAAAAAAAAAAAAAAAACAGAAAAGTGAATACAGGAAGAAAAATCTGGTTATAATCTAACATATGGACTTATAAGCATCATCACTGTCTTTAATGCATCCTTATGGAAATTTTTTATCAGGTTACCCTTTCTAAAATTGTTATTTATTTATTTATTTTTTTTTTTTTTAAGTTTATTTTTGAAAAAAAAACAAAAAAAAACAAGATTAATTATTTATTTTAAAAATTTTACTTAAAAACGATTTATAAAATTTGATTAATTATATGATAATGAATATGCCATCCAGATTTTATGTTCCTATGCTTATTTCTTTGAAAATTACGTGTAAAAGAAGAAAATGGGAAAGTAGATTGTTCCTTTAATTTTGCATGTATTTGTCAACTTATACAAAAAGACATTTTTTTTTTTTTTTTTTTTTTTTTTTTTTTTTAACATTAACATGATATATTTCTTTTTTAATATTTAATAAGTTATTATAAGTTTAAGAAGTGGATGAAAGTAATTAGAAAAACTTCATTGGAGATTTAATGAAATAAAATGTATAAATGGCGGGAAAATATGTAATTATGCAGTAAAGTGACACTGTAGTAGGGTGACTATACAGTAGTGACTATGCAATAGAGTGATATAAATCTATTTGCTTTTAAAACATTAGATCACGCAAGATATTTCATAAACTTAAAATCTCTTTCTCAAATAATTACTGGTTTTGAGAATTTGGTCGTATTGTCGTGGAAAAATCTATTAAAGTGACAAATAATAGTGAAAATGTTTAACATCAATGTTAGAAAAAAAAAGTACTCCCATCAGTGACCGAAAAGTTTTGCTTTGTAGGCTTATTGGCTCAGCCATTCGAGTTTCCCGCGATTTCTTCCGAAACTTCCATGAATAGAAACTAGAAATCATTCGAAAGTCCACTCGTGAAAGGTATTTTTTATTTATTTATTTATTATTATTATTATTTTTTTTTTTCATCGTTTAATTTGAATTTCCTATAATAATAATTTTGAATATAAAATGATGAAAATTTCGAACTGTTTAGAAATTAGGTTTAAAAATAAATAAATAAAGAAGTGGGGGAGACAAACATATAAAGGTTTGAATTTTTATTGAAAAAAAATAAGGTAAACGTTGCTAAAGAATTAAACTCTATATTTTATTTAAAGCAAATATTTTATTTTTATTCTTTATTTACGGTTTTTCTATACTTGAATGAAAAATTAATATTATATTGTATTAAAATTATACATACAAAACATTTTTCTTAAAAGAAAATAAATTTAGCGCTGGAGTTCTGTATTAGATTCGAATCTTTTCTCTTTACATATTTATAAACTCTAAGTCTGTAATGGACTATTTCTTATTATGCAAAATTTTAAGGGATTTTAAGCAAATTGTCTAGGTCCATTATGTAGTCTCGAAACAAATGTAAATCCATTTTTATTTGATGTTTATTCACAGATTTTAATTTTATATATGATAGATTTAGTATAAAGCATAAAACCATAATTTCACAGAAGTTATGTACATAAATCTGCATAAGAGCGATTTTTTTTTTTTTTTTTTTTTTTTTTAAATAATTTTTAAATAAATAAATAAAAATCTGTGTAATTTTTTATTACTTTGTGTCCCTGGTGTGTGAAATTCATTAAATTTCAGTCTGCCATCTCACTCGTCTATTTTTGAAAACAGACAAAAATGTAGTGAATTCCCCGCATAAAAAAATACTAAAAAATAAAAATAAATAAATAAATAAAAGAAATTAAAAGTTTAAGTCAAAATTTTAAAAAGTCATTCGATCAAAATAATACATACGTATATGTTAAATGTATTTTTTTTTTTTTAATCGTAATTCTGTTTTTCTGTCCAGGAATATGTCAGAACTTCATACTACAAATATGGAAAAAAAAAAAAAAAAAAAAAAATATATATATATATATTTATTTTATTTTATTTTATTTATTTATTTATTTTTGGAGAAAAGTATTTTCTTTAAATGAAAAAAGGAAAAGTCATGTGATTTTATAGAAACTGAACTAGTAGGTCTAATTTTTACGTATGAGAAAGCATTTTTTTTTTAATCTAATGTCAGAAGGATGTCTGAAATTCAGGTTCTCATTTGAGAACAACATCTCGAAATATGTATATATCTATATATACATAGATGCAATTAAACTCCAATTCATGGAAGTTTTAAAGATTTAAGAATTATTACAATAATAATACATTAAAATAGTGAATTTAATTATTAATAAAATCTCCCATTTGTAGAACCTTTTTTGAAATTGGGATTCGTCTCGATTATAATTTTTCGTATTTGAATAGTTCCCTTTGCCAACTTGTTATGTGTTACTCTCTGAGTTTTGTGTCTGAATAACATATGGATAAATATTATTTTTCTATCTTTGGTGTGTCCCAGTACACGAAAAATAAGCAATATATAGACCAAAAATTATACAGATATTTCTGCATAGCCCCTAAACATGTAAAAAAAGTCCCTAAAGAAGCCTGTATTATAAGCTTTCTAATGATACCAATTTTACACATCTAAGTTAATTAGGGAACAAAATTTGATATTATGAAAACACTGATGGAAAGTTACATTTTAATTTATAACTCAGTAACCTATGGCCGTCCCATGTTTTTACAGTTATTATAGATAAAGTAAAAATAACGCATAATTTTTTTAAAAATTATTATTATTATTATTATTTATTTATTTATTTATTTATTTATTATTATTTATTTATTTATTTATTATTATTATTATTATTATTATTATTATTATTATTTTGAGATATTGAACATCAAAGGACAAAATGTTTGACTTTAACATTAAAATATTAAAAAAATTATACATGTGATCTATCATTTGAAAGCCTGTATTATAAACTTTCTAATGATACCTGTTTGTTATCACTAAATTTAATAGGAAAGGAAATATATGGGTACATTTGTAGTAGAATAATTTCGGAAATTTGCACTTTTTACCCATTTTTGTAGCCTTGTATATCAAAAACTAAAAGAGATAGGGACTAATTAATTAGTATACATTCATTTCTCAATAGGACAGATAAATGAGCCCAATTTCATAAAAATCTGAAGGGTCAGGTTAAAAATGCTGTTTTTGTTGTTGTTGATTTTACTCGTAATGATTACAGAGAGAAAACTTTGGATTAATTCATATTATTTTAACTATTCATGGATATATATTTCTTTTGAACCTTATTGATCGATTGACATTTGATCATTTGTTTTACAATACCGGCTTTCTATTATACATTTCATAGCTAAAAAAAAAAAAAAAAAAAAAAAAAAAATGAAGAAACGGAATATTTAATTAAAATAAATAAATAAATAAAAATCCATGTAATGGAAGCTTAAAATACTCGACACCCATCAGGGGCATTGATTGAATATTGTAAGCATATAACCAAAAATATTTACAGACAGAAATGACCGATTTATTTAAAGAGTGAAAACAATTGCAAGATATATTTAAACCAAAAATTAATATGAAGGAGAATAAAACTATATATATATATATATATATATATTATTTACTCATAGAACAACACACACGCCTATATATATATATATATTATAATCCTTCATCTTTATAATGATCAAACACAAGGAGTGAAGACTTGAATTAGCAAAGTATCAATCCTTTTCTTATATTAAACGAGTAAATCGCTTGACATGTTATATTTATTTGTCCTGAGGAACATCTCTACGATATTCATGAAACATGAAATTTTGGGGTTAGGGGTTTTTCGGGTCCAAAAAACAATTGGATTTAGCCTTCAGGAAACTTCACGTTCTCTGATAACCCTTAATCAGTTAGCTGCAATATATATAGCAGAATTTGGGTTTACTCACAAATAAATACAATGATTTTTGATGAAAGTTTGGGGTTAAGCTTTTTTAGGAGCTAAATTTATTCCACATATTCAGTTCTTCTGGAAAATTCGCGTTCGCTGTTAACCCTTTATCGGCCAGTTGTACCATATGGCGGAAATTGGTTTATTCGAAAACGGATGCCATGATTTTAATGAGTTTGGCGATAAGTCTTTTTCATGAAGTTAAATCGAGTGAACATATCCTCATTTTCAGGAAAATTCGCGTTTGCATTAATACTTTATAAGCCAGTTGCACCGTATGACAATAATTGGGGTTTAATCGAACATGGATGCAACTATTTTAATGATAGTTCAGGGTTAAGTGTTTTTTGAGGAGCTAAATCTTTTGGACATATCCTCATCTTCAGGAAAATTAACGCTTGATATTAACACCTTATCGGCCAGTTGCACCACATCACAGAAATTTTGTTTACTATGAAATGGATGAAACGATTTTTATGAAAGTTTGGAGGTTGTTTTTTAAGTTGCTAAATCGGTGGGACATATCCTCATTTTCAGGAAAATTTCCGTTCACTGTTAACTTTTTATCGACCAGTTGCACGGCATGATAGAAATTGGGTTTATTGGGAAAGGGATAAAACAATACAAATGAAAGTTTGGGGTTGAGGGAGATAAATTGGATTCACGTATGCTCATCTTCAGGAAAATTCTCTTTTGATATTAACCCTTTATTGATCATTTGCACCGTATAACAGAAATTGGGTGTGCTATGAAATGGATAAAACTATTTTAATAAAAGTTTGGAGTTAAGTGTTTTTGAGGTAGCTAAATCGATGGGAAATATCCTCATTTTCAAGAAAATTCCCGTTCGGTGCTAACCCTTTATAGGCGGGATGCGTCATATGGCAGAAATTCGGCTTACTTGAAAATGAATATAATAATTCTGATGAAAATTTGTGGTTAAGTGTTTTTTGAAGAGTTAAAGTGATTAGAAATATCGTCATCTTGAGGAAAATTCGCATCCGTTGTTAACCCTTTATCGGCCAATTGTAAAATACGGCTTTACAGTCGGCAGCAAAATCATTCGAGCGCTGGCAATAATTCCTATGTAAAAAAAAGTACACTTAAAAGTATTTTGTTAAATTAATCCTTGTCGAATCATTTTCTTAGGGCCGTATTCACCAAGCTTCATTGATCGCGGATTAAACCATGGATCTGGAAATCCGAGAGTCAAAGCTAACACTGGATTAAATTCCTACGGTATTCACCATCAACCGATTACGTAATCCATGGATTAACTGGAAGAGAAATGAAAGCTTCGTTTTAATTGGCGAAGAACGAAGATGGATTCCCCGTTCGGCTTCAATTAACCAGGGATGAGAATTTTCAGATTTTTGTAGGAATTTCAGACTTTTCTTAATTTTTTAAAAACAATTTTCAGGTTTTTGCTTCTAAATATTCTTATTTTTGTTCAATTTTCTTTCTTTGACTGTTTCTAAACAATTTATTTTCATATATTTTCCAATTTTGCTTATAGAAAGTATGATTTTGTGTATTTGTTTCTTCTTTTATTACTAAAATTAAATTATCTTTGAGTTTTGCTGATACTTTCAGACTTTTTTTCTATTTCCCACTCTCATCTCTGATTAACTAATCAATCGGATTTGAAGGTTAGAAAGGGTAAAAAGCAAATTGGCACGGCGAAATACACGGTTTTCACTCTTGTTTACTTCGCTTTTGTTTACGCACGGATTAAGAATCAATTTTACTTCAGAACATTTTTTAAAAGAATAATCACGCAGACGACAACTGTTTACGCTACGATTTAAAAATTTTGATTGTTATGGATAAGAGAAAAAAATTATCCGAACTACGCCCCCCCCCCCCCCCTTACAAGCAATGCCCCTGACTGTAGACCAATTACAGGAGCTATTATCAAGCAGTCTTCACAAATTAGTGATTTTTTAATTGAAAATATTTTTAAATAACTATAATTAGTTTTTCTTTATTTTAGTTATCTCATTAGATTACTTAAAAATTTGGAATAAGTTTTAAACTAAAACATAACCAAACAATGCAAATGAAGATAGCTTTTCCCTTGTTTCATTTGTTTACCAATTTTCAGTCGTTATTTCGGGTACATTTCTAAGTAATTAATAAAAAGGTTAAAAAATATACAAGTTTATTAAATAATTTTATGCGAAATTGGGGAAAATATATAAATTAATGAAAACTTTATAAGCTAAAACCATAAATTATGAAACACGCAACAATTATTTCCGTCGAAGTACAACCTTTTATCAGGCAGAAAAAAGTAAGCACGATAATTCGACACGATATTACTGTTGCATACATTTGTAATTTAAAGTGCTAGTTTACAAACTTCATTCAACACAAATCATTTGGTGCATTTTCTATACATTATAGTTATATCATTATATCAAAGATATTTGTTTAAAATTTCTGCTATGCTACCCATTAAAATAAATCAATTTGTGAATTAATCTTTAGCGATTAAGCTCATGAAAATGAAGGCGAAGATATATATCTTTATTGATAGCAAAAATCGCTTAATCAGCAAAATTTTATTTGACATGACAGAACAGAGTACAATGTCGTCAGAATTGATATTAACTTAATTCAATTTTAATTAAGTAAAAACACAGTGATAAATGTGTATCATTAAAAAATTAAAGCATATTTTTTTACTCAAACTCTTGGTCAAAATCAGGTATTTAAAGACTGTGTTTCTTCGTAAAAGATTAAAATATAAAAAAGATATTAAAATGATTTTAAAAGCAATTTGCTGCTAATAAAACAAAATTTATATTTCTTTCATGTTCAATGTTTACGAAGCTGAGCTGTGGAATGCACATGCTTTACGGAAAGATCCGAGAATTATCTCTGTTAATCCTCCGATATTAGAGGATCAAAAACGAAGTGTTAAAGTAGCCGGTGAACTGCGGATTTTCGTTGGAGAATACCGATTTTCGTATGATCGAGCGATTACCGCTGATCCGAGGTTTAATCCGAGTGTTAAGAAGTTGGTGAATACGGCCCTTAGTCAGTCTAAGAACATGATTCGACAAGGATTTATTTAACAAAACTGACTAGGCGTACTTTTTTACATAAGAATTATTGCTAGCGCTCGAATAATTTTGCTGTCAACTGTACTCGTAAATAGATATAATGATTTTGTTGGAAGTTTGAAATTAAGTGTTTTTTAAGATGTAAAGTCGATTACAGATTTTCTTATCTTCAGTAAAATTCCCGCTTCTTATTAACCTTTTATCATCCGGTTGCAAACTACGGCAAAAATTGGATTTACTTGGTTGTGGATGTAAAGGTGTTGAAGAAAGTTTTGGAGCAAGTTTTTTGGGGTACAAAATCAATTAGGTATATTATCACCTTCGGGACAATTCGCGTTTACTCGTAATTATTTTTGAAAAACCTTTCTCATATATCCGTATTTCTAGGAAATTTAGCATTCATTGCTGTGTTAATCTTCACTCCACCGTGGCAAAGTATGGCTTTTTTTTTTTTTTTTTTTTTTTTTTTTTTTGGGGGGGGGGGGGGGAGGGACTTGCTCGAACGATTTTGATAAGTATTTAAGGTATAGGGGTTTTTAGATGACAATTCAATTTGAATTTTCTTCATTTTTAGGAAAATTAACGTACACAATTAGCACTCACTCTGCCTTTTGCAAAATTACGACAGAAACTTTCCAAAAAATAGCTCTAACTGTTTTGATAAAAAATTAGCATTAAGTTTATTTTTGAGAGCAGAAACCCATCTGATTTATCTCCATCTTCATAAAAATTAGAGTTTACTGTAAACCTTCGTTTCATACATAGCAAAATATGGAAAAGATATGGTTTTCTAGAAAGTATTTCAATAATTTTGATAAAAACTTAGATTTAGGGAATTTTTGAGTTTACAAATGAATTGTAAACACAAAAGTCTGACATTCTCTTTAGAACATTTAATATTTATCGGTAAACCGCACTTCCCCCAGGAAAAATGGCAAAAACTTCGTTTTTTTTTTTTTTTTTAACCCTCGAATGTCTTTAATAAATCTTTAGAGTTGATGTGTTTTTGAGATGACATTTTAATTTGCGTTTGAATAACACTCATCTTCATTGTAATTAGCGTTCACTGGTAAACCGCATACCACAAAAAAAGGCGGCATAACCTTTTTTTTTTTTTTTTTTTTTTAATAGAAACTGTTGAAAGGATTAAAGGAAAAATGCTAGAGGTTATTTTTAAAACTAAAAACGGCTTCATTTATCATCATTTTTAGAAAAGGGAACCGTAACTGTACTAGAATAATGTGTAGCAGAAATCTTGTCTTTTAAGAAACTACTTAAATGATTTTGATAATAAACTGTAGTTAGAGATTTAATATGATAATTGGATTTGAACTTTCCTTATATCGAGGAAAATTAGCATGCATTGGTAACTCGATCTCCGCACTGAGCAAACAAATAATAAACATATTTATGTTTACCTGAAAACAAATCACAGCATCTGCACTACGAATGATTTTTACAATGAGACCGAGTGAACTCGGTCATCCAAGTACTAAGTTATTATATGTGGAAATGAAGCATAGAAATAAAAGAAAATAAGTTGAACAATTCAATTAATGTAGAAAAATAACTTCGAGATTGTCCAAAAATTGCTAACAACGGCATTTACAGTAGCAGGGTTAAAAAATAATGAGCTGTTTCTGAGACAGTGATGCATTAAATCATGTAAAATCACTATTGTCGGGGAGAAGGGGAGTAGAGAATACGATGCGCAGCACAGAACTCTTGTGTGACGGGACGGAGCTGATTGAGTCAGTCGCCGAATCGAATCGAAAAGAGATGCAATGCATCTTAAACCGAGAAACAAAACTCTTTCTAAATCATAAACTTTATTAGTTCTTATTGATTTTCCATAACATAAGTTAGGATTGTAACAATAAATCGTTTGTTAAGCAGATATTAGATGTCTGAGTCTATGCATTGGCATTATAGTTACTAATCCCGGGAAATCTGGCAGAGAGGGTAAGTAGATTTAAACTTATTCTCATTTGATTAATATGCATGTTATTCTGATTTGTGTTTGGGTAAAAGTTGCAGAATTTGAATCGAAAATAAATTCGTTAGAAATTCTTAATCCGAGATTCTAAATTTAATCAACCCTAATTCGAAATTCATAAATTGATACTTAGTCGAAATTCATTGTTGGCTTCAAAACCATAGTGGTCCGTCGATTCACGGAGGCTTAATTATCTATTAATTTAATTAGATAATATAATTAATCGTAATTCGTTAAATTAAAAAAAAAAAAAAAAAAAATTGTAAATTGAAAAAAATTCTTTTGTTTACGTAGTATAAAACTTACTGTATAAGAACGTTAAAGGAAATTAAAATTTATTTGTTGAAAATAAATCATTAATATGAAGTTAAATTGTTTTGATATAAAACGTAATTCAAAGTAGTTCGGGTTTAGAAGTTTTGTTTTGAGAGAAAACGTAATTCAAAATAGTTTGGTTTTCAAACCGAAAGTTTCGGTTTGGAATTTCAGAAATAAACTTTCATATTAATTAATTGTTGAATAAAGGAGTGTATGAGAATGAAAAGGGTGCATTTAATATTTTATTAGTTTATTTATTTCAGTAAAAAAAAAAAAAAAAATTCTATATGTGTGTTTCTTTTCATTTGTTCTTATATTTTTGTTTTGTTTTACTTCCTGATCTGCAGAATAATAATTTAATTCGATCGATTAATTCATATTTAAATTTAATTGTTTGTAATTAGTTTGCTAATAAGATGGGTAGAAAGGGTAAAACAAGGGCGAATGACGCCGAAAAGAGTGCGTTGTTCCCAAAATCTAATGAAGTGATAAAATTTGAAAATGTTATTAGGGAAATAGAATTTATAAAATCGAAGGTCAATGATTGCGATAAAAGCGATCAAGCCAGATTAAAGATCCTAAAAGATAAGGTAAATGTACTGGAGATTAAATTCGAGGAAATAGTTACAAATTTTTCCGAAGAGGAAAACGATGAAAACTTTGAAGAAGTGATGAAAAATCGGGACATTCTGTTGGAGTTGTCTGTTGTGTTGGAGAGTAAATCGCAATCAAATACCCCAAATGTAAATAATGAGGCACGTACCAAACCAGGGACTTCTGTTAATTCGCATATTAGTCTTCCCAAACTTGAAATTCCTTATTTTTACGGGGATAATGAATCTTGGTTGTCATTTAAAAATTTATTTAAATCATCTATTCTGGATAATGACAGCCTTAGTGAGGTTGAAAAGCTACAATACCTCCAATCGTGTGTAAGAGCTAGTGCATCAAAACTTATTCGCGGATTTTCGTTACAATCGGAAAATCTTAAACACTGTTGGGAAATTCTTACTCAGCGCTACGAAAATAAACGTCAATTAGCTATAACTCAAATAAATAAAATCTTTTCAGTAAAGGTAAACAAAGCGGATGATCCTAAATCGTTTTTCAATTTAATAGATACTTGTAACGAAGCGGTGCGAAATTTATCGACCCTCGGATTGGAATCTAATCCTCTTAGCGATCTTATTCTTATAAATTTCATGATTTCAAAATTGGATTCATCCTTTAGGCATAGGTGGGAGCTCAGTCTAGAGAATACGCAAACTATTCCCGATTTAAATTCGTTTCGTACATTCATTGAAAGGGAGGCGTCGAGTCAAACAAAGCTTGAAAATAAACTGGGGATGTTTAAGAAACCAGTAGAAGGTAGTAGTGTAAAAAAATCTTGTATGAATAATTCAATACTAGTCAAAGAAAATAAATGCGTCGCCTGTTCTCAAGTACATCAATTGTTTAAATGTCCCAAATTCAATCGAATTGGTGTTCAGGAGCGATGGGACTTAGTTAAATCAAAGGGATTGTGTGAAAATTGTTTGCGAACTAATCATCAAGTGCGACAATGTAGAATTAATATTAAATGTAAGGTATGTGCAGGTTCACATCACACTCTTCTGCACATTTATACACAGAATTCTGCAGATCAGGGAGGCGGCCTTGTTGCTACGTCGGTGGCCAACAGTTCACAATCTAATGCAAATTTTAATAACCAAAAGGTGTTATTGGCTACTGCCCTTATAAAGGTTAGGTCACCTAACGGTAAAATTATTCAATGTCGGGCGTTAGTTGATAGTGCCTCACAAAATAGTCTCATTACAAAGGAGTGCGTTGAGAAGCTAAATTTGCCTTTGTTTGGCACTTCTCATCGACTTATAGGCATAAACGGTCTTTCCGCAGAAACTGTTTTAAATTTTACGGAATTCTCATTCTCGCCATATTTCGCTAACGAGTATAGGAACTTGAAAGCGCTAGTAGTAAATAGGGTTACTACCCCTCTGCCAAATTTCCGGGTGAAAACGACGTCTTGGCCACATACAAAAAATCTTCAGTTAGCCGATATGAATTTCTTCAAGCAACAACCAATCGAAGTATTATTAGGCGCAGATATTTTTGCGTCACTAATTTGTGGCACACCAGTATCGGGAAGGCCAGGAGAACCATCTGCCAATCCCAGTTCACTTGGATACTTACTCAGTGGCCCCCTCTCAAGGGATGGAATGGAACCAGAATCAACATATAGCTCCTCGTTACACTGCCTTAACTTGAACGAGTTTTTTGACAATCAGCCAATAATATCTTCTAAGAGTGAAACCGAAGCCGATCCGGCTGAGGAACTATATAAATCTTCCACCAAGCGCAACCCTGAAGGGCGCTATGTGGTGAAATTACCCCTCCATGATGAGATAGATTTAGGTGAAAGTGCCAACTGTGCACTAAAAATGTTTAAGAAACTGGAAAATCGATTTGCGCAGAATCCTAACCTAAAAAAGGAGTATGCTCAGTTTATGTGTGAGTACTCCGATCTAGGTCATATGACTCTACTAAGAGCTGAGAAACTTAACAGTCAACCCAATTATTATATGCCCCATCATGGAGTTATTAATGAAAATAGTAACACTACCAAACTATGAGTAGTGTTCAATGCGTCGGCCTTAACTACAAATGGCAAATCCCTGAACTCTAACTTGCATAAAGGGCCAAAACTTCAGTCCAGTATTTTCAGCAACTTAATCAGATTCCGTTTAAATAAAGTCGCCCTCTCGAGCGATATCGAAAAAATGTTTCGACAAATTCTAGTCGCAGAGCCTGATACAGACTTTCAAAGAATATTTTGGAGGGCCAATGTTTCAGATCCACTCAGAGTGTATAAATTGAAAACGGTTACTTATGGCACTGCCTGTGCTCCATTTTTAGCCCTGCGTACCATATTACAGCTATTAAACGATGAAGAACCCAATTTTCCCGTAGCTGTGCAGGCTGCCCGCAACAACCTGTATATGGACGATTTCCTTGGAGGGGCTGAAACAATCGAAGCCGCTCAATCTTTGGTCACAGACCTTCAGGCATTATTTAATGTTGGGGGCTTCAAGCTGCGAAAATGGGCTTCAAATTATGTGGAAGCTCTAGTTCAAGTCCCAGAACCTCTAAAATCAACAAATCAGGAATTATCCTTAAACCCCGATCAATCCCAACGTATTTTAGAACTAAACTTGAATTTAACATCGGATACACTGCAGGTTGGCGTCAACACAGAAGAAAACGTCACAACAAAAAGACAATTATTGTCCGTAATTGCCCGCATCTTCGACCCTTTGGGTCTGTTATCCCCTGCCACTATTCTTTTAAAATTGCTTCTACAAGATGTTTGGAAGCTAAAACTTGGTTGGGATGATCCTTTACCACCAGAAATTCAAATCAGGTGGAATGAATTCTTTGAAAAAATTGAATCCTTTAAGGCCATGTCAGTACCCAGATTTTTAGACCTGAAATCCGAACCTATTTACCAGATTCTGGGATTTTGTGATGCGTCAACAAAGGCATATGCTGCCGTAATATATATACGCCCAAGTCAGAACTCATCTTTAAAATTGATTGCAGCTAAAACCCGTGTAGCTCCTTTAAAACCCATTACCTTGCCTAGGTTGGAGCTATGCGCGGCTGTATTACTATCGGAACTTTTGTCAGTCGTCCAGAGCTCGCTGGATTATCAGGATGACGAAATTCTCCTATGGACAGACTCAACAATCGCCCGTAGTTGGATCTTAAATCCACCCTTAAAGGGCAACACATATGTCCTACACCGAGTAAACAAAATTAGAGCTGTCACAGACCCAACATCATGGCATCACTTACCAAGCAAACATAACCCAGCAGACTGTGCAACCCGTGGGCTGTTACCCGACAAATTAAACCACTTTAACTTGTGGTGGTCTGGACCTGATTGGTCAAAGATCCCGGTCTCAGATCACGAGTCCAAGATTGCTACCTCAGTCCCATGTACAGTTGTGGGAATTCCTGGACTAATAGAGTCAACTCCAATGCATGAATCCGTTATAGAGGATTTGGTTTCAAAATTTTCATCAAGTAATAAACTTTTTCGTGTAATTGCATTTATGAAGAGGTTTATTTATAATAGTAGAAATGCTACAAAATTGAAAGGACCAGTCTCAGTACAAGAAATTTCAGAAGCTAGAAAAATTGTTATTAAATTCGTCCAACAAAGGTCCTTTGCTTCAGAAATCGCCCTTTTGCAGCGCGGCCAACCCGTGGCAAACAGCAGTAAATTAAAATCTCTCAATGTGTTTCTTGATTCAGAAAATCTATTGAGAGTGGGAGGTCGAATTGATAAAAACATCACTCTGCCCTATGATACTAAACATCCAATACTCATACCTAAAAATCACCCTTTTACATCGACATTAATAAGACATTTTCACATGTATAGTCTTCATGGAGGTGTCGACCTAGTATTAAATTTCATTCGCCAGTCTTACTGGATTCCTGATGGTAGATCCACTGTGAAAAAAGAGCTTCGTAAATGTGTCACTTGTGCCAAAGTCCAACCGACACCAATTCAACAACTTATGGGTGACTTACCCAGTGCAAGAGTCAACCCTTGTAGGCCATTTCAACATGTCGGAATTGATTATGCAGGTCCTATAGAAACTAAGTGTGACCACAAACGGAAAGTTACCAAATTTAAATCCTATATTTGCCTTTTTATCTGCATGTGCACCAAGGCAATTCATCTCGAATTAGTAACTAGTTTATCTACCGAGCATTTTTTATATGCCCTACAAAGATTCATAGGGCGTCGAGGTTATCCTACTGACATTTACTCCGATGACGGACGCAACTTTGTTGGTGCCCATGCCCATTTGAAGAAACTCGTGACACTTTCAAAAACCAATACTATTCAAGACTTTGTCGCAAATAGACAAATTCATTGGCATTTTATGCCACCTTACGGGCCTAACTTTGGCGGCCTATGGGAATCTTCCGTTAAATTGGCTAAACGCCATTTAATTAAAGCGTGTAAAGGCAGTTGCCTATCGTTTGAGGAGTGTGCTACGATTCTCACAACTATTGAGTCTTGCTTAAATTCACGACCCTTAGTCCCACTTTCCACCGAGCCCAATAATTTCTTAGTACTTAAACCAGGACACTTCCTAATTGGGGCTCCGCTTCTTCAGCTTCCTGAACAATCTCTTAACCAAACTAATCAATTTTGTACCAGTTTTTCTTCCAGATGGAAACTCCTTCAGCAGATCAAAAGGTCCTTTTGGAACACCTGGACGAAATCTTATCTTACCTCTCTACATTCTAGAGCCAAATGGAAAAGCGGTGTTACCCATCTGCATTCCGGAGAACTAGTTCTCGTCTTAGAACCCTCAATTCAGCCAGCACACTGGACCCTTGCCCGAATTCTGGACGTCCATCCTGGTGAGGATGGCATCATTCGAGTTGTTACTTTGAAGACGCCCTCGGGAATAATTAAGAGACCAGTGAATCGGATTGCCAGTCTGCCATGCTCAGCCCCCCCCCCGGAGGATGTCGGGGAGAAGGGGAGTAGATAATACGATGCGCAGCACAGAACTCTTGTGTGACGGGACGGAGCTGATTGAGTCAGTCGCCGAATCGAATCGAAAAGAGATGCAATGCATCTTAAACCGAGAAACAAAACTCTTTCTAAATCATAAACTTTATTAGTTCTTATTGATTTTCCATAACATAAGTTAGGATTGTAACAATAAATCGTTTGTTAAGGAGATATTAGATGTCTGAGTCTATGCATTGGCATTATAGTTACTAATCCCGGGAAATCTGGCAGAGAGGGTAAGTAGATTTAAACTTATTCTCATTTGATTAATATGCATGTTATTCTGATTTGTGTTTGGGTAAAAGTTGCAGAATTTGAATCGAAAATAAATTCGTTAGAAATTCTTAATCCGAGATTCTAAATTTAATCAACCCTAATTCGAAATTCATAAATTGATACTTAGTCGAAATTCATTGTTGGCTTCAAAGCCAACTATCATTGTCCAAAATCGCAAAGATTTTTACTAGGAGTTGAAATAAATGTAAACATGTGCAAATAAAAAAAAATACAGTTATTATGCATTAATATATAGATTTACACAAAGGAAGAACAGTTTAAGAATAATAAATACGATACAATTATCTATATATTCATTTATGCTAAAAATATATATACAAAGTATTTCATTTTCAGCACTCTAAAAACATACGTTAATAATATTATATGGAATGTAAATTAACATTATTAAAATGCAATCTATGGTCTGTAATGTAGCGACAAAAAATATACAAATAATTCAATGTTGCTTGTGGGCATTTGAACCAACTTTTAAGCAGGACCTATATAACACGGACAAAAATTTGATTATAAATATACAGTCAGATCTCAATATTATCAGATCTAACTGGGAATAAACCTGAAAAATACATTTTAAAGAACTCGTCAGCAGCCAGTGGATCATTCAAATTTACTCATAACTTTGATGAAATCTAATTTAGAAATTTATTCATCAAGCCTGAGAGTTCATATCAGAAAGTTATAGAGTGGAAGGCTGATTTTTTATACCAACTATGTGAAAAATACCTGAGCGGGGAATCGAACCCGGAACTTCCGCTTTACGTGTGGATGCTCAAGCAGAAGTCCCGGGTTCTATTACCGGCTCTGGTATTTTTCACGTAGTTGGTATAAAAAATCACCCTTTCACTCCATAATTTTCTAAAATTGATGAAATCTTTTTTTTTTTTCCCCTGACCGAATGAAAAAGAGTAATCTGGTGTATCACTGACATTTCTTTCCGTTATCCACATTAGTGCAGAATATTACTATAGTTTAATGTGTAAAATGTTATTTATTTCAAAATTTCTAGAGTAATTTAAAATCATTTAAAATTAATTTAAAAAAATTGTTTCTAAACCCTTTCTATTTTTAATGACATGCATTTCGGTTGAAAGACTATAGCCTCGCCGATCCACAACCCCTGTTTGAATATTATGTACACATTAACAAAAAATATTTAAGTTGTTATTAAATTTAAAAATATGTTTCAAATTGTCGCTCACTCACTTCGTTAAAACACATTAGACTATTTTAACTAATCCTGTATATCAATGAGTAAAAAAAAAAAAAAACTTTTCTGTCAACATCACAAAATGGAATAAATCGCGGCAAATGTTCCGAGTTTAAGGTCGAAATAAAACTGTGACCCTGAGTCGGGCAAATAAAGTCGGCATGAAAGTAGCAAAGCGGCAACACACAAAAATGATCCAAGAGACAAGCTAAATTAAAATCAATAAAGATCTGGTGTGATAACTATATAAAAGAACAGAAAAAATATCAAAAATAAATTTAATCAAAAAATAAATGGTGACATTAAAAACAACAACAACAACAAAAAAAAAAAAAAAGAAAGAAAAAAGAAGAAAGAAAGAAAAGATCGACCATAAGAAAATTATGTGAGTAATTTCCAAACATCAGATATGAAAGGCGTTGAAGAAATATTAATAAGATTTTTAAAAATGTAAAAAAAAAACTTCCAAGAAATCCAGATTGGAAGAGGGGATAGGAGAGGAAATAATGCCAATTTTAGAAATTAAAAAATAAAAAATAAATAAATAAAATAAATAAATAGTAAAAATAAAAATACCCATGAGACCAATAAGGGAAAGTAATAGAAAATTTGGAGATCTTTTCATCACGAGCGTTTAATTTATTTTAATTTTAATTTTAATTTATTATTTTTAATTTTTTAATTAATTAATTTATTTTTAATCATTTTTGTGTGTGGGCTTATTTATATGATATTTCAAAAGGCTTCTAATTTATCTGTTTCAACAAATAACTTAGGTATTATTAAACACCACGTCAATTCTCAGTTGGAATGGAATTTTTAGGAAAAGTGAATTTAATATTGTTGACGAGTTTAAAAATGTTATTATATCCAAATTGTGAAAAAATTGTAGATACTCTGAAAAAAAAAAAAAAAAAAAAAAAAGGAACAATAAAAATGTAAAATTATATGATTGAAACATTGGTAATTCAAGTTAAAAAGATAACATTTAGAATTTTTTATTTTTAGAGCTCTATCGATCATAGAGGGACTATAGCTGGAGAAAGAACTTTAAATGTTAATTTCTTCCCAAAATCAGAAGAATCAGAGAAAATGAAAGCAAATGAAGCCGGTAAGAATAAATACAGAAAGCAACCATTTTCTGTTAGGGTGGGTGATTATAGAGATTATGTGGAAGAGAGACATAATAATGTTTTCTGAAGACAATGGTTAAAATCTAGTCATTTTATATAGAAATCGAAACGTCAAGGTAAAATAGAGAATTATTCTTTTCAATTTTGAAAGTAAACTGATTTAGAAGGCGTTTAAAATATCGTGTAAATTTGCGCACCGAAGGAATGCTCCTAACGAAATAAATCTTCCCTTGCTTTCCACTGTTGGGATCATTTTTGATAAAAACGTAGTTTTAGAACGTTTCTTAATCATTTCATCTTTTTTTAATTTCGAATTTTTTTAAATATCCACTTAGAAAAAATATAAATCAGAAGTTATATGAAATTTGAAGTTTCTAGATACATTATTACTGTAGGAAATATACAAAAGTGTGGTTTTCCAGCGGGGTTTTCCTCACACCCTCCCATTGTGCGTGTACTAAAAATTTTTACCCGCAGTGATTCAAACATTGTGATAAGCACTGATTGTGTCGTTTGGTTGAAATCGGTTCAGGGGTTTAGGAGATGAAAGACATACAATCATATATACAATGACTTTTATTCATATTAATAAAAGTATTTTTATTCTTCATGGAAACTAAAACCTGTTGAACCACCTGTTAATTGGCTAGTTATGGCTATTGTTCATAAAGTTCTGCCTTATAGGTGTACATTATTTCCTCGCTTGGTGGCGAGCATTACATCCTAAATTGTTGATGTGTATTATGTCTCTGTTTGCCTGTGTGTAAAAGGTCTTGACTTGCCGGTGTGTATCACGTCTTCATTTGCCTGTATGTATCACGCCTTCATTTGCCTGTATATACAAAGGTCTTGACTTGCCGGTGTGTGTCACGTCTTCATTTGCCTGTGTGTAAAAAGTCCTGACTTGCCGGTGCGTATCTTCATTTGCCTGTGTGTAAAAGGTCTTGATTTGCCGGTGTGTATCACGTCTTCATTTGCCTGTGTGTAAAAGGTCTTGATTTGCCGGTGTGTATCACGTCTTCATTTGCCTGTATGTATCACGCCTTCATTTGCCTGTATATACAAAGGTCTTGACTTGCCGGTGTGTGTCACGTCTTCATTTGCCTGTGTGTAAAAAGTCCTGACTTGCCGGTGCGTATCTTCATTTGCCTGTGTGTAAAAGGTCTTGATTTGCCGGTGTGTATCACGTCTTCATTTGCCTGTGTGTAAAAGGTCTTGATTTGCCGGTGTGTATCACGTCTTCGTTTGCCTGTGTGTAAAAGGTCTTGATTTGCCGGTGTGTATCAGGTCTCCAATTGCCTGTGTGTAAAAGGTCCTGACTTGCCGGTGTGTATCATGTCCTCATTTCCCTGTATGTAAAAGGTCTTCAATTGCCGTTGTGTATTAAGTCTTCGCTTGCAGGTGTGTATTATGTCCTCGTTTGTCGGTGTGTATTACGTCCTACCTTAGCACGTGTGTATTATGCCGTTGTTTGTCGGTTTGTATTATGTTCTAGCTTGCCAGTGTGTATTATGTCTTAACTTGCCACTGCGTATTCATCTCAGCTTGTCGATGTATATTATGAATTGGTTTACCAGTGTGCATTATGTTCTTGAGTGTCAGTTTGTATTAACACAATTTTCTTACCTGCTTTTTTTACCAACAGGAAGCACTGTGAAACACTTTTAAATTATTCTTAAAACTATTCAATTACTTAAACACATAATGTATCTTAATCTCGCTCAAATTCTTTCATTACAACACAATCAGTTAAGATTCCTGATGTTATGAGGCACTGTAAGCATTTTAACACAATAAAATCCTGATTTCACATCATGTGATGAACATACTTAATCATGTGTGCGAAATAATATTTATAATAGATTTTATGTATTTTGATCGCCAGAGAAGCTGAAGCACACTTTAAAATAGGATGAAAACCATACACTTACTTAAACATGCAATATATTCTAATCTCAAACAAACCCTTCGAATACAACACTGTTAATACATTTTTCCCATTAGGGGGCGCTGTAAATTATCTTAACCATAGCCTTCTAAACTAGATGCCTTTCACGTGGCTCGGAAACATTGTGGTAGGCAGCGCCACCTGGTACAGATTGTGCGACTTTTATATTCAACAACCACCAAAAATTTTTTAAAGTGGGATTTGATATACATAAAAGGTGAACAGAATCGAAGAAACGTCGATTATATATATCATATATCCGTTATGAAAATTATTGGTGACAGTTGAATGAAAAAGTCGCGCAATCTGCATCAGGTGGCGCTGTTTACCGCTTGAACTGCTGCTAAGTTTCCGAGCCACGCGGAAGGCATCTAGTTTAGGAGGCTATGTCTTAACATCAAAGAAATCTCAGCTTCAAATTGTGCAATATCAATAGGCTTACAATACAATATACTTAATATTGTATACGAAATATCATTTATTCATAATAAATTATAAATTGGTATTTTGATGATCAGGAGCCGCTTTGAAACTCATTAAAATACTAGTAAAACTATTCACTTGCATTACAAAAACTGTTCACATAATTACAAATACTTTCGTTACAACACATTTAAAGAAAAAAAAAAAATTCCCCGAAAACTTTATGTGGCATTTAATTCGCCATCGTGCATCGTCAGTCACTTAGCAAATCTGAGCGTTTTTATTATTGTAAAATATTTTCTTAAACTATGTGCAACATGTATTATATGAATTGCAGCATAACATAAAAAAAGAAAAAAAAATCTCCATGTCCGCATTTGATTGTGTGTATCAACACAGTCAATGTCCTCATTTGATTGTAAAATTACAAAGTCCTCAGTTGATTGTGTGTATCGAGTTCACTGTGTGTGTTGCGGTGTATCGAGGTCCCCATTTAGACGGTAAAAATACATATTGAGAAATATTGGAATTTTATGAAAAATCAAAGCTGATTCATAATTGAATGAGTTTTATTAATAGTTATTTATCAAAAATATGCTTTTAAGTCAATTATTTACGAAGTCCCCGATTGGCGGTGTATACACATAGTCCTCAGTTTGCACGTCTTGCCAACCTGTGTGTGTGTGTGTGCGTATACAGAGACAGAGAGAGGGAGAAGAGAAAGAAAAATATAAACTTCTCAAAAATACATACACACACACAATTTGATTAAAAATTAAGATTCTCCTAAATATTGAAAAGTATGCTATTGAAGACAGAGGCTGATTAAAATAAAGTCATTTTATAAGAGAGAGAAATATATAAGCTTCCGTACGTTATAAAGTGGAGCAAGGTATATTAAACTTAGGGCACCTTGAAAAGGATTTCAAGGTTCTGTTAAAAAATAAATAAATAAATAAATAAATAAAACTAAAAATTATAAACAGAATTGAAAAAAAAAAATCTTGAAAATTAGAACCATATAATTAATTTTATGGAAAAATAAAATCTACAAACGAGGACAAACGCTCTCCAACTCCCCTTAAATATGATTTAATATATATTTCTAATTTCGCTAAAATTTTTATAAACTTCAAATACTTATTCTACGCTGTAAATAAAAATTCTTGTAAAATTTCTAACACCAAAGTTAACAGAAAATATTCATACGATTTGGGGAAAAAATGATAAGAGTGTTTACTGAAACAGAACATCAGAGAAAATGTTGGTATAAAACAAATTTATTTTATAGGGAGAATTGTAAAAGAATTGCCATTAAACAAAATTCTCTTGATCGGACCAAGATCGAACCAGCTTTTACCGCATTACATGCGACGATGGTACCTGTAAGCCACTGAAGCACAATTTTTGTGCTACTTTGCACTTCACAATCCTGTTTTTATCCCAAATTTTCCATATGCAAGAAAGAAAAATGTATATTATCTTCAGATAAAATCTCTGTCAATGGATACAGATTTTACCTGGTTACAAAAAGTAAAATGCGTCTTTTGACAGATTGAGATGAAATTTTGCAAGTACAGTTTTAGAAAACAAAAAATTTCTTTTGGAAAATTACGAATATCACGCTTTGTACCTGTTTTCTTTCTTTCTTTTTTTTTTTTTTTTTTTTTTGTACTATGTATGCCGAGTTTTAATGTTTTAACATTAGTACATTTAGCGAAAAAAAACCGCGAGCAAATTGATTTTATTTGTATTGTAAATTATAATTCCGAAAATAAAATATCAAACAGTAAAATAAGCCGGCAGGTTACTATCTCACACCTAATTTAGAGAATTCATTCATAAATACAAACTGAAGACCAATCAATTTTATTGATCCGGGGATTCCCCTCAACCCCTCGTTTTATTATTCTACCTACATTTATATCGTATTAAAATTTGTTATTAAATTCATAAGCTTATTTAAAATTATTCCAACAACTTTCACACGCAACATTCCTTGAAAACTATCAATCTTGATCAAACTTTTCCAGTAACAAACATATTAACTTCAAAACGCAACGTTTGGATCACCTAAAATTATATGTTTTTAATTTACTCTAAATGACGCAGAAAAAGATCAAGCGTTAAAATCTTGACTTCGGTATTCAGATAACCTCAAAACATGTAAATGTGCAAGGGAAAAAAACAATGATTATTTAGCTTAAAAATCTGGAGTGACTCCACTCGACTTTCCGAACATTGAGTAATTAACAGTTTTGTAGATAAAGTAAAGAAAGAGGAGTTGTTAAACAAACAAAAGAGAGAAAACCATAATAGAGTGTTTGAGTATTTTTCTCCATCTATTACACGATGTTTTATTTAACGCTACTGAACTTTGAGCCCATAGATCATAATGATAAAGAATTTTTCGTTGTGTCCCTGTAAAAACCTATAAATGCTAGATTCACCAAAATGCTTATAGTTAGTGCAACAGTGATTTATAATACTCATATAAATTTTCAGCTCAATTGAATAAGGCGTTTAGATGCTATCGTACTTTTAAAAATTTAGTCCCATAGGCCATAATGATAAAGAATTTTTCTTTGTGTCCCTGTAAAAAAACTGTAACTGCTAGATTCACCAAAATCTATACAGTTAGTTCAACTGTGATATATAACATGTGTACAAATTTTTTGCTCAGATTAATAAGGCGTTTAGACGCTATCGCACTTTTAAGATTTTTCTCCCATAGGCCATAATGATAAAGAATTTTTCTTTGTGTGCCTGTAAAAAAACTATAAGTGCTAGATTCACCAAAATCTATAGGGTTCGTACTATGGTGACTTACAATATGCGTACCAACTTTCATGTTAATCGAACAAAGCGTTTAGATGCTAGCGTGTTCACTCACAGACATACACACATACACACATACACACACACATACATACATCATCGTAAAAATAGTGAAAACGGACTCAGGGGACCTGAAAACGTATAGAAACATCAAAATCTCGAATTCGGATTTTTGACATGATTACAATACTTTCCTCACTATAGTGTTCGGAAAGTAAAAAATACATTATTAACATATGGACATGAGGATTTAATTTCAATTCCTGAGCAGCTTTCCCAGGCATGGTAAAATATTACAGTAAAGCACTTCCACTAACAATAAAAAAGAATGTTATGGTTTAAATACTGGCAGCCCTGTATATCTTCAGAAGGTTATGTACACACCACATAGTGCACATAAATAAAATCCTATATTAATAACACACAACACAACCTGAAATATACTTCCATATATATTATCAAGTATTATCGCACTATAGTCTAGTTCTTTTGTGTAGCCTGTAAACGAACAGTGAATGATTTCCGTACGATAATCTACATGTGAAACATGTTTTTACGCACATATATATATATATATAATATATATATATATATATATATATATATATATATATATATATATATATATATTCGTTTAGTGCATTGTATAGACGTTTAAACTCTACTTACCTGCTATTCCCCCCATAGACGTAATGTAATTTAATTTTCTTGAATGTCCCTGTATAGGTACACGAACCGTTTGCTTCAACAAAACGAAAAGTTTAGTGTAGCATCCTTATGTGATACACATTTAAAATACCAAGTTTGGAATTTCTGCTGTTATTTGTTCTTGAAATATGCTGATAACAAACAGACACAAACACACACAGCCACACAGACCCACCGCTAAAAACATGATTTTTTGATTCAAGGAACCTCAAAACGTGTAAATATAACAAAAACTCAATTTTTTAAAATTGACCCAAAAACAATACTTTCTCTACCATATATATCGGTAAGAGAAAAAAAATCCTATTTATGATATGATAATGCTGGACCTGCCCTTGTTAATTAAATAAGAAAAGACTTTTTAAAGAATAATTTAACATACAGCGCTTTTTTTTTTTCCATAAGTAACTGCGTGAATTTATTTCATTTCTTCAACAAATAAATAAAAGAAAAAAAAAATATTCTACATGAAAATATAATAAACTAATAAAGAAAAAATGGGATAAATTATCAGCTTTTTATTTTTTTAATTAATTTTGATAGATCTACGAAAAATGAAACAAATTAATACAATCATTAAATAAAAAAGTATATCATTATAGATTGATTTAAAAGAAATTACAATCAAAGTATCATTTTCTAATAAAATAATTTCGCGTTTGTACCTGAACAACATGCAATTTAAATGCAATACATCAACTACCCTTCAGGTAGTCAAAAACATTAAATTCGGAACATAAAATATCCCTGAGGAGAATATGTAGGATTAAGCAGCTACCCATGTAGGAAAAGTTTTTTCTTCCACCCTAGAGCTTTTTCTGAAATCTATAGAGTGAGAAGAAGAATAAAATAATAAGTATAAAAAAAAAAAAAAAACCTGCTGCTATATATTGATTTGAAAGTTTAAAAAATGATTCTTTCATAAATTTACATTGTTTTTTACTTTTCAATTTAGAGTTTTCTATATTTCTGCGATATCGGATTTCCCTAGGCGAATTACATATTCTAAAGCTCATATGTATCGGTTTATAGAAAGGAATTTAAAAGAGAATAAATTTAAAGTTATTTTCCATTTTGAAATTTATAAAAAATCTATTTCGGTTTTTATTTTTACTATCCTTTCATTCATATTCTGCACGAAAATATTAATTATGACAATTTTTATTTAAGACTCATTTTAATGTGAGATGCTAATGATATTTTAAATGATACAAAGTTTAAAACAAAATAAATAAGATTTCATTAAATTATTTTCTTTTATTATAATATCATATGTGCTATGTGGTATAAAGTAAAAGAGCCAAGTTTAAAATTAGAGAAGGAACATTCTTCGTCTACAAGCAAGATAATTTCTAGCATTTAAGAGTATACTTATCTAAAATATGATTTTCTATTTGCTAAGAGATTTAAAAATAAAATGAAATAAATAATAAATATGACTTGAAAAATTTGACTATAAAAAATACTTTACCTTATATAAATATGAACCTTTCTAAATAGTTAAAAGCAATATATGGATTTAATATAATGAAAAATGGCATTTTTAAGTAAGGAAATGCTTTTATAATATACTTTATAATAATATTTTGATATACATTAATCAATGGTAATATTTAAGTGAGCGACTAAAATATATTTTCTCAAACATATGACAATTTATTTTCCATATCGTAATGGTTTTATCCCATAGTGTCCTCAACATGGAGAATTTAAAACAGCATACAATAGATATATACTTTTTATTTCAAATATGTAAAAATCTATGCATTTAACTTACAATATTATTGTTCGGACGATATCGAGCATATTATGAATTATAGCTACCCACAGAAGAAATTTAAATACAAAGAAATATAAGGAAACTAGAAATAAATTATCTTATAAATTAAAATTCAGAAAAAAATTGAAAATATCTAAAAATCGCAATAACCCTGGCATGTGTCTTAGAAACGAAAATGTGAAGTAAATAACAGATAATATATAAATAGATGTGCAGCAGAAACAATTAATAAAATAAAAACAATAAAAGATAGCTAATAATTAATTAAAAATTTTATTTTGGTGAATATTTGCAGCCCATATTAGGAAATCTTAATGGTTATAAATCTTAATTAAAATATGCCAAGTTCCGCCAAACGTAATACCAGGCAAATATAGATTGTGACTGCAAAAATATCAACAATCCATAGATTTTATTTTGTTTTTTTTATTTTTTACTTAAAAAATGATAATAGTTACTAAATTAACTGAAAGGGGGTATACGACCACAGATAAAATAAAAAATCTTATAATAAAACATTTTGTACAATACAAAATTTATCCATAACAAAATACACAATTAAGAATTATACCAGGTCTTATAATTACCAGTAATATAACATAAGAACTATCCGCGTTTGTAATGATCGATAGATGGCGCTTTCTCAACTGCAGTTGTTAGTAAATATAATGGCCACGTGTATTTATTTATTGTTCTTTCTTGTAGTTCTATCATTGTTTCAGCGTGAAAGCTAACAGTAGTATGATAATTTCACCTTAGCCCACCAGAGGGCGAGCATTTCATTACAATCGCGGATACTTCAGGCAGAAGGTTCTGAGTTAGATGAATTACTTTTATAAACACAATAAAACAAATCCTATCTTAAATGCTGCCACTATCCTATCTTAAAGTCCGTTCACTCTATGTTTGTAATCGTAAATCAACCTATATCTAGTGTCAATCTCTACGTGCTAGCTGACGGGTTTATAATGCGAAGGCCATAAATTGCTGTACGAATCTTATAATAAAACATTTTTTACAATACAGAGTTTATCCATAACAGAATACACAACTAAAAATTAAACCAGGTTTTATAATTACCAGTATTATAACACCAGTACTTGTGTTAATAATCCTGTTAATAATCGTATAATAATTACGATAAGCTATGTATATCCCTTTTTTAGGATTTTCGCGTGCAAAAGAAGTAGGGCCATAATTATACTCTTAATTCATAATAGGTGGCCACAACATCTCTGAACAAACTGCTAACTTAGTTATTAGCTCTTTTCACTCCAGTTCATTTAGTATTGGCAAAATATCAGATGATATTTTGTCAAGAATAACGACAACACCTGCTATTTTTTTATTTTTATTTATATTTTTTTACTTTTTGTTTAATAGAGAAGATGTCTCTATTTAGAAGCTACTTTACATGCTCATATGAGTTTCTATTTAGTCAGTTCCACCCCCTAAAACACCTTTATTCCCGACCTGATGTCTCGAGAAAGGAACAGCATTTACATTTTTCGTGATCTACTTCTTCTTCTTAGGGTTATTCTGGAAAAACTTTAGAGCTGATGATGCGTACCTAAAGTTTTATTAGGTGTTTCACATCTGTCTACTACAAACGTAGTAGGTGATTTCTGGTACAGCACAATATAAGGTTCTTCTTTTATAAGTATCAGTTTTGCACATTTACCTTGGCTTGCGTTAATTAATGGATAACATTTTATCTAACCAAATCCCCATATTTGTGTTTTGGAATTTTTTAAGCGATTTGTAAACAATTTCTTTTCTATCATTTTTATTTTATTTTATTAAATCTGTGTCATATGTCTTTTGAAACGTTTTTATTAAGATGTTGACTCTTGTACGAAATTGTTATCAAGGATAACAGAACGCATATCCGTAGTGACATCATCTAAGGTTCGTAATAATCTTTCAAAAGTTAAGTACATTACGGTATAATCTGTGGCTTCACACTTTGCAGTATTTATTGCAAACCGAGTAACTGGTAATTATTCGTTTTTTTAAAGTTAGGGAAGATTGCACATTTTTGGAGTTATTTTACATGCTCTATTTAGACCATTACAGTACCATGTACTATTTCTATATAAAAGGTTAGGTAATAATAATAATTATAATAATACAATAAAGTAGCTTTGCATAAATCATTAGATTATATTAAAACACTAAAAGTATTCTACATATGATTCATCTTTAACTTATTCATTTTGTCTCTTTTGCTTAATACACTAATTCTTCTTCTTCTTCTTCTTTTTTTTTTTTTTTTTTTTCTATTTTATTAATTTAAATGCTAGTTCATTCTCCTTTCAGAAATTATTACGTTAAACAATCTCCAACAGTAGTTTTGTAAAATTAGCTATTTTCCGTGATTTATTGAAAAAGAAAAATGAGTTTTATTCGTATACAATGCCACGCAGTACACTTAATTAAATTAAAATAAAATACACAAATTTAGTTCTGTTTCTACTATCATTAGTCAACAAAAATCTTTAATAAGAAATAAGGCATTAGGAATTTTTTGTATGTCTCTGTAAATGAAAGATAAGTCCCAGTATCACTATTTTGTGAATAGTTCAGTTTAATGTACATTAGAATAAAATATTTAGATTTCATATAGTTTGAAAAATTAAAACCCCAATAAATTAGATTCAAAAACCTATCCACCATCCATAAAAAAATATTTTTGTGCTTTTATAAATAAGGAATGATTCTTGCATAATTCATTTTCAAAAGAGATCATGCTGTAGTGAGCCACGGTAACAAGAATAAATTACGTAGCTTTTGAAGCCTACTCATAGATGTTATTGACGAAACGATTTATAAAACACTTTTCAAATATAGTGCTGGAAATTGTTAAGTATAAATAAATTAATATTAAAACATTACGTATATTTCTAAATTTCTAATGAGTTCTCTATTATTCTAAAATTCCTATTAAAAAATTTTAAAACCCTTTGTTTAATACAATAAAATTATTTACTAAGAGGATACATTAAAATGGGGTTCTGACTCGTATCAAACCTAAACAGGGAATGTTACTGTAATAATTGAGCAAATGTTAAAGACATTGTTTAAAACTATTATGTATGTGGTATTTTACTGTAAATTAAAAATTTACAAAATGAAATACAATTATTACTGAAGCAATATAGTTATTTAATTCGCTTAAGATAAAGTAGTAAATTTTAGTAAAGAATAAGTTAGAAGCTTTACTAGCAGCAGCCAGAAAAAAAAATAATCTATAATAATAAATGGAAAGGTTTGTCTGTCTGTCTGTCTGTCTGTCTGTCAGTCTGTTCTTTTATACGTTCAGCCCCTATTGAACGCAGAAGTACAAAAATTGACATACTGATGCTCTGGAACATTTCTGAGTTCCTCTTCAAAACAGAATTTAAAAATTTTAATTAGTTGTGGAGATATTAATTAAAATGTCCACTCATGTCTAATCTAAAAGCGATCTCAAAGCAGAAAAAGTGGAAAATAAATTAGAAATATTTGTCCGATCGTTACAATTTCGATACCAAATGAAAGGGGCATTTTTTCTTAATCTAAGCGTGCAAGTGGTTTATCGGTACAACAATTAGATTTTTTAAAATTAACTAAAGTATGAATTTTCTGTGGCAACATCATTTCAAATGCCAGAAATGTAGACCCATCGTCTGCCATGGAAAAGGAAATGATAGTAACCGATCAAGATGTCACGTGTTTTGTAGTGGGGAAAAATATTGCAATTTTCAATTATTTTCAAATTTTAATTCACGTTACATTTGAATTCATATTCGGCCTGGACAGCATATTATAAAGCTACTGTTCAATTTTCATGAAAATATGTGGATAAACAAAAAAATGAGATTAAATTTTGTATTATATTTAACACTATTTTAAATTCAGATATGCCGTTGAAATTTCGTAATATTTCTTTTTAATGCCCGATATTTCGATTCTGAATATTTTTGAAAGTGTAGAATTATTAGGAAGGGCTTGAGGGGGAGGGGGGGGGAGCAAACGGCCAGAAAAAAAATAAAAATAAAAAAAATAAAAAATAAAAAGAGTTACAGCGTTTGAAATTGTTATTATTAGGTTTCAAGGAAAGATAAATCGATTGCGGATATTTTCAAGTGTAAAATTATTAGAAGGGACGGAAAGGGGGGGAGGGGCAAAAACGTAGAAAAGAAACGGTTGTTTAGGAGAAAACAACGGAAAACCCAGAACGCCTTTATTCTTTTATATTTTGAAGAATTTCGAATTCTGATACTCCTTTCACATTTCATACTATGGATTTTTAACAGGATTTAGCCTAGAATTACGCAAGTTTCGGAGAAAACCACGAAAAAGTCAGACATAAATCGTTTTATAATAGTGTTTATATCATTTTTGTATCTCAGCTTCTAATTAGCATAATTTCACAAGTAATATGTCATTTTGAAAATTTTTTGAATTGAATTTTAAGAGCAGACGCCAAAAATTTCTGTCACCTTCCATTAACCGACCATCATAAGTAATGGAATTCGAGATTTCACGTGATTTACACGTTTTAAGGTTTCCTGATTAGGTTTTCTTTTGTATCTCAGCTACTAATTAAAATAATTTTATAAGTAATACATTATTTGAAAGCTTTGTTGATTTAGAATTGAACAGTAGATTACAGAATTTTCTACCGCCAGATGGCGCTGTAATATTTTTAAATTTCTATATTTCGAATTCTGAATATGATTAAATTATTTTTAATGCATCATTCGAAAGATATTTTAAAGTACTTTTGTACTATCGAAAGTGGGATTCGAGATTTCACCTAATTTACACGTTTTGAGGTCTCCTGAATCGGTTTTCTTTTGTATCTCAGCTACTAATTAAAATAATTTCATAAGTAATACATCATTTGAAAGATTTGTTGATTTGGAATCGAACAGTAGATTACAGAAATTTCTACCGCCAGATGGCGTTGTAATATTTTAAAATTTCAATATTTCAAATTCTAATTATTATTAAATTAATGTTAATACATCATTCGAAAGATATTTTAAAGTACTTTTATATTATCGAAAGTGAAATTCGAGATTTCACCCGATTTACACGTTTTGAGGTGTCCTGATTAGGTTTTCTTTTGTATCTCAGCTAATAATTAAAATAATATCATAAGTAATACATCATTTGAAAGCTTTGTTAATTTGGAATTGAACAGTAGATTACAGAAATTTCTACCGCCAGATGGCGCTGCAATATTTTAAGATTTCAATATTTCAAATTCTAATTATGATTAAATTATTTTTAATAAATCATTCGAAAGATATTTTAGAGTACTTTTATATTATCGAAAGTGGGATTCGAGATTTCACCTGATTGACACGTTTTGAGGTTTCCTGAATCGGTTATCTTTTGTATCTCAGCTACTAATTAAAATAATTTCTAGGTTTACTTTTGCATCTCAGCTAATTGAGTTAGACCGTTAAAAATTGGTATATGTAGGTTAATTAGTAGGGGCTGGAAGAGTGGGGAAGGGATAGTCGCGCGCAGCGAGTACGAGACTGCGCTGCTGAAGGCAGTGGGGACCCGGTGCAACTTTTTACCTGATGAGAAATGATTTTTTAAATTTTCTTTTCAGTAAAAGTGTCATTTCAGAATATGTGAGCGCAGCGCACGTTATCTTAACACGTGCGCGCGCATCGCGCATGCGTTTGTGATCCGGTGCGAGTTTTCACCCGATGATAATTATTTTTTTTTTCCTTAATAATAAAAGTTTGAGTTGAGAAGGAATATACGTGCACATTGCACGCATATCCTCACAAGCGCGCATGGATCTGCGCTGCCTAAGGTAGTCCTATCCAGGTGTGAATTTTTACACGATGATAAATGATATATTTTTTAAATTCCTTTTTTTAAGAATGAAAGTTTATGACTAATAACATGGAATTTTGAGAAGTCATAAGGATGGTGAAGGGATACGGGCGCGCAGCGTACGGGTCTACGCTGCCGAAGGCAGTGGGGACCCGGTGCGATATTTTTCCCGATCAGAATTTTTTTTCTCTTTTTAACAACATGATAAAGAATTAATACAATTTTGAGAATTCATTAATTATTGTGATTCCTTTAAAAATAGTGACCAGCGAAGCGGGCGTAGCCTGCTAGTAAATAATAAAATATTTTTGTAAAAAAAAATAGAACCGACTCCAAAAAGCAACTACTATTCAAACAACTAATAACAAAAAAATAAAAATAAATGGGTACGAAATGAAACTGTAAATTGCGCCTAAAAGTATAAAATAATTTCCTTTGCCAAGCAACCTATAACACTACAATTAATCATAACTTTTAAAGTCGAAACTTTTGAAAATTAAATAAAATTTAATTAGTTTTTAAAGGTTTGTTTTTAGATCGGTAGCAACAAATTCTGTTGACTCGAATGATCCATTATCATGTTTCCTTTATTATTTTATCACTGTATACAATTGGTCCATTAGTAGCATCTACATAGAACTGTGAATATTCTTCACAATGCGGTATTTATGTTTCTAAGAAGTTAGAGTTTTCTTTGCAAATTTGGTATAACTTTCATAACTATCATCCTTGGTGGCTTTTGGATTTGGCGATCAAAACGTAATGCAAAAATATACACGCAAGATGTATGTTTTCATAATATATATTGTACGATGTATTGTTTCATATTCTTGATTACTCTCTTAATATACCTTATCAAAATAATCATGATATCCCAAAGAAATTAAATATGTTTGCCAGATAATTTTGCGAATTTTCTTTTACCAAGGACGTCAGATACCAGCATCTTCGCCAACTTTTGCTGCTTACGAAATCTTAATTGTTTTCTTGAATCAAAGTAATTTTCGGCTGCGTTTTGCAGGTGACAATGTGAGATGTGTATATTGAATAGGATTGGATTTTTGTATTGAATAATGTTATCAATTTTTATTTAATTTTGCGCCGACTTCAAAAGTTATGATTAATTGTAGTGTTATAGGTTGTTTTGCGAAGGAAATTATTTTATACTTTTAGGCTCAATTTACAATTTCATTTTATACCCCCCTTTTTTTTTCTTTTTTTTTTTAGTTGTTTGAATAGTAGTTGCTTTTTGGAGTCGGTTCTATATATATATTTTTTTTTACAAAAAGATTTTATTTTTCTCTTTTCAGTGAAAACTTATTCATATAGCAGAACATTAAAAGACGTTCGACGGCAGCTTCACAAATCACAATTTCCAAGAAAAGTGACATAACTCAAAAAATGGTTTATGTCACTGAAAAATACATGAAATGCACCCAATATGAATAAAAAATTTACATCTCCATCTAGAAAGCTATCCACTCGAGAGACAGTTGTGCCAGTTTTAATCGAGGCAAGTTATTTTTAAGTTGATTTTTCTCAAATGTTGCATTTTTAAGTTGTGTCACTTTTCTTGCCTTTATCGGATATGAGCAAAAAGCTATCTATTGAATGAACATACGTTAAGTTAAAAAGTCTTTAGAAATGTAAAGAACGGATACGCTGTATTCGTAAGCAAAAATTATGTTAGGCATATATATTGAACTTTACAGTGAATACGTGTCACCCGCTGCTCTGGAAATTGCGCAGCGTAAAATTCAAACAAAGAGCAAAATTGCAGCTGAAGGACAGAAGTTTCGACATCGATACTTACATACTGCTTTTACCTGTGTAGCTGCATGCGTTCAGCAGTTAGAGAGAGAATATACTTTTGTGAGTATCCTGTAATTTGTTAATATCTTTATGAAATCATAATGAAACCTATTTCAGGCCAAGATCATTATAACAAAAACAGTATTAAAATTAAATTATCTCTTACGAAGTTAAAAGCTAAAAAATCTCAACATCAACAACAATGAGAAACATGGTTTTTATTGAGAATCTCTTCCTTTATGAAGTCAGTTTAAAACGTCTATGCGTTAATCGATCTGACCGCTTACAATAAACATACTTTGAATTTTACATAGTTTCAATGTCACCCGCTACGCTACAACATATGCAATACCGTTCAAGTGTTCACAAAGTAGAAAATATTGAACAAACAAATGCACGTTTTAAGGGTTCTGTTTTTAGCATTAATGTCTAAACTATCTATTCGTAGTAAATCGATGATGCTCTGCAATTTTAGAATTCACTTATTCCCCCTGTCTTAAACCGTTTCGGAGATAGGAAAGCTAACTCCACTGTTTTCCACCAGCTGGCACTGTAGGCAGTTGAATCGCGTAGCACATGTCCAGTTTACTATATCTACATACCATTTTTATGACTTAGCTGCAGCTGTTTAGCAGTTAAAAGTGTCGGGACTGACTTTTTGGGGCACCCTGTATTTTCTTTTGATCGTAAAGATATTACTATGGGACCTATTGCAGACCAAGACCTTTACAATAAAACAAAAAGTATCAAAATCGGATCATCCGTTCAGAAGTTATGAACCAACAAAAATACAGAAACAAAAAAACACACGCTTTGAATTGCGATCCTCCTCCTTTTTGAAGTCGGTTAATTAGAGCATCTGTTACGAAGTAGTAAGCTTACAAACACCAACAACACATAGCTGGAATTAAGAACACCCTCCTTTCTGATATTGTTTAAAAAGGACTTTGCGCTAATCGATGTGACCGCTTACAGTAACAGTACTTTGAACCACAGAGTATACGTGTCATCCGCTACGCTGCAAAGTGTGTAACGTAGTTCAAGTGTGCACAGTGTAGGAAATTGCGAACAAACAACTGCACGTTTTAAGCGTTCTATTTTTAGCAATATTGTCTAAATATTGCCTTTTTGTAGTAAATCGATGATGCTCTAGAACTTCGTAATTAACTTTTCTCCCATCTTGAACCGTTTCTGAGATAGGAGCACTAATTCCGCTGTTTTTCACCAGATGGCGTTTTATTTTCTTTAGATTGTAAAGATATTAAAATGGGACCTACTACTGGCCAAGATCTTTACAACAAAACAAAAAGTATCAAGTAACCGTATTTTGAAATATATAGCGTATGTCTCACCAGCTACGCTACAAAGTGTGCAATGTACCTGAAGTGTGCATAGTGTAAGAAATTGCGAACAAACAAATGCACACTTTTAGCATTGTATTTTTAGCATCAATGTCTAAACTATCCTTTCGTACTAAATCGATGATGCTCTGCAATTTTATAATTCACTTTTCCCCCCTGTTTTGAAAAGTTTCCGAGATAGGAACGCAAGCATGAATGTCTAAACTATCTTTTTGTACTAAATCGATGATACTCTTCAACTTTGTAATTCACTTTTTCTCTAGAACCGTTTTCGAGATTGGAACTCTAACACCGCTATTTTCCACCAGGTGGCGCTGCAAGCGGTTTAACCTTAGGGACCCTCGATAGAGAGAGACTGAACATAGGCGAGCCGGCTTTTTGACGAAATTCTCCATTTTAGTGCCAGTTGCTTCATTGCTTATCATTACGCTGAGAAGAAATTTTGATTATTTTACGTCATAATCGAAAAAGAACTTATTTATTGCATTTTTACTTTGTTGGGAGATAAATTGCTTTAATTCTGGAATACTTTCAAAAGATAAAAATGCATAATTATTCATTTTATATCATGCTTTAAATACTTTGAATTATCTTATTGCATGCTGTTTTACTTATTTATTTCCTAATATATGAGATAATTACATTATTTATTTGCTAGCTATTAGTTTTTAAGTTCTGTTGTGCAATATATTTAACATGTTAGATCTCAATGTATTTTTCTGATATGTTTTAAAATACATATTTAAAATAACTATATGAAAATATATTTTTGATGTTTTGCTAGTAAGTAAAATGTATCAAATTTCTTAAAATAAATTAATAAAAATAAAGAAAATAAGATGTATATTATTTGCTAACATATGAAATATAAATTTCTTTTAAATAATAATTGCCATAATAAATTTTATAAATAATATTTAAATAAGTAATTATTTTTATTTACATAATATTTAAAAAACTAAATAAAAAAAATCAATGAAATAAGCAAATGTAAATAAAATAAATAAAAACATTTTTTTTTAATTTCTAAAGATATTAGTTAATATTTTTACAAATTATTATTAATAAAATTTTTATTTTTAATATTTAAGTAAGTTATAATTTTTAATAATGCGTAATTGAAATAAATAAAATATGTATTTTTAGCTTGTAAAAATATTACGTAAATATTTTTATAAAATAATAAAAAATAATTTCTGTTCTTCTACCGTAGGTTTACATTTATTCATGAATTACTTGACAAAAACTACGAATAAGATTACCATATTTTTGTTGAAAAATTTCTAACTTTTTATACATAGAATCCTCAGAAATAAAATGGTAGAATTACTTTCACTAAGGTAGAATTGCTTTCACAACCATCGTATTTTGCTTAATATAGAAATATACAACAAAAAATTCCTCTGTTTTCCGATAGGAATTGAAAAAGTAACCTTGTCGAAGGTTAAAACAAAATTTGTTTTTCTTCAAACTATTTTTCTCTAAGACGAAAGAAATATATATATTTATATTCTGCATTACTTTCTGCACAAATTTAGCACAATTTCCTTTCATTTGTGTTGTATAGTAAAGCGCCAATCTCGAAGAAAAAAGCATTACATTCTACGGGGATCGCTCCGAATTGGCAATAAGATGGCCGACTTTCGGTCAATGTCCAGTCTCTCTCTATATAGGGTCCCTATTTAACCTTGTACTGCATGGCCACTTTGCTATACTTAAATACCATTTTTATCACTATAGCTGCAGCCGTTTAGCAGTTAAAAGAGTTGGGACTGATTTTTTTGGGCACCCTGTATTTTCTTGAGATCGTAAAGATACAATAGGACCTATTTCAGACGAAGACCTTTTCAACAAAATAAAAAGTATCAAAATCGGAGCATCCGTTCAGAAGTTATGAGCTAACGAACATAAAAAAAAAAAAAAAAAACATACGGTTTGAATTGAGAACCTTCCTTCTATTTTGAATTCGGTTAATAAAAATAATTTTTTTTTTTTTTTTTTTTTTTTTTGTTAATCTTGTATAAAAAACATTTTTTAATTTATTGAAATTTCTTTTTTAAAATTTAGGAAAATGATGTGTAACAGTACTTTTCAATAATGCCCTATCTTTTATAAAATTAATATTATATCCTAACAGTTACCAAAAAGATATATATCGAACAAAAGAGTCTTTAAAAATTGTTTATATATTATTTTTTAGATAAATACTACCTAATTTGTGTTTTTAAATATCACAAGTTATGCTTTTCTAATTTTGAATTCTCTTTTATAATAAATAATTTATAATTTATAATAAGTAAACTTTATTCTGAACAGTGCATATTTCTTTTAATCGAAATATTACCAATATGTTATACACATTTAACCAAATTTAATTTTAAAAAATTTAAAATAAAATTGGTACAAATGGTATATATATATATATATATATATTTATTTTATTCATAAAAATATTTATGCTGTTCATTCATTTAAAAAAAAAACAAAAATAAAGAGAAAATAAAAAAAATAAAAATGCTTAAATAGAAAATATGTTCAATGTATCTTACCTCTTTCTAAAGAAGAGAAAATCTCACACTAAAGAACTTTTTATTCTGCAAAATTATTTGACATTTTTCCTCCAGTATTGTAAACAATTAAAAAAAAAAAAAAAGGGAAGAAAGAAAGAAAATTACAATTCAAAAAGCGTCGACATAAATCAAATTTAAAACTAGAATTTGCTTAATGTGAGTACATTTCTTTCAAGAATGTAGATAAAAATGTTTGTTGATTCGAGGGATATTTATTAATAAGAAGAACGTGTTTTGAATTAAGATTCTAATTTTCTTCCCTTATAAAATATGCCTCGCATTCATACTAGCACATCCGGTTAATATTTGTATATAATATATATATATATATATATGTATGTATGTATTAATAATCGATAAAACATTATATAAAAAACTGCAATAATTAAGAAGATATCATTAACATTAATAAAAAAAGTGTATTTTTAGAAATATAATGGCTCAGCTACGAAGGAAAAGAAACTTAATTTATAATTTTAGATATTCACTTGTTAATGCAGAAAGGAGAGTTACTGAAAATCAAAAGGCAAATGAAATACTAATATAATTCAAGCTTAATTTTAATTAATTTTAATGCATTAAAAAAGAATCTGACTAAAATACATGTAAAAGGCGTAAGTTTTAGAAAATCGGTTACTTAAAAATACATATAAATAGAGAAATTATTATTAATTATTGTTATATGTTATTATACTTAGTTAATCTGTTTATCATTATTTTTATTATAATTATTATTATATACTTTTTTGTCATTTAGAAAAATATTTTGTTTTCATTTTAGTTAAATTGACGCAAATTTTATTCATAGAAGTGCAATTATAGAAATTCCAAATCTATAACCTATTAATGTCTAAAATTGTCAAATTCATCATCTTTACCAATAAGCTTCCAATTAAGAAAAATACCTTTAAATTAAAACCTGAAACCTTTAATTCTCAGCCTGCAGTTGACATTTTTAAATAAATCTTGCTTTAAATAGACCAGGAACAATAATACCAATTGGAAATATTTATAATATACAGGTTGTTTTGTATGATACAGTTACAACATATATACATCCTATATTTAATTCATTTCAAACTAGAGAATTTTCTGATGAAAAGAGTGCTTATTACGTGATTTGCACAATGTGGATATAACACTGGATTACATATGGAAAATGGACCATACAAATGGAATTTTAAAAGAAGACACCAAAGATTTTTGTGTAAAGATTACGCACGAAAGTCATAGAAATTCGTTCTCGTGCTAATATTTTGATAAGTCATTATCCAAGATTACAAAGAAACTAGACTCTGTACGAACCATCATTCCTTACTAAAGATTTTGCTACCTCTATCTTACTTTATTAGATTATGTTACTTTTAAAGCTACTGCCATAGCCTCCTAAAGTAGATGCCTGTCGCGTGGCTCGGAAACTTGGCAGCAATTGTAGCGGACAGCGCCACCTTGTACAGATTGCGCGACTTTTTTATTCAACTGTCAGCAATAATTTTAAGAAGTGATATATAATATAATATATGATATGATAATCGACGTTTCTTCGAGTCTATTCACCTTTTATGTATATGAACTCCCACTTTTAAAAACTTTTGGTGGCTGTTGAATAAAAAATTCACGCAATCAATACCAGGTGGCGCTCTCTACCGCTTGAACAGTTGCCAAGCCACGCGACAGGCATCTAGTTTAGGAGGCTATGATACAGCTCTACAAACGACCGCATTTGTTAAGTGTTTTCCCCTTCATTGATTTTTCAATTTATTTTTTGGTGAACTACACCATTTTGTCTATGTTTAAAGGAATTGTCTTGTACTTGTTTATTACATATTGCATAATTTAGTGTAGTGTAAAAGTTTTACTAAAAACTCGATTATTTTATATATTTTTAATAGAAAAAATTCACATTAATAAATTTTAATTTTAAAGTAAATTATCCTCCTTATTATTATTATTTTGTGTTCATAATATTTCCTCTCATAATTAGTTGTTTATTTAACAAGCTTGGGATTCATACAGATTTTAGATACAACACTTTAAATTATGCAATGATATATTAATTAATGTCAAAAGATATAACACCGCAAAAGACTTCACTTGTCGAGTATTTTCAATTTTCATTGTTTTTCTTTTAGTTTAAATTCTTGGTAACTACATCATTTTATCTAAGATTAAAAGAATTGTCATGTATTTGGTTACTGCATATTGTATAATTTTTGTGTTATAAAGGTTTTATTAAAAATTCGAGTATTTCATGTACTTTTAGAAAAAAGAATGACATTATTAAACTTAGATTTTAAAGTTATTTATTCTCATTATTTTGTACCCAATAACATTTTCTCTCGTGACTAATTATTCATTTAACGAGCTTGTGCTCATACCACTTTTAAAATATTTAACAAAATTGCTAATGAATGATACTCTACACTGTAAAAATTTCTGGTAAAATAATGATTTATTAGCTTTTTATTTTACTCTCACTTTGTCCTTTATTTATAAAACAGTAGAAATACTATTAATCTGCAACGATTTCTTTACACCATGCCTAAAAATGCAGTAATTTATTGGAGTGAGGTCAATTAACCGTAATTTCACTTCTAGTTTGACTTTTTTCAGCGACGATATTCTAAATTTCTTTTAAGGCGGATTAAATTCAGCATTACTGTAAAAGAAAAAGTAATCCAATACAGTCCTTGTAAAAAAAAAATCGTTACACTTGAGCAGAAAAAAAAAAAAAAAAAAAAACTTTACATGTCAATTGCGTTCTTGCCCTAAAAATGTGTCGAACCCCAGTGATGACATGCGCCGTTATTCGGTCACAGACTACCTTTTCCTAAACTATCAACACTCAGTTCATCTCATGGACTTTTACAATAAGATTACACACTCTTTGCTCTCGCCGGACAATATTTCATTTATTTGTCAAAAACTTGAGAATCTACGTCGGTATTCGCACTCCACACAGTGGGTCAGAAAAAGTTTTAAATGGAAGAGAAGATCCGTGCCTTCACTCATCAAGAGAAAGAGGACTCTGTGATTAATGTAGCTACACTGTGTAAAAAAAGTAGGACAGTCGATCTTTGTAAATTATTTTCCGTATTTTTATCCTGGCTATTAGATTTCTATACAGATTTTGTTTAAAAATGTTTTCTTTAATTTCACGTAAACATGAAAACTCTACAACTAGCGCTAATTTATGTACTGAAGAAAAACTAATAATCATGATTTCGAGAGTGTAAAAAAAGTAGAAGGACACTTTCCAAAATTTGTTATTTGGCGGACTGTGCACGAATAAAAAAGTAAATATTGAATTTTCTTTAACTACTTTTGTTGAGGATAACGTATTTTGTTAAAAATTGCATTGTTATTTTCTTTTTAGACTGCCTAGAAGAATGCCTTTAAATTATTTCCAAAAGGGGCAAATTGTTACATATAAAATTAATGGTAAAGGTGTTGGACAGATTATTCGCATACTGCACGTCCTCCCCAATACACCCAAGCAGCACCGAAACGTTCTCTGAACGTTCAAAAATTGTTCTGCAAACACGTTCTAAGAACGTTCCCTTTGAACGTGCTATAGACGTCTATTTGTCCATCTTGAAGACGTACAATAGTACGGTTCAGGGAACGTTCAATGAACGTGTAGCTATCACCATCGGTGTTATAGAAGCGTTCAGAGAACGTTCTATATATACTGTCTCAGAACGTTCTAAACGTTTTTAGAACGTTTTCAAAACGTTATACACATTTTCAGAACGTTCTAGAAAACGTACTGTAAACGTTCTAAAATAGTGTAGAAACGTTCTGAAAACGTTCTATACACGCGTTCTCACAACGTTATGTAAACAATTTTTGAACGTTCTTTGAACGTGCTAAAAATTTGTTTCATGTATAATAAAATGGAAGAACTCGCAACAGTTGTTCCGGGTCGAAAGAAGACACGACCCTTCGTCAGACGAACATAATAGGCACGAGTACTGCAAATACAAGAGCTACGTTGCAGATTTTTTGCAGTACTCGTGCCTACTTTGTTCGGTTGATGAAGGGTTGTGTCTTTTCTCGACCCGGAACATTTGCTTCGAGTTCTTGAATTTTATAGTGTGTTCAAAGTTTTGCATTTTTTATTTTATTTACTTCTTTTTTTTTCTTCATTTTCTTATTTATCTTTGCTTTTCTTTTTTCATTTTTGTGTAGACCATTATGAGATTTTTCATAAATAATTGTATTAGTATTCTAAAATTTTACGTACATGCATTGAAATATGGTATAACAAAAGATCAAGTATTTTGAATATTCTAGATAAATATTTGAATTCAAAAACAAATAAATAAATAAATTCAAGTTCTGGAATAATTTGAAAAATTTTAAGATACTATGCCCCCTGCTAACTAATTATTATTCCCCCCCCCCCTAGATTTTGCATCATTATAATTTAACTATAGAATATAACCATATTTGGATATTAATTTTAATAAGTTAACGTCCCTCTTCACTTACCGTCGCCGGTAGCCCGAGCCAATGTTATTCTATGGGGAAATTTTCTTTACAAAAAACTTATTAACTAATACATATTTTTAAATTCTGTTTTCACATTCTGAAAATTTCCAGCTTTTAAATTGACGGACCTTTTTTAAAAAATTATTTTTTTAATTTTCTCTATTTTATTTCGAAGCTGCAAAATACGAATTTTCAGTATGTGAATTTTTTTCATTTTGCAATTTCAAAATAAAATATTAAAAATTAAAAAAATACATTTTTAAAAAAGGTCCGTCAATTTAACAGCTGGGAATTTTCATAATGTGAAAACAGAATTTAAAAATATGTATTACTTAATAAGTTATTTGTAAAGAAAAATTTCCCATTGAATAACATTAGCTTCGGCTTCCAGCGGCGGTGAGTGAAGAGGGCCCTTAAGCAAAAAAATTTAAAAATATTTATGTCTAAATTTTGAAACTTACTGCAAAATTTTAGCATTCGAACACAAAAGTATTTTATTAAATTTTAAATTATCAATGAAATCTCAAATTAATGCCCAGATATGTTACATATTCTATTTTTAAACTATAATAATGCACAATCAATGGAAAGCAAAAAATAAAAATTAGTTAAAAGAAGTACACAAGTGTACAAAATTTAAACAATAAACTGTTTTCCCGTTTTCTTTTTTTTCCACATTCAAACAAATAAACACAGAAGTATAAAATTTGGATAGTATGTTTTTTAAAATACCATAAATCAAATTTTATATAACTTTAGCATAAGTAATAATTTTTAAACTAAATATCAGTAAATTTTTCTCAAAAGTAAACATTGAAAAAATGAAAAATTTCAGCAATTTTAGAAAAGAAAACTTAATTAAAAATGGTCATGAAGATGCATTACAGATAGGTTAAAGATATACGCGCATGCATGCGTTAGATTAAAACCGTATATTTCTTCATGTAGTCACTTTTTTGTTTCTTCTTTTTTCTTCATTTTGAACTAAACTTATTTACCTTTAGCGTCGAAAACTATCATTTTATACATCCAGAAGTTTTTACTATTTTACCATCCATAGGTTAATAAATACAAACAGATTTTAGTTTATCTTATTTATTTATTGTCAGTAATTAAAATTTATTCAAACTTGCACAATTTAATTTCCTGAATGTTAGAGAAAAGAAAACTTTTACAATAAATTTTATTTTTCGCAAGCATCTAAAATAAACTAATTTAATTCACTGGGTTTTTAACTATTCCTTTTCAGCAAGAAACTAGCTTATGCAGTAAATTTGCTAAAATTTTGTTATTTTTGTAATACAAAGTTTTTGATTAAAACAGTAGGATAGTCCAGTGATTTTCTATTAAATCCTCTGGAGTATTTTTAGCAAAAACCAAAATAATTGAAAAGTAGACATTTCTTTAGAGGATTTGTTACTTAATCTCCAATACTTTTCTCTAGAGGTAGAAACCGAGCAATATGAAATCAGTTCCAATTCTCACCTTTATTTATTTATTTATTTATTTTTTTATATGCGAATTTTCCCTCTGGTATCTTTGTTTTTTATTCTTTGAACTCACGGAATAATTTATTATATGTAGATAGCAAATATAGATCATGGTCTTGAACTAAAAAAATTTTTAAGTTTTAGGAAAGCCTTGGAAGTAACATAAAAAAATTAATTTTAAGTTGTTCGAAATGTTATTTTGGAATTAATTTACCATATCCAGTTAATAAGAAAGAATAAGTAAATAAATAAATTAGCTGTTAGATAATTAAAGCAATTAATAAACAAGGAAAAACTTTATGTAAAATTACATTTTTCTTTTCTGCATGTACTTCTGGGAAACGTTGTTTACACCATGATAATCAGTCTATTGAATTTTTTCAAACAAATCTTTAGTAGTATTTTTCCGCAATTTAATATCGTAAAGTTTATTATCACATTGTTCTAAAAAACAGTGTCCCATAAATATTAAGAATATTTGTACCTGTTGCTTGCATGTAGTGCTAATTAATGTTTTCTGTGTCCTTATAATTATAGAACATGTCTCCTACTATTGTAAAAAACTTAATCAGATATTGTACCTAATCAGATATACTTTTAAAGTTAACTATCTCCATATATAAGACTCCACATTATTTAGATCGATCTATATTTTAAATTTTTTAATATTGCTAAAAATTTCATTATATAACATTCTTCATTTAATGTTAATATCAGCAAGCGGGAATTTTTTAATATTATAAATCATAATCTGACTTTTTTTTTTATTCAAATTGTATTTTTAGTGTTTATTAGAAATTATGGATAAATTCTGTACTGATAAGTATAAAGGATTTAAGTCCATATTCTTGATTTTTCAGGAGACGAAAAATAAAGTTCAAAAAATTCTGTATAAAAACTTATACGTTCAATTCAGTTTTAACCAGAATATTATCATACCATACAATTTTGTGAATAAACTACATACATTTAATTTTGAAGTTTGTTTATTTTTAACATATTTATATAGTTTTGAAAAAATGCCTGCAGGACTTAAATCCTTTGTATCACTCTACCCAGGACTTAACTCTTTTTTACCACTTTAACCTGTACATTCATTTAACAATATGATTATTCTCACAGTCTAAATACTTGGCTGCAGCATTAAGAAATACTGGATTTATGATCTCAGGGGATGTTCAAAATATTTTAAACCTAATAAAAATAAGGGATTATCAATTCTAACTTCCTCAACATATTAATTCATGACTTTAATGAGATACGTGAACAAAGTAGTGCAGGATTACCCAATGCTTTCATCTTAGAAATTTAAGATTAATGACAGGTTATTAGGTAAGGGGTTAATCCATGATAAGTCGAAGTTAAGGAATTATGAAAGATCAACATTATTGAAAGAATTTATTACCTCAAACAAGGAATTGAATACAATATTATAGACTCTCATATTAAAGATAGGAATTATTACATAATTATTGAAAATTAATGCTCAAAGACCATCAATGTCTATGAAGTAATTAAGTAAAGACAATATGCACTTGATAAAATATACCAAATAAAAAATATCTGGTGTGCAATACTACTCAAGTGCTGGACAGAGTGCAGCCGTTTTTTTTTTAAGAAAAAGGAGAAATCAAATCACAAAAGGTATTCATACAAAGAAAAGCCATAAAAAGTATATTACTGATTCCCAACCGATTTACGACCCTGTTTACAACTAGCACTAAATGACATGACCACACAGATGGAACCTCAGGTTCCCGCCACTGAATAAAGAGAAATATACCATGAGATCTGGAAGCAAGAGGACTGGAGAAGAAAAAACCCAATAAAAAAAGCAGGAGGATCCAACAAAGTAAAGAAACCCAATAAGAAATTTAAAAAATCTGGAGTGACTCCACTCGACTTTCCGAACATTGAGTAACTAACAGTTTTGTAGATAAAATAAAGAAAGAGGAGTTGCTAAACAAACAAAAAAGAGAAAACCATAACAGTGTTTGAGTATTTTTCTCCATATATCACACGAGGTTTTATTTAACGCTACTAAACTTTGAGCCCTTAGATCATAATGATAAAGAATTTTTCGTTGTGTCCCTGTAAAAATCTATAAATGCTAGATTCACCAAAATGCTTATAGTTAGTGCAACAATGATTTATAATATTCATACAAATTTTCAGCTCAATTGAATAAGGCGTTTAGATGCTATCGCTGGTCTCATAGGCCATAAAGATAAAGAATTTTTCGTTGTGTCCCTGTAAAAAAAACTGTAAGTTCTAGATTCACCAAAATCTATACAGTTAGTTCAAATGTGACCTATAACATGTGTACAAATTCTTTGCTGAGATTAATAAGGCGTTTAGACGCTATCACACTTTTAAAAATTTGACAAAGACTTTTTCTTTGTGTCCCTGTAAAAAAACTATAAGTGCTAGATTCTCCAAAATCTATACAGATTGAGTATCTGTGACCTATAATATGTGTATAAAGTTTTTGCTCAATTGAATAAGGCGTTTAGATGCTATCGCACTTTTAAGATTTTGGTCCCTTGGCCATAATGATAAATAATTTTTCTTTTTGTCCCTGTAAAAAAACTATAAGTGCTAGATTCACCAAAATCTATAGGGTTCGTACTATGGTGACTTACAATATACGTACCAACTTTCAGCTTATTCGAACAAAGCGTTTAGACGCTAGCGTGTTCACTCACAGACATACACACACACATACACACATACATACACACATACATACACACACACATACATACATCATCGTAAAAATAGTGAAAACGGACTCGTTGGACCTCGAAACGTATAGAAACATCAAAATCTCGAATTCGAATTTTTGACATGATTACAATACTTTCCTCACTATAGTGTTCGGAAAGTAAAAACGAGACCTCCTACAAAAATGATAGTGAGAGAGCCCCAAGAGAGAAAAAAAAAAAAAAAAAAAAAGTTAAACTCTCTTGCAGATGGTCTCGAATTTTTCTGGAGATGATTGTTTGTTTTGTCTCCCTGCTAGATGGTCTTTTGCCTATACTTCCTAAAGGTTGCAAAAATGCAAATTTTACTGCTCTTAAAGCTATGAGCATTGCATTTTTACAGAGGGCTCAGCTTTGGCCTTAATTAATAACAGTTAATAACTAAAAAAATTAAGTACTCGATTTTCAAATGTTGTGTGATTGTGCTACACTGTGCCTGCACGAGTATTAATATGGCGCACCAGTCCTGTGTTTGCATCTTATACAAAGTTTGTGCCTGCCCTCCCCCATAACCTGGTGACGGTGAGAAAGTAAACTTTAATTTATTTGGTCAGTCAGTCTAATTAAAATTGTAAAATGTGTTTATTTTTGGAGAAACATATCCATCCCGAAATCTCTGCACTCATCTCTGAAATTTATGATAGATCAGTCTTTTAATATAAACTATGTGAAATTTTAATTGATGATTCTTAATAAAGAAATTAATTAAATAGATTGGATTGATCTCATTTAATAAAAATAATTTTTTCTTCCCTTTCAGGTTCAACTAATTTATTTAAATGAGTTTTTGTGGGGGGCATTTCACAACGCATGCCCGAATATCAATTTGACATTCAAAATGTACTGCTATCTAAGCTTCACCTTAAGACCACAGATGGAAGGGTAGTTAGATTGTACTTGTATCTATTCAACATAAAGCTAAACTGATTGAGAGGTAAATCAGTTTAAAAAATGATTAGATATTTTTGTATTTTACCTCTAGAAGCTGTTGTTATATAATTTCATTGTCCTTTTGTGTTATAAAACTTTTTAAGATTAGAAGAATATAAATCATAATAACGATATACTGTAGTTGAAAATAGTTAATAATAATAATGATGATGATAAAAAAATAATAATACTAATAGATTAAAAAGCAAAATAATACATAAAAAACGAAAATATGTATCACCCTATTAAATGGCAACAAAGTACGTCATTAATAATCCACAAGCAAAACACCAAAGTTAAAACACACTGTAAAAATTAGTTCCTTAAAAATGAGCTCAATTGTCTCAAAATAGCTCCGATACAATATATACTTAAATTTGAAAAACCATGTACTCATTTTTGAGTATATTTACAAATTCAAAAATAGGGTTGACTAATAAGAATCCCAATATCCACATGTTTGAAATGTCACTATACTCAAAAATGTGTACATGGGTTTTCAAATTTAAGTATATATTGTTTCGGAGCTATTTTGGGACAATTTATCTAATTTTTAAGAAAACATTTTTAACAGTGCACAAAATACAAAGCATTCGGATTATTAGAATATTGACCAACACAATATTATATTCGTGTTTCCTTCCACTGAATCATGGGTCATGGTCATAAATGGTCAATTTCATCAGTATCACTAAATTCTAAGTCAGGGTCAATGTTCTCTGTGCCAGCTGATGTTCGTAAAGTTTTGTAGAAGTTATGGAATACTGGAGGCAGAAGAGGAAGCAAAGTAAGTTGATCTCTCTTCTTCTCCGCTGAGATTGGAACAGGTTTGTTATTCTGGGTAATTTGGAGATTTGTTTTGCCTCGTTGAAGAAAACTGATTTTTTTAAAAGTGCCTTCAAGTAGACTGTACCTATAAAATATCTGACCTCCTTCCTGGCAACACCAACCATTGTATCTCTTGCCACTTGAACGGCTTCCCATCGACATTATTCTTTCTCACAACGAGAGTGCTTATTGACAGTAGTACAAAATCAAAAAAATCATCTTGAGTCATCTCTCTAACAGTGAATTGATTTTTCTTCCCTATAGACCGAACAAGCTGATACCAATTATGTGGGTGGAATACTTGAAATGCCATACTTTTCTTTTGTCTATCAATTAGAGCATAGTCTACGCCACATTCCATGTGCGAGTGACCTGAAATTAGAAATTTGTGATTGATGCTGAGATGAGAGAAGTCAGTCATCGCCTTCAAAAACATCGCTGACACATGGGCATTTTTGTTTTGAGCACTGCATGTGTCAGAATAGAAAGTTACACTTGTAACAGTGTCAGGTACATTTCGTAGGTAGTCGTAAAGACATGAAGCTATTTCATTAGTTCCACAACCGGCTATTGCATCGTGCCACATGTAATGACATGACTTACCTGTGATATTGTCATGCATAATCAAATTAAAAGTACAAAGTTGGCGTTTGTAGAAAGCTACAGATGATGACAGAAATGGAGGTGCTAGACACGACACTGATGTAAATCAAAAACTAAACACAATTTAGAGGTATCAGTTTTAGCTTCTGCTTTGTCAAGTCCTTTCTCTTCATAGGCCAAGTCTACTTTTCTCTGATGTTAAATGTAGTAAATTATTGGTAAAGAATGATGTAGTGAATTATTTATAGATATTAAATTTCAATTGAAATGTGGGCAATTTTTTTTATAAATAACAGTTCTATATTTATAAATTAAAGCATAAAATACAATAATAAACTTATCAATACCAGTTCTATATTTATAAATTAAAGCATAAAATACAGTAATAAACAGTTGAATAATTATAATCTCATTATTGCATTGGATTAAAAACCTATTGACTCCCAAGTGGCACAGCGCAAAAAGAGAAAAGTGGACTTAAATCCTTTATACCGAAAACTAATCAGAAGACTCGATCAGGAAAAAGGGATTATGTTGACTTATACCCTTTATACCATTCAAGTGATTGCCAACCTTCATTTTATAAAGGGAACAAATTGACTTAAACCTTTTATACCACACATGAATGCTAAATTTCTGACTTGAATCTTTTTTACCAATGGATTTTCTCAAAGACTAAATAACATGGGCTTAAATCCTTTATACCAATCGATGGAGCATTTTTTTCTGCGTCTGACTATGTACTTAACTCAAAATCGACATTTTTGGACTTAAATACTTTATACTTATCAGTACAGAATTAATCTGAACATTTTTGATATTTTGTGTAGTTTCATAAACGCTGTAGTTCCATATAACTAATTTATCAATTTAAAAATTTATAAATGTTCAAACTTGCAAAATATACTTTTCTGAAATTTAGATTAAAGATCTTAGTCACAATTAAAAATAATACGCTTTATTTATCACAAGTGCATATATAAACACAAGTGTCTGTGTGTGTCTGTCTGCGCTTTGGTGCTCAGACTACTAATTGCAGAATTACAAAACTTGGAAAACGGTTACCTTGGACCCTGCAGGTGTGCACTTCATCAAGATTTTTTAAATTTTCGGTTCTGAATTAATCCATTTAATTTTCTATTTATTTATTTATTTATTTTAATTATTATTATTATTTCTTCATTTCAATCATCCGCGTGTACTTGCTATACTTCATTATTCGTATTATAAGGACTTATAAATAAAAAAAATAAAATTTTTCGATTTTTTTTTTTTTTTTTTTTTTTTAACAACATATCTCCTTTTTCTTATTGGGTATCTTTTTAAGGGGTTACGTTGGTTTTGAAGGCTAAAAGAAGCATACTTTAACTATTATTTTTTAATATAATAAATAACATAATTTTCATTAAAAATTTTGAAAATGCTGAAGATTAATCTTCGTTTCCTCAGACCCTTCAGAAAAGCGGAGGACACGGTATCTCAAAAAACTATTTCACAGATCTTATTGAAACTTAGCATGAAAAAATTATTATTATTATTATTATTATTATTATTATTATTACTTTTTTTTTTTTTTTTTTTTAATTTTTTTACTTGTTAGATGAAGGAGTACATAATAAAAAATTGTAATTACAGAAAAAAAAAAAAAAAAAAAAAAAAAAGTAAAATTTAATAAAATTTACTTTTGAAAGAGATATATTCATGATATGAAGAATTAAAAATCCCATAGAATCCCACATGATAAGGGTTTCACTCTTATATGTGTGGATGTAACAGGCGTGAAGCCTTAAGTTTTGAGTAAGCCTCGGGCGTAATACAAAAATTTAAATCTTACGTTTTTGAAATCATTTTATTATTTTAGTGCTAGAGGCCTATTTCAGTCGGTACAGTTCTCGAATTTTTATAATACACTCTTAATTAGTGCTAAGGGCCTATTTCAGTCGGTTTATTGAATGGGGATTTATTGAATGAAGTCCCCCCAAGGCACAACTTTGACATGAGTCCCCCCCAGGCCCAACTATTGACATGAGTCCCCCCCAAGGTACCCCTATTTCAGTCGATACAGCGTTGTCGAATTTTTATACTTCACTCTTAATTAGTGCTAAGGGCCTATTTCAGTCGGTTTATTGAATGGGGATTTATTGAATGAAGTCCCCCCAAGGCACAACTTTGACATGAGTCCCCCCTCAGGCCCAACTTTGACATGAGTCCCCCCCAAGGTACCCCTATTTCAGTCGGTACAGCGTTGTCGAATTTTTATACGTCACTCTTAATAGTGCTAAGGGCCTATTTCAGTCGGTTTATTGAATGGGGATTTATTGAATGAAGTCCCCCCAAGGCACAACTTTGACATGAGTCCCCCCCCCAGGCCCAACTTTGACATGAGTCCCCCCCAAGGTACCTCTATTTTAGTCGGTACAGCGTTGTCGAATTTTTATACGTTACTCTTAATTAGTGCTAAGGGCCTATTTCCGTCGGTTTATTGAATGGGGATGTATTGAATGAAGTCCCCCCAAGGCACAACTTTGACATGAGTCCCCCCCAAGGTATCCCTATTTCAGTCGGTACAGCGTTGTCGAATTTTTATACGTCACTCTTAATAGTGCTAAGGGCCTATTTCAGTCGGTTTATTGAATGGGGATTTATTGAATGAAGTCCCCCAAAGCACAACTTTGACATGAGTCTCCCCCAGGCCCAACTTTGACATGAGTCCCCCCCAAGGTACCCCTATTTCAGTCGGTACAGCGTTGTCGAATTTTTATACGTCACTCTTAATAGTGCTAAGGGCCTATTTCCGTCGGTTTATTGAATGAGGATTTATTGAATGAAGTCCCCCCAAGGCACAACTTTGACATGAGTCCCCCCCCAGGCCCAACTTTGACATGAGTCCCCCCAGGCCCAACTTTGACATGAGTCCCCCCAAGGCACAACTTTGACATGAGTCCCCCCCCAGGCCCAACTTTGACATGAGTCCCCCCAAGGCCCAACTTTGACATGAGTCCCCCCCAAGGTACAACTTTGACATGAGTCCCCCCCAAGGCACACCTTTGACATGAGTCCCCCCCAAGGCACACCTCCCCCTCATTTGGAAAAAGAGAAAAAACGTTGTTTTGCGGCTATAAGACAGTTTGGACTTCCAACGTTATTTGTTACAGTATCTGCAGCTGAAACACATTGGTTTGATTTAATGAAAACTTTATCATGGAATTTAGATCGTCACGAATTAACTAAAGAAGAATTTGTCGATATTAACAAGTTTAGCTGTAGGCCTCTGGCACTAAATTAAAATCTGTCAATGCCAGATTTTCATGTTTTAAATAATGAAATAATGTCGTGTCTGTATAATTTTATATTTTTATTATTATTTTATTTATGTCTGAGATTTACTTTGCTTAAAATAAAAAGAAACCTATTAGAAAATTGTAACATTCAAAAATTTGATACATTCACTTTTAAAAAGTATTTAAATTAATTTAATATTTTTCTGTCAGTATTTAGTATTTCCTATTCTGCAATAACCTTGTTTCTACAATTAAACTGCTAAAGGCTGCAATAATAATGGTAAAAGTTTATTTATTTTTAATGATGCAAATTTCATGATTAAAACAATAAAGCCTTTTTGTGATTACATCTTCCAAAACTTTGATAGTAAAAAACAATATAATTCGAAAGTGGATGTTTTTTTTTAGCGTATTTGTTACTTAAAGTGTAATACTCTTTCTCAAAAGGTAGAAACCAAGCAATATATAACTAATTTTACTTCTTAATTTCTCTTTCTGGTAATTTTGACTTTCATTCTTTGAATTTACAGATTCTTTCATTATATGTAAATGACAATTTTATTTCACCTTCTTGGATAAAGTTTAGTTATAACTGTCTACTACAGCTCTTTTTTTTTTTTTTTTTTTTTTTTTCTTCTAAGCTTTATTTAAATAGAAATTTTGTCACTTAATTGATCATTTAAAACATACTATACAATATTACTACATACATATAATGGCGGAAGAGTCAAGGAAAAAACATGATCCATTACAATCCTGTTTACAATCTAGTTCAGCTTCGGGAGTAATATTAAAAATTAAATTTTTATGGTTTCTAAATAAATTTTTGCGTTGTTTGAACAATTATTTTGGAATTACTTTATCATATTTAGATTAAAAAAAGTACTAGAAAAATATAACATTTAAATATTTCGTACATTTATTTTTCTGAATTATTTAAAATAATGTAATTTATTTCTCTCGGTATTTAATTCTTCTTTATCTCTCACAACCCAGTTTAAGAAATGAAATTGCTAAAAGTTTTGATTAAAACAACAAAAACTTTCAGTGCCTTTCAAAGAAAACCATTCAGTGATTTTATATTAAATTCTTGGAAGCATTGTTAGTAAAAGCCAAAGTAATTGAAAAGTAGACGTTTCTTTAGAGGATTTGTTGCTTAATCTCTAATACTTTTCTCAGCAGGTAGAAACCGAGCAATACAAAATCAATTCCAATTCTCAGTTTTATTTATTTTTTCTTATACGAATTCTCCCTCTGGTATCTTTGTCTTTTATTCTTTGAACTCTCAGATTCATTTATTATATGTAGATGACAAATATTGTTCACCAGAGATAGATTAATAGGTTAATTAAATATTTTTTTAATGAAAACTTTAATAATTTTTTTATCCGAGTTAATATCTAGAAATTCATTATTATAATGTTCTAATAGACAATATCACAGTAATATTAGCAATAATCGTGCCAGGATCTTCCATATAGGGCTTATCAAAGATTTAAACGTCCCTATATATTTATATAACATGTCGCCTGCTATTGTAAGGGGGGGGGGGAAGTACTGAATCAGATATACCATTAAAATTTAACTAACTGCATAAGTAAGACCCTCTATTATTTGAATAGATAAATGTTTTAAATTTTGAATATTCCTAAAAGTTTTATTATATAACATTCTTCATTTAATATTAATATGTGCAAGCAGGGATTTTGTCACTATTCTTTTTTCAGCATATTTTAAATCGTCATCTGACGAAAAATTTATTACTTAAATTGTATTTTGAATATTTGCTTGAAATTAAGTAGTAATGAATCTGAAAGGTTTTGAGATTTTGCGTAGTTTCATAAAAGCTGTAGTTCCATTTAGCTAATTTATTATTTTATTATTAAATAATAAATGTTAAAACGTCGCAATATAATTTTCTCAAATTTATAGAAAAGAACATTTTTACAATTAAAAATAAAGCGCTTTATTCATCACAGGTATCTATATAAATAAAGATGTGATCCTCCAATGTATAACGAAATTGAGATGTCTGAAAAATCCATTGTGGCAGGCAATGGGATCGTGACTCGATATAGTACAGGAGAGGAAGCTGCTGCTGAAGGCAGTTGGTACCTGAAATGATGTTAACAGCGGTTTCTGTGGGATTTTGTTTAGTTAAAGTTATATAAAAAAATAATAATGATTCCATTTTTGAGAAATCATTTTAATGTTGTGACCAAAGTAAGGAAAGGACGCTAATTTAAAATAATTTAATTTATTTCTCTCGACATTTAATGTTTCATTTTCTTCAAGAAAGTAGTTCATTCAATAAAATTTCTAGAAGTTTGTTATTCTATGAATACAAAGTGGTTCGGTGAAAATAATAATATCTTTAAGTTATTTTCGATGAAATTCTCTGAAGCGGTGATACTCACTGTAAACGTAAATGTCTTAAATGGATGGTCATTTTTTAAGTCAAAAAATGTCTTACTTTTTAAGACACCTTTTTGCATCAGAAATTAAGATATTGCAAGTGTCTTAAAACGCCGCCATGTTTTAGGCATAAAAACACCGCCATGTTAGGCTTAAAAATACTACCGTTTTTAAGGCTTTTTAATAAATATATAAATAAATAAATATGGCGTGCGATTATGTTTTTCTGTAAAAACTATATTTTAGAATTGTTTAGAGCATTAATGAAATACTTACATAAAAAAAGAAAGGAAAAACAAGGCTTATTCGGAAGGGTAGGTTGATTTCTTTTTCCGTATCAAGCACGGCTACAAATTATTAACGAATTAAAAGAAATATTGATGTAGGCTATCTGCATATGGGGTTTTAAGCAAATCGGTTCATAAATATCATAAATAACTTTTTTATGTGACTTTAAAATTTTCAAGTGGATTGGAAACAAGATGGTGGGCCAAGTTGACAAATGTATCAAATGCATTTGTGAGATAAGACTACTGTACAAATATAGTTGGAATTAATTCAGAATATCAAAAAACATCGTGTTGAAAAATTGAGTAGCTGCCACTTGGATCAAGATGGCAGAGAAAGTTTCTCAGTGAACTAATTAATCTAAGATATTGTTGCAAATTTGAATTTTTTTTTTTTCCTTTTTTGTAGAAATTCTTTCAAAGAGGCTTAGTAAGTTGATTAAACATTACTTTTCTGCATTTCCAGTTTGTTTTAACGTTAAAATAGCGTAATTTTCCCTTAAAAACGCATTAAAAAGCTCCAATATGGCAGGTAATGGATTTGGCGACAAATTTGGCGACTTTTCCACTTGGCGACTTTTTGGCGACTTTTGGCGAGAAAATCCATAGTTCATTAATAAACTTTATTGAGACACTTATATAATCTATGTATACATCAAAATACAAACAAATTCGGAATACGCTTTTTACAATTTGGATTTGAAATTTTCAAGTGGTCTCCACTTGAAAACAAAATGGTGGAGCAACTTGGTTAAGAAACTCATCCAAGATATCCATAACACAAGTTAAGGCGCTGTCCAAATTAGGTTCGATTTGGAGTATTATTTCGGAAGTTATCGTGATTTAAAATTTTCAAGTGGTAGCCTGATTTCAAGTGGCCCCACTTAAGATATCTGCCAATTTATTAAAAATGGCAGATAAATTTCATTAATAAAGTTCATTTAGACTCTTATGTAGTCGAGATTTACATAAAATTCAAGCAAATCTTGCTTTAAATAAGCTTTTTAGAATGTGGGTTAGAAATATTCAAGTGGCTGCCACTTGAAAACAAAGAGTCGGAGCAACTTGGTTAACGAACTCATCCAAGATATTTATAAGATAAGTTAAGACACTTTTCAAATTTGATTCCATTTGGAGTATTATTTCGGAAGTTATTATGGTTTTAAATTTTCAAGTGGTAGCCTGATTTCAAGTGGTCCCGCTTAACTTAAGATATCCGCCACTTTATTAAAAATGGGGGATATAGTTCATTAATAAAGTTCTTTGAAACACTTGTATAAACTATGTATGCATCAAATTTCAAACAAATTCGGAATACGTTTTTTACAATTTGAATTTGTAAATTCCATGTGGTCTCCACTTGAAAACAAAATGGTGGAGCAACTTGGTTAAGAAACTCATCTAAGATATTCATAACACAAGTTAAGACGCTGTCCAAATTTAGTTCGATTTGGAGTATTATTTCGGAAGTTATCGTGATTTAAAATTTTCAAGTGGTAGCCTGATTTCAAGTGGCCCCACATAACTTAAGATATACGCCACTTTATTAAAAATGGAAGATAAATTTCATTAATAAAGTTCATTTAGACCCTTATGTAGTCTATGTATGCATCAAAATTCAAACAAATTCGGAATACGTTTTTTACAATTTGAATTTGTAAATTCCAAGTGGTCTCCACTTGAAAACAAAATGGTGGAGCAACTTGGTTAAGAAACTCATCTAAGATATTCATAATACAAGTTAAGACGCTGTCCAAATTTGGTTCGATTTGGAGTATTATTTCGGAAGTTATCGTGATTTTAAATTTTCAAGTGGTAGCCTGATTTCAAGTGGCCCCGCTTAACTTAAGATATCTACCACTTTATTAAAAAATGACGGATAAATTTCATTAATAAACTTCATTGAGACCCTTATGTGGTCTATATTTACATCAAATTTCAAACAAATTCGCAGTACGCTTTTTACAATTTAAATTAGAAAATTTCAAGTGGTCTCCACTTGAAAAGAAAATGTCGGAGCAACTTGGTTAATAAACTCATCTAAGATATTATAAAATAAGACACTATCCAAATTTGGTTCGATTTGGAGTATTATTTCGGAAGTTATAGTGATTTTAAATTTTCAAGTGGTAGCCTGATTTCAAGTGGTCCCGCTTAACTTAAATATCTGCCACTTTATTAAAAATGGCGGCTAAACTTCATTAATAAACTTCATTGAGATCCTTATGTGGCCTGTATTTACATCAAAATTCAAGCAAATCTTGCTTTAAATATGCTTTTTACAATATCGGTTTGAACTTTTCAAGTGGCTGCCACTTGAAAACAAAAAGCCGGAGCTACTTGGTTAATGAACTCATCCAAGATATTTATAAGATTAGTTCACTGTCCAAATTTGGTTCGATTTCGAGTATTACTTCGGGAGTTATCGTGGTGACAAACTTTTCATTATAGATAGATAGATAGATAGATAAACGAAGTGATTGCAATAGGTCGATTTCTAAAGAAATCAACCTAAAAGAAACCTCCCATTTTTCGGCGTCGGGATTCGAACTCACACTGTCCAAAGAAACCCAAACCTTGAGCCAAGTATCGTCGGAGTGAAGCATTTACCAATCACGCTACCGTCGAATACAGTAATATGTGTTTTTATGATATAATATACTGCAGTATTCGTGAAACTAATCGCAGTGTTATGTTTTATTTCTAATTTTTTGCCATAAAACTATTGATAGTATGGTACCTTAAACTTAGTAAATATTATCTTAAATTTCATATTTTGAGGACGAGAATTTTTTTAATAATGCATAACAAGTATGTGAAGGTATCATCCCTCAATGATAACGATTTCTTTCCTTAAAGTGATATTAAAATAAAAACGAACTATAATCATGAATACAGGAAAATTTGTAGTTTTACATTTAGATGTAGGTGAAATTGTGAAAGAAAAAAGTTTTTAAATAAATAATAAGAAGAAGAAAGAAAGAAAAAAATGTGCACAAATTATTCATGATTGTTCACTTATAAATTCGCTTTCTTCTCTACAAATCATTTGCTACATCCGTCTTCACACTTTTTCTTTTAATATAAGAAAGCTTTAAAGACAAAGATTTTTTTTTGAACAAAATAAGCTTTGTGTCTAAAAATGTTGTTTATGAATTGTATTAAAGATAATAGCATGCACATATCATTACATCCATAGAGTATTATTCCATAAAAATATAATTTCATAAAGCTACCATAATTTAAGTAGTTTAACTGCTTATTATATAAAATAATAGTATATTTATTGAATGTGAAAAGAAGTAGGATAAGCATATTTTCTTAAAGTAGATTCCATATGAAAAAATTTCTAATTAATGCAAGTGTCTGAATTTCTAAAGTGTCTGAAAATTCAAACGCGTTTTGCTGTCTGAAAATTCGCGTATTTACGTGTTTCAGACATTTTTGTGTCTGAATCTCTGAATTGATATATCAGACGTATTTCTGTCTTAAATTAAAATATCTATAACGTCTAAGGTACATTTTAAGACATTTACGTGTCTTAAATGCCGTTTCAGTTGTTTTTATGTCTTACTTTAAGACCCTTTTATTTGCAGTGCTAAAAACAAAATAATTGGAAAGTAAACGTTTCATTACAAAATTCCTTACTTAATCTCTGATACTTTTCTCGAGAGGTAAAATCTGAGCAAAATGAAATCTAGTCCAATTCTGAATTTTATTTATTTTTTTATTTTTAGAATTCTATCTTCTGTATCCTTCACTTTCATAATTTGAATTTACAGTTTTTTTTTTTTTTATATATATATATATATATTCTATAACAATGACAAATGTAGTCTACGGTTTTGAACTGAAAAACGCGTTATATATTTTATATAATTCTCGAGATTAACATAAGATTTAAATTTTGCGCTTATAATATTTATTTTTTAACTTTTTGAGCTATTGTTGTGGATTTAATTTACCATAATCAAATAAAAGTAAATGGACAAGAGAAAATCATAACAATACAAAATTTCACGCATTTATTTTTCGAAAGTATTAAAAATAGTATGATTTATTTCTCCTTATTTAATCTTTATTTTTCTGCAAGAAATTATATTATGTTATGTAACTTGAAGAAGTTTTCTATTTTCATGATAAAAAATTTTGCGGTTTGAACAATAAAAATATTCAGTAACTTTAAATTTCCTGGGGCACTATTATCAAAAACCAAAATATTAGAAAACGTCTCCTTGTAAAATTTGTTACTTAAACAGTGAATGTTTTTATTATTATTATTATTATTGTTGTTGTTATTCAGAAGCCAAGCAAAATAAAATCAATTTCATTTTCTATTTTGTTATACTAATTCTCCCTTAGCTATCTTTAGATTACATTCTTTGAATTCACAGATTGTGTTATTATATATACATGATAAATACAGTTCACGTTCTTTGTATACCATTCTATAAATTCACAGACATTGTTATTATATATAGAAGACGAATAAAGTTCACGTTCTTTGGATTTCATCTTTTGAAATTCTGTTATTATTTACAGATAAAGAATACAGTTCACGTTCCTTGGATTTCATTCTTTAAATTCCCAGACTTGGTTATTATATATATATATATATATATATATATAGATGATAAATGCAGTTCACGTTCTTTGGATTTTATTCTTTGAAATTCTGTTATTATATATAGATGAAGAATATATAGATGAAGTTCATATAGATGAAGAATATGTAGATGAAGTTCATATTCCTTGAATATAATTCTTTGAATTAATAAATTCTGTTGCTATATATAGAGAACAAATATAGTTCACGTTCCTTGAATTTTATTCTTTGAATTTTCAGGTTCTTTTATTATATACAGATGACAAATATAATTCACGTTCTTAAATAAAAAATTTGTTTCAAGGCTCCACATAAGTCAGATTTACCATTTTGCATTTCTTGCTAACCTTTTTTTTTTTTTTTTCGTATTATAGGGATAGATCATTAAAAATTGAAGTTTTCTGAATAATTTTTTATTATTATTATTATTATTATGTTTTAAAACACAGTGATTTTTCTTTCATATGTTTTTAAAGGGTTACGTGGGTTTCAAATGCTCACAAAAATGTACATACATAACTTTTCTTTTTCTTTATTTTCTTCTTCCCCCCCCCCCCCCTCTTTTCTTTCATATCATAAATAAAAAGTTTAACATATAAAAAACAACATTTAAACAATATTTTATAAAATTTTCATTAAATATTTTGAAAAATTCAGCCGATGGATCCTGGTTTCCGAAGACCCTCCGGAAAAACGATTGACACCACTTCTCAAAAAAATTACACCGACCTTACTGGAATTTTGCGCATCTCTTCAAAAAAAAAATTCATTAGTTCTTGAACGAAAGATTTTTCTTTTTTTTTCGAATACAACTAATTTTAAAATCATTTCTATTTTAACGATATAAGCAAAATTTCAATAATATTGGTATTTTATTTTTTAAGAAATCGTGTCCATCCTTTTTGTGAAAGATTTTCGGGAACCAGGACCTACGGATTGAACTTTCCAAAATTTTAAATGAAATTCTTCGTAAAATACTGCTTAAAATTTCGTTTTTATGTGCTCAAAATTTTAATTAAAAATTTATTTAAAAAAAAAAAATTAAAAATACCCCATGTGATCCCTTAATAAAAATAAATATTTTATGTTATTATTTAAACTTAGGAATCTAATTTTTAATATCGAAAATACATGCCCACACACACACACACACATATATATATATATATAGATAGATAGATAGATAGATAGATAGATAGATATTATGTTTTTAAACACTCACTAAGATGAGATAGTACATGTTTAAAGTGTGGAAGGAATATATATATATATATATATATATATATATATACATATATATTAAAAGATATGGAACAAAAATCTAATTAAATTATGGTAAGGTTGAAAATGTGAATCTAACAAATGTGCAACCTTAAAGGTAATTCTCGAGGGTAATATAAAAATTTAAATCTGAGGTTTTACGCTATCTTACCCATGTATATATGAGAAAAAGTACTATATTTGGGTCAAATTTTCCTAATTGTATTTTGGTTATATTTACACGTTTTAAGGTCCCCTGATTTAGAAAAACATGATTTAGTGATTTTTTCTGAATGTGTGTTTGTGTGACTGTTATCAGCATATCTCGAGAACAAATAGCACACAGTAAATACAAGTGTCTGAAATTCAGACAAAATTGTGTCTGAAACGGGTGTTCAATTTTAAGATGCTAAAAAGTATCTTAAAAGGCACATCGTTTCACACTCGAAACGTCTGAAATTCCGCCATCTTTGATCCTGTCTGAAGTGAATATTTTTCATAAATAAATAAATAAAAAGATGCGTTTTATACTGTTTACCTGTGAGAAATAGATTTTAGAATCTCCTAGAGCATAGAATATATATATTAATATTTTTTACAATAATAGTCTCCGTTGCACCCGGCGGGATGCTACACCCGATTATTAAAATTATTTTCTTTTTACTATTTGTCTTGCTATTTTGGATTTACTTTACCACATTTATGTTAAAATAAATCTGTTAATAAATTATGAAATTCAAACATTTGAAACATTCATCTTTGAAAAGTATTTAAAAAAAGTTAATATTTTTCTCTCGTTACTTAATCTTTCCTATTCTGCAAGAAACTACCTTATGCAATAAAACTGCTAAAAGCATATTGATTTTTAATGTCACATTTTTTTTTTTTTTTTTTTTGGTTAGCAATAAAACCTTTTGTATTTTTCTATTAAATTCTCCTGGGCATTAACAGTTAAAAAAAGAAGACAAAAAATGGAAGTAGGTTTTATCTTTAGAGTATTTGTAAGTTAAACCTTAAAACTTTTTCTTCAGAAGTAGTATACGAGCAATATTAAATCAATTCCAATTCTAAAATTTATTTGTTTTCTCCACAAAAAATTCTCTGTCTGGTAATTTTGTCTTTCATTCTTCGGATTCACAGATTCTTGCATTATATATAAATGGCAATTCACTTTCATGAATAAAATACAGTTTATCAGTCTACTACAGCACCGCTTTTTTTCCTGAGTCTTCCACCACTACATTCATGTAACAATTTTCAACTTAATTGATCGTTTAGCCATTCTATACAAAACTATTATATAAACATAACAGAGGAAGGGACAGGGAAAAAACAAGAACAATAACAAATGCTCACGTTATAGTTTAGCTTCGGGAGTAATAATAATAATAATAATAATAATAATAAATACGTTTTCTAAACTAATTTTTTCATTGTTTCAACAATTTTTTTTTAATAATTATTTTGTCACATAAAAAGAAAAAATATAAACTGTTAGAAAATCGCAACATTCGAATGGGAACAACTATAGTACTTCCCCTCAGCTAGATTTGAAGATTTTTCGTTGGTGATTATGGGTAAATGCTACTTTTGAAGTGGTTGCCATGGGTTTCTAACGTAAACGAAACCGAAATATGTTTTTCAGAATGGCACCATTAAAATAATTCATCGAACTTATTTCTAATAATAACAAAACAAATATGTATTTAAAATTGACTTACCTCCTTGATGTTTATGAATTTCGCTATGCTTGTACATGCCGTACATTTATTCAGTTTAAATGTTATTTTATATTTACCGGTAAAATATGATTATATAAATTAGAGTTTCGTTTATCATTTTTAACAAAAGGAAAAAATTATTTTTAATGTACATATATGTATATTTATTTATAGAAAAAAAAACAATAGAAACAAGTTCCGAACTTATAAGTAAACAATATTAATCAATAATTTTAATTTTCCTGTCCTCCCATTTAATATCCCTCACAATTTTCAAAAATTTCAAAAAAACATTTTCTCTATTTTCCTGACATCTTTTATGAAACAAATGCATAGCCAAATAAAATTTAAATTCACATTTGCGACTGTAGGTCGGCAGTGTATTTTTAACATGCCGCCATGTTGTTTTTATTGTATTAGTATGGTAGCCAGTGGAAGGATCTACAAAATTTAAACTATGATTCACTGTTAGGTGATCATATCCTTCCTCGCCTAAACATTCATACGCCTTCCAACAATCACTATACACAGTCGTTCCCGATTCTATCCATTCTTTAATACATTCAAGCAAATTCTCATTCGTTCTATTATGCACAGCCAACAGAAACATTTTCCCAGAATTCCTTTCAGTACCTCCAAACTTCCACTGGCCATCGAAAGAATGACCTCTTCCATACTTCCTTTTACCAAATTTCGACTCGTCAATTTCCACAATCTTTCCAACCCCACCAATCTTTCCTGAGTTTTCCTCCACATAATCCAAAATCACCTCATTTATGAACTGTCTCCAATCACCACAAGTATTACTTGAAAAACCCATTTGATACATAATCATACATGTCTGTTCGCTGATCAAAATCTCATAGGTTACAGAAAGAATTTCGTCAAAACTTAATTTGCTCGACGAGAACCACGATCCAAACCTAATCGATTTTTCGGCGGAACACCTTTTACTCTTATCATCCACAACAACATAACCATTACATCTCCATGCAAATCCATCCGTCACTTTCTTTCTCGGTCCAAAAACCATATCACTCTTACACTTTTCACAAATCATACTTCGTTTAATCAATCCACATTCTTTCAAAAAATCCAAAAACCTTTCTCTGTCTCTAAATAATTCACTCAAGAAAATCCTACTACATTCACCTTTTTTTTTTTTTTTTTTTTTTTCCAAATATAGCTCTATCACTCGTTACAACCATTCTAACATTCTTTCTTAACAAATCTTTATATTTTTCAACAATTTCCATTATTGATTCACTACTACTAGCTGCCATAGTTTAAAAAAATAAAATAATAATAAATTAATTAAACAAAATAAATCAATAATAAAAAATAAAATACGACCTTTTTTATATAATAATACTTCACCGGGTGAAGTAGAATAGAACAATGAATAATTATCTCTTTATAATCAATTGCTAACCTGGTTGCCATGGTAATTAAAAACATAACGCTGGTTGCTATGGCATAAAAAATAAATAGTATGCAGCCTGCAGAAGATGTTGAAATGATGTTACTCTATTTCACCTGAATTACTACAAAAATCATTATATAAAACGGTCGTATTTTATTTTTACTATTGATTTATTCTATTTAATTAATTTATTATTATTTTGCATGGTAATAAAAAAAACAGAACGCTGGTTGCTATGGCTTAAAAAGTAAACAGCATGCAGGTGGCCATATTGTATTGCAAACAATCCAGAACGACATCGTTATCGCTCAAACCGGCGCCAACGAAAAATCGCCAAATCTAGCTGAGGGGAAATACTATAGTTGTACCTTCGAATGTTTCATACATTATTAATCTCAAGTATTTAAAATAATGCAATTTATTTTTCTCGCTGCTTAATCTTCCCTTTGCTACAAGGTCCTACTTTAAAGAATGAAATTGTCAAAAGTTTGGGATTTTAGTACAAAGTTTTGATTAAAACAATAAAATCTTTTAGTGATTTTCTATTAAATCCTCTGGAGCATTGTTTGTGAAAAACAAAATAATTGAAAAGTAGACGTTTCTTTAAAGGATTTGTTACTTAATTTCTAATACCTTTCTCAAGACGTAGAAACCTAACAATATAAAATCAAATACACTTCTCAACTTTATTCTTATAGGAATTTGTCCGCCGTTATCTTCTGGATTTCGTATTTTTAATTAAAAAATTGTTTTATTATATGTTGATGACAAATGCAGTTCATAGACTTGAATTAAAAATCTGTTTTAAATTTTAGACAAGTCTTGTTAATAAAATAAAAATAAAAATTTTGCATTTTTATATAATTTATTTTTTACTCTTTCGAAATTGTAATTTTGGAATTTTAAAAATTGTATCTCTGTAAAAGGAAAAATATAAGTTGATAGAAAATTTTCACTTTTACATATTAAGAACGTACTTTATATAAAATTATATTTTTATTTTTGTTGCTCGTGCCCGTCGGAAATATTACTTATAATAAAGTTATCAACTGTTACATTTACTAAATAAGAAAATAAAATTAACCATCCTTTTTTCCTTAAAAAAAAAAAAAAAAAAAAAAAAAAACATGCGATTCAATGTCTATTGTAATGTTCTAGTATATATTCTCCTAAAAATGGGGTACGTCATATAAGTGTGAGATATAAGTGTCCTTGCGTACTTCTGAAAATTATCACCTTATACTATCAAAAAGAAAAAAAAAGAACGAAAAACAATGTGGTTTGCATAGGTTTCTAACACTTTCCAACTTTATGCACTCGTTGCTTGAGATAGCACTCAATGTACTTTGCCTACGTAGATCACACAGCGGACAGACAGAAGTGAAATACAGACAGATAAACTAAATGCATTCATAACCACTAGTAAATATTGTTGGAAAGTATACAAAACTCTTAGCACAAACGAAATTCTAATAACAAAAATTTCCAATTGCACCGTTAATGTAAAAGAAGATTTTTGTGTGGCTCTGTAATCCTTAATTCTAACCCTTACTATATTCTATAGAAATAATTCCTTGTTCATATGAATCATAAATGTCAAATGTTATGATTTATTCAAAATAAAAGTACTAAACTGTGATTCACAGAAATAATACTCACAGAACGCAATACTTCAGAATCATTTTTGGTAGCCTTGCACAAAACCAGTTGTTGTGTTTACTCCATGTCAAATTGGGAACATCCTCTAGAGAACTTGAATAGTGTTTAGTTTCCAGAAATTCTGCGAATATTTATGGAAGTTAAAAAGCGGACAGTCACATTCATATCATAATCACTCTTAAACATCGTAAAGAAAATGGTACAAATGATAGATGCAAACGAAAATGCAATTTCAGCAACTTCCAATTACTTCCATTAATGCAACTGAATTAATTCTTGTGTGACCCTATAAATCTTAATGTTAATCATACTACATTATCTTATGCATATACATTGTTAATGTCAATTTCATTATGATCTACGCGAAAGAAGAATGTTAAAATAGGATTTATAGAAATGCTTCCCATAGGTCGCAATGCCTTGAAATTCTTTCGGGTGCTCTTGTAGACAAACCAGTGGTGGTAATTACCGTATTTACAATACAAAACATCTCATAAGAACTTAAGCAACATATATCAGTTTCAAGCAAATCGATGAATATTTACATGAGTTAGAGCGCGGACAGACGGACAGACAGACGAACGGAAGTCATAAACACTTTTCAACTTTGGCGGAAAGTGTTAAAAAAGCAGTAATGCCGAAATCGGACATCATTTTAATAATTAGTCATTTGCGTAGGAAAAGTATCATTATTTATAAAGAATTATAGTTTCATGGGACAAAATATTATTCTAGTTTTTACTTTCTCTTACCCATAAGGTATAGAAAGTATTGTTTTAAGGTTAAATTTTCAAAAGTGAGTTTTTGTTATATTTACATCTTCTGAGGTCCCCTGAATACAAAAATCATGTTTATAGCGAATGGTCTATGTGTGTGTGTGTGTCTGTGTGTGTTATCAGCATAGTAGAAATTACGAACTCGGTATTCTAAATGTGTATCATATAGGGATCCTACACTAAGATTTTCATGGAGATGAAGCAGATGGTCCGTGTACAGGGACACTCAAAAGTATTCAAATACATTTACGTCTATGGGGGGAAATTGCAGGTAAGTAGAGTTTAACATCTATAGACTGCACTAATTCAAATGAAACGAATATATATATATTTGTTTTATATGCATAAAAATATGTCTCATATAGAATAGAGTAGGGAAATCATTGACTGTTCGTTTACAGGGCTACACAAAAGTACTAGATAAAAATGCGACAATCGTTGCAAATTGAGGGAAGACACTTCAGGCTGGGCCATGTATGATTACTATAGGATAATATTTAGATACACCATGTGTTCGGTATATAATCTTCGGAAGATATACAGAGCTGCAAATCCTTAAGCGATAACATTCTTTTTTGCTGTTAGTGGATATGCTTTACTAATAACATTTTACCATTTCCAGGAAAGATGTTCAGGAATTGAAATAGAGATATGGTAAATAATGTATGTTTTAAGCTAAATATGCATCGCTTGTTTTTTGTATATTTACACGTTTTGAGGCTTCCGGATTACCATAGTCAAGTTTTTTAACATTTTGTCTTTACCTGTGTCTCTTAGAGTCACTTAAAAACGAATAGGAGATTCAAATGTTGTATTTTGAAGTTAATACACGTTTGTTGCTGGAAAAGTTTGATCAAGATTGATAAATTTCAAGAAATGTTGCGTGTGAAAATTGTCTGTATAATTTTAAGTAAACTTTTAATTTTAATAACAGAATTAAATTCTATATAAATGTAGGTGCATTAATGAAACGGGGGGTTGAGGGGGGGGCGGCAACTCCCCTCGCACAGAACTAATTATCATATAAAACTCTTCCGAAGCCTAATTTGATATGTTTAACATAGGTTTACATAACAGTACTCGTTTGTATCTCCGGACCACCTCTAGTGGTGTGTCCCAGACCATCGCCAATTGCCCATCTGCGCAGCACTAGTGCGACGTAAAACCCAACCATTCACCATTCATTCAACAGTACTCGTTATCTTACCTCTTAATCTCCAACCTGTATTTATAGTATTAAATTTTTGAGTAAGAGGAAGTCGTGTGAGTGACACACCAGATTATTTTATCTGTAATTGTTCATTTAATTTTATTATCCACAAGCTGTGATATTTTTTACGAAACTTTTAGTAGTATTTAAAATAAATATAGAACGCATATTAATCGAACAAAATATAAGTAAATCAGAAAAGCTTTAATGTTTTACAAACAGTGACATTTACGCGTAGAATGCTAAGAAAGATGCATAAATATACTCAATAATTATTCAATCTGATATATTAGAAGCAGTAGACGGAAGTAAAAGTTTTTAAGAACGTGCGTTCTATTTTTTAGGCATATTCAAATTAAAAATTAGTCTCTAAAGAATAATAAAATAAAAATTGAATGTAAATACCAAAATAATGTTCAGAGTATTTTTAGGCAGCAAGTAAGTAAAATATTCCACGTCAAAGTCTCTCAGAGTGATCAAAACTGTAATGACGTACCTTAAGACAACTGCTAGGGTGTAACCGAAACCTTCGCCCGTTGCGTGCTTTTAGCGCGACGTAAAAATTCACTTAACTTCAACCAAAGTGGAAGAATATAAAAAAAACTAACAAAATTTCCTTGAAATCAACATTATTATCAGTTTAAAAAAAAAAAATGCAAAAAAAAAAAAAAAAAGCTCATACATTGAACAACAAAATTGAAATGGATAAACCAGATATATTTATGCATCAATGGCATGATTTTTGCAAAGAACCAGTGTATTTTTTTTCAAATCGTCCTCGTAAAAAGGAATCTCTAATGGTTTAGAAAGGATATGAATCGCTTGCTCTTAATATATTAGAGTTATTTATAGTATTAGTATTATTGGTCGTACAATATTAGTATTATTTGTATTAAGTATTTTGAAGGATTTATTCCAAATAATAAAAAATATAATTGTATAAAATATAATTATAAGATTTAAAAAAAAAATTATATACCTTGTTTTAAATTTTCTAATGAATCATAGAGCTCTTATCAATGGGCTTAAAATTTTTAAAGTGGTAATGACGTCAATTTTTGTGAGATGCATAATTTAACTTTATATATATATATATATATATATATATATATATATTAAATTCACGTTTAGTTAAATGTATTTATTTTTATGTCGAAAGAAAATGAACTCTTTTTTTTTTTTGGCAACAATTAAATTATAGCTAATACTTTAATGGCTATTTTAATGCTATTAGGAGATTATTATTTTCATATTTTAATTAATAATAAGAAAACTAATCAAAAATTCTAAAATCGGACTTCGAAGTATTGAGTTGTCACCGGGTTCTGAGCTACTGTGAAAGTTTCAAATGTCTAGCTAGTACGGAAGTTAGTTAAAATTCAATTGCAAGATTTGTACCGGACAAACAAGGGCCCTCCGTGGCCGAGTGGATATGTCACCACACTGCTAATCGCCTTCGAGCGTAGGAGAGCGGGTTCGATTCCCGCGCTGGCCCTGGGTGTTTTCTCCAATTCTTCGTGTTGTAATTCTGTCATGTGCTATCTGTCGTTATCTGACGAAGATTTACAAGCGGACTATATGTCAAGCATACAAATCTGATGTATATGTTATAAATGATAAATGACCGGACAAACAAACAACAAACACACACACAAACAAACAAGAATAGAAGTTAATAAAAACATGGCAAAATAAATATGCTTGAAATTCATTTAAAGCTATATTTCGAAACTTTCGGAGAAACAAATGCATACTTTAAGAATCAAAACCTTTCTAATTTGTTCCTGAATAAACCAAAGCTTCATTCTGCAAAAAGAATATAAATATAATTTTATTACCCTGTAAAATATCGAGCTTTGAATAAATTTGAGAATGTATAGCAGTCGTTGGTGCACGCTGTTTACTTCAATGTGGAACAACTGGACACATGTCACGAATTCAATTAAAAAATGCCATCTCTAAACTTTTTCTTTATTTACATACAAATTTCATTTAAGCGCTTATTTTCCTAATAAAGATCTATTAAATAAGGTAATTAAGGTTAAAAGTTTATTTATAATTTGTTAAAGGAAATTTAAAAGCACGATAAATTTTTGCCTCGTCAAAATTTAGTATAAAGTTGTTATATATATTCTATATATATATATAATATACATGTATATATTTTTAATTAAATATGCATTTTATCTCCAGATAAAAAATAATTTATTTTAAAAATAATTATCTTTTATTTTCATATTATTGAGGAAACACACAAACGTGATAAGTTTTTGACCAATATTGTAAAATATGTCTTAAAATCTATATATATATAAATGAATGTTTGTCCCTATGTCCTTTATAAAATCGTAAACGGCTTGACCGATTTCGATCATTCTTTTTTTGTTTTTTTCCTTATAGGTCAGGGATGGTTTAGGAAAAAAAATTGAAAAATTCGCCCCCCAAGGGGGGGAGGGGGGCAAAACGTGAATTCAAAAAATCCTTCATATCTCAAACAAAAAAACAGATATCCGTAAAATTTTTGCTTTAAAATATAGCTAATATAAATGTCTAAAAAGCAATTTCTGGAATTTTCGAAATTCGGTCCCCAAGGGGGGGGGGGCAAAACGAGATTTCACATGCGTAAAACGCGATTTCGCATAATCCTATATATCTCAAACAAAAAAAAAAAAAAAAAAAAAAAGAAAACAGATATACGTGAAATGTTTGATATAAAATATAGCTAATACAAATATCTAAAAACCAATTTCTGGAATTTAAAAATTCAGCCCCCAGGTGGGGCAGCAGGGGGGAGGGGCAGCAGGAGAAAACAATTAGAAATACAGTTAGAACTTTCAAAATTGGTACAGATAGGTTTCAATAGTCTGCAAGTCGAATGGGGATATTTTCGAAAGTGTAAAGTTATTAGGAGGGGAGAGAAGGGGGGAGGGGAGAGGGGAGGGGGCAAAAACTAAATAAAAATAGAGTTAGATCGTTCAAATTTGGTATATAGAGGTTTTCGATACTTACAAATCGATTGCGGATATTTTCGAATTTGTAAAATTATTAGGAGGTGCGGGAAGGGGTGGAGCGGTAAGGCGGGGGCTATGGGCAAAAACAAATAGAAATGCAGTTAGGGCATTCAAAATTGGTACAGATAGGTTTTAAAGGCCTGCAAGTCAAATGGGGATTTTTTCGAAAGTGTAATTACGAGGGGCGAGAAGGGGGAGGGGATGGGGGGGGGAAATGATAAAAATAGAGTCAGATCGTTCAAAATTGGTACACAAATGGTTTTCAATACTTAAAATCGAATGCGGATATTTTTGAATTTGTAAAATTATTAGGAGGGGCGGTAAGGGGGGCTATGAGCAAAAACAAATAGAAATGCGTTCAAAATTAGTACAGATTGGTTTAGAGGCCTGCAAGTCGAATGGGGATATTTTCGAAAGTGTAACGTTATTAGGAGGGACGAGGGGAAGGGCGGAGGGGCAAAAAAAAATAAAATAGAGTTAGATCATTCAAAATTGGTACATAGAGGTTTTCGATACTTACAAGTCGATTGCGGATATTTTCGACTTTTTTAAATTATTGGGAAAGTGGGGGGGAGAGTGGTGGGGCAAAAAAATAAAAATAGAGATAGATCGTTCAAAACTCGTGCATAGAGGTTTTTGATATTTACAAATCGATTGCGGATATTTTCGAATTTGTAAAATTATTAGGATAGACGGGAGGGGGGGGACGAAGGGAGAAAATAACAGAAATAAGAGTTAGAGCATTTTGGGAATTTTTTCCGAAGGCAGTGAGATTCCGGTGTCACATTTTTCCTAATCAAATTTTGTTTCGCTTTTTTTTTTTTTTTTCACGTGATAAAAATTAATGCAATTTTGAGAATTCAGTAATTATAGTGATTCATTTAAAAATAGTGACCAGCGAAGCGGGCAAAGCCTGCTAGTGTATAATAAAAGTCTGTCGTACGTTATCTTAAACGATTAATAATCTGCTTTTGGGGCAAATATCTTAATGTACACCTCGAACTAAATTACAATTATTAATGATACACTAATAAATTAGTTATATGCTTATTATATATTATGTTAAATATATATATGTTTATTATTTTCTTGCGTATTTTAAAGAAAACATATTTCTCATCTTTAATTATTTTATTGCATTAGAAAAAAATCCCTTTTCGGCAAGCTTAAAGGCGTTTACGTTAATGTTACAAAAGTAAAGAAATATTAGATATGCATTAACACATACTTAGTCAATGGCTTTGTTCCCACACATTGCATTATTTATGTCGCTATTCTGTTTTTAAGAAATTTAATTTATCAACTACTACTATTCATTCTACTTAAAATTTTAGGCTAGATTTATTGATCAGTAAATGATTCAATTTTTTTAAATCCAAGTTTATAATCATTCAACAAATAGAAGCCATAAAGATATACAATTTGGTGACAAAACTTGCGACTTAGCAATGAAATTTGTAATTTGACGGCAAAATTTGATTGGCGACGGAATTTTTGACTTGGCGATGAAATTCGTTATTTGATGACAAAATTTGACGAGCTTGCCAATGAAAAATGGCAGCTTTGACGTCATCATATTTTCTTCCCACACAAAAACCTCATATCTTTTCACAGACCAATGTCTTGTTTCCACAAGATAAGAAATCAAAGGAAGCTGTAACGCATTACTCTCAATTTCAATCGAAAATTTTAAATTCTTGCCTAAATCGGCGTTCTAAACTATTCATCACAATCGATATTTTTACCAAGACTAATGTATTATTTTAATTTTGTATTTTTAAATGATTAATTAAAGCTGTTACCATGGTTTTTCAAATCAGACAAATGCTGTGTTTTGTTCCCGGCAAAGCACGTGTTACCAGCTACGGTTAATTTTAATGAAGAATATAAGTTAGATTAGATTTTCACCGAAAAAAACATCTAACCTTTTTTTTTTTTTTTTTCAAAATTATTTCTCCGATTTCCAATAAAATTAAGATTCTGCATTATTTCTCGCGGACTCAGTGTAAGTTACCATAGAACATTAATTGTACTGAAGATGAAGATACATCAGATCGAATTGTCATCTTAAAAGCAATCTAACTCAAAATTTTTATCAAAATCCTTTAATCGAAGAAAACTAAATTTCTCTCTTTTTTCCAGGGAAAAAGCGTTGGTTACGACAGATCGCAAATTGTTCTGAAGATGGTGGTTTTTTTTTTTTCTTTCTTTTTCTTTTTTTTTTTTTTTTTTTTTTTTTTTTTTATAAATCAGATTGAATTGTAAACTCATAAATCACCTAAATCTAAATTTTTATCGTAATCAATCAAGTAGTTTCAAAGAAAACAATTCTTTGCCATATTTTGCCACGGGCGGAATAGGGATTAACAGTGAATTCTAATTTTCGTGAATATGCGAAAATGTCAGATGGGTTATTCATCTCAAAAAATACTTAACATGTTTTTATAAAATTCGTTAGAGCTATTTCCTAGAAAACAAAGTTTCGGCCATAGTATGCAATTTGCACAATGAGGATTAAATATGAACGTTATCTTTCCTAATAATATGGAAAATTCAGTCAGAATTGTCCTCTAATAAGAATCCACAACTTAAATATTAGTCAAAATCGTTCGAGTAATTTTCAAGTTTTTGCCTTATTTTCTCACAGTGGAATAAGGGTTAATACGGCAGAGAGTATTTTTCCTGAAGATGAGGATATATTTCAAATGAATATATCATTAAAATAAATATTAAACGCTATGTTTTTATTATAAGTTTTTGATCCATTTCCCGGAAAACCAAGTTTCTTACCTGTTTTTCATTGGAGGGAAAAGGGTTTAATAGAGAACGCTAATTCTCTTAAAGATGAATATAAGTCGAGAGGATTTATCATCTCTAAAAACACTTAATGGCCCGCTAATGTTATTCTAAGGAGAATTTTCTTTACTTATAACTCATTACGCAATAAACACTTTTTAATTCTGTTTTCACATTCAGAAAATTCTCAACTGTTAAACTCGTGCACCTTTTTTAAAAATGCATTTTTTTAACTTTTACTATTTTATTTTGAAGTTGTAAAATACGAATTTTCAATATGTAAAATTTTCCATTTTGATACTTCAAAATAAAACAGTAAAATTTAAAAAAAAAATACTTTTTTAAAAAAGATGCGTTAATTTAACATTTGGGATTTTTTTTTTTTTTTTTTTAATGTGAAAACAGAATTTAAAAATATATATTAGTTTATTAGTTATAAGTAAAGAAAATTTCCCATAGAATAACACTGGCTCGGGCTTCCGGCGACGGTAGGTGAAGAAGGCCGTTAACACAATGTTTTTGTAAAAATTGTTAGACCCGTTTTTCAGTGACCCTCGTTTCTGCCACATTTTGGAATTGTTGGAATAAGGGTTAACAGCGTTTTTTAAAAATGACGATGAAGTCAGATAGGCTTGTATTTCCATGAAACTCTTAACTCTAAGATTTTATAAATATTGTTGATCTATTTCTACGTAAACACACTTTCTGTCGTATTTTGAACAGGCGGTGTAAGGATTAACAGTGAAAACTAATTTTATGGAAGATGGTAAACCAGGTGGATCTGTCGTCTCAACGACCATTATTCTTCAGTTTTGCTAAAGTCCTTAGATTTATTCTCTGGAAAACCAACATTCTAGCTTTCGGAGAATCTTGAGAGTTAAGAAAGAGAGGTTTTTTTTTTTTTTAATGTAGTACTGTAAACGAATGGTGATTGCCTTTTAATCTATACGGACAATGCTTTTATGCATAAAAAAATAACAAAGGTTCATATTTTTCCGTGTTCTCTAATGAATACAAAATATACCTACCGGAAATTTTGCACATTGATGTAATGCATTTCTATTCTCCAGCACAGTCCTGTAAAAGAAATATTTGTATGATATATAATTAAGACGTATCATGTAACATCCCCATATGTGGAAATTTAGAATATTAAGTTTAGACTTTCAACTACTGTTTTTTTCATAAAATTACTCAAAGACAGACAGACACACATACACGCACACACACAGAGAAACAAGATGATAAAAGCATTGAGTGGACCTTAATATGTCTAAATATAGCAGAAACGAAATTTTGAGAACTTCACAAGAAAAATAGTAATTTCTCTACTATATATGGGTAAGACCAATATATATATATGTATATATATATTTCATGATTGCTTACTAGTTGTTAACCATTTTAATTTTGTTACACCGAAGAAAAACATAAAATAGTGTATTTAAACTTCGTGCTTTAAATGTGTTTTTTTCTTTTCCTTTTTCTTTTTTTAATTAACTATTTTCTGGTAATCAAAATATATTTCAGACATTTATTAGCTTTGAAAATTCAGTGAATTTGAAAGTAAAAAATGAAAAACGTTTCACCTTAACACTCAATTGTAATTTTTAATTCAATTGCGATTATTTTGTATAGTACAATTTTGATTTATAATACAAAGTTTATAATTGTCTTAATTGTAAAAAACTTAATTATATCTATGCTCTTCTGCACTCAATGAAACCACAAGTAAATGAAAAATATATTATGTATCTGAAAATTTAATATGAAATCCACTCGTTGACATATAAGAATGTCGTTTATAATTAAATGTTTGTTACAGTCGAATTCTAATTTAATGAAATACCTACATTTATATCTATGTATCTACATCAATATTCCACACAGAAGACATTCCAGTAGATCAGCATTCCACAACAAATCAATTAGATTTGTAAATATCATTTTCTTAACGACAAAATTAAAGTATATTTGCCAATCAATGCATTATCAGTAAGTAACCGTCTCATAATATCTTTAAGTCATAGTTATTCCTAGTACAAATAGTATAATACTTAGGCTGATATATTCAAGTAAAATCCATACTTTTCGTTTAAAATTTTTTTTAACCATATTTAAGATAGATCCTCCTCGTCATAATACTATTGCATTTGTCATGCCTTTTTTATTAGGGGATATCAAACAATTCTTGAAAAAAAAGGGGAGAGGGAGAACAAGTATTCACGAAGGTATGTTTGCTAAGTACGGAAAAAAAAAAAAAAAGCATTTTTTGCAGTATTACAACATAAATGTGAAATGTTACTCGGGAATTAAAATTTTTGCAATAAAGTGGAAGTAATTCACCGAAGATTGCGGTTTCGTACTGATAAATTGCAGCTAATTCAAGCTCTAAATTTTGATATGTCTTCCAGTTTAAATGAAGTATGCTACAGCGTATTGACACAGATTTTAATTATAAAACTTTTAATATTTATAATGAAGGTACGTTTCATTCATGTTTGTCACCTTATATAATTGAATCTATTTGCAAAAACTTTACGTACTTATGCATTCCCAAAATTACTGCGCGTTGTAACTTCATATCTGTGTGTAATGTAAACATTTTGATATGTTCCAAAATTTCGTTCTTGAAAAGTTCACTGAAATAAAAGTCTGAGGTTTTATCATTCACGAATCCTCTGTATGATGCATAGGATCAGAAATACATTATTTATGTGTCCACTATTTTTGCTATCTTAATCTCCATACCAATGTCCTCCTTCATTAATTATGTGGAATTATATTAGACATAAAGTGTAAGTCTCACCTTGCAAACATCACCAAAAAAACTGAAATAAAGAGTTACGGAAGTATTATAAATTTTTTCAGTATCACAAATCTGAGAACTGAATTTAATATATTCCATGGTCCGTCGTTGAATATTCACGTACGAGTGAAATGTTGCAATTAAAAAAAAAATAATAATTTAATTACACAGATTAATGGTTTTAATTTTATGTACACCAGTTTAGGGCTTTTTTTTTTTTTTTTTTTTAACTAAATTCTTCTTTTAACAAACATTTTATTCCAAACTCTATTGTTATATATCAATTAGTTGGTTTTATATTATATATTAAAATATTTAACATATTTTTTCTCCACTTTGTATGCATACATATATATATATATCAAATAAACGTACACTCCCAGAAATGGACACTCAAATTTAACGAAATTTTCTTTAATTTTGACGTAACAGTTTCAAGCGAAATACTCCGAACAAATATTTCGTTAAATTGAGAAAACTGAGTGACTTTCGTCACTTGTTTGAACATGCGAATTTCATCAAGAGTAAAGAAAATTTTTTTTTCATCCTAGTTTTCGTTATGCAGAATGAAATACAAATTATAAAATTATAAAATTACCTGCAAGTTCGTTGTTTCGGACGATTAAATCCAAATTAAATATTTGATGAAAATATAAATAAAACAGAGCAAATAAAAGTCATTGTAACATAACGTTGAAACAGCACAAAAAAAAAAAAAAAAAAATGGCGGTGAGGAAAGCTAGCACGTGCTATTGTGCGTAAACAGTTTCGTCAAATATTTGAGAGAGTTCACGTTTCGTGAAAAATCACGTGATTGCTGGACGAAATGGTTGTCAAAAACAATGAAATTAAGCCTGGGGATGTCTGAATCGTCAAAATTGAGTTTATTACTTCTGAGAGTGTACAAAAAAATAAATTCCCATTTTTATTTATTTATTTTTTTTTTTTTTATTGAGATTATTTTCATTAGAAAAGAAAAAAAAAAGAAGAAGAAGAAGAAAAAGAATCTGTGCTTGACACTTAATTAATATCCCATAAGGATTATACTTAATTTCAATCTTGTTTCACTATAATTGAAAACATTATAATTTTTTCCAGAATATTTTTATTATGATTACAGGAAGAAATTTTGTTAAGATTGATACCTACGCATAAACAATCCTTTATCCAAAAATTTTCCATTTATATTTCTTCTTTATATATCATAATATGCTTAAAATTTTTCATAATTATTCAGTTTATAGAGCAGACAAAAAAATTTTTGCATTGTGCAAGTATGATTTTTTGCGATTACAGTAGATTTTAAAATTTTGCATTTTTGTAATATCTATTTAATATTAAATCAAAACAATTCCCTTTTTTTTCAACATAAAAAAATTGTATCAATAAAAATAGGTTTTGTTTAAACAAATTTTAAACAAATAATTTTTACTCTGTTATTTTTATGTTAATCATGCAAACACTTGTTCTCCTTTAAAAGTATTTTGTGTGGGTAATGGAGAAAAATCTGAAAAAGAAAAACGTCAGGATTTATTTTCTTTCACGCAAAAAGTATTTCCCTTACATCTGGAATCTTTTTAAATATTTCATTAAAAAATACACAATATTATTTATAAATTTACCTACAATAATTAAAAAAAAAAATTAACGATTGCTTTTTCAAATACAAATAAAATAGTTAAAAGATAATTTCGATGGCAATAAAAATAATAGTTGAATTATTGAAATAAACAAATAAACAAATAAACAAATAACTTAAAATAATCTACAACAAATAGCTTTTTAAAAAAAATGAAGTAAATAAACGTTTACTCAAATGCCACATTTAAACTTATCGCAAGAAAACACATTACATCTATCATAAAAATATCTAAAAATGGAGGCTAAATATCTATGAATTTACTGACTTTTTCAAAGAATATTTTATCAGCATCAAAGTATTCTAATATTTATGATAGTTTCGAGAGCGGAGTTATTAAGATAAAGACGCCTATTGAGTTTCTTTGCTTTTATGCTTTATTACGAAAAAGAAGCAACGCGAAATCTTGAAAAAGATTATTAATTCAGGAAAGTGAAGTATTTGATGAGTGGGAAGATAAAAATATCGTAAGAGAATTTGAGGCCAGATAAGAGGCTCTCTGGGGAATTCTAAATACATTATTTCTCGGTTAGTGGATCATTTTCTTGATTCTCTGAAGAATGTGATCTTGGAAACTTTTGCTTTTCCAACAAGAAAACTAAAATAGAAAGAACTACGCACGTTTAACCTGTATTTTATATGTAAATAATTAATAATATTTACTGTTTAGATATATAAATATATGTAATTTTATGTAATACCGTTTAGCATTTCATTAAATATTTCAAAATCATGAAATGATAATTTTAATTTATAATTTGCAATTGTTATAATTTAAATAAAATCTTTTTGTAAAAAAAAAATAGAACCGACTCCAAAAAGCAACAATTATTCAAACAGCTAAATATAAAATGAAATTGTAAATTAAGCTTAAAAGTATGAAATAAATTCCTTCAACAAACAACAGAAACACTAATAATCATAAATTAATTATAACTATTAATTAATTAATTAATCATAATTTTTTTAAGTCAGTGCAAAATTAAATAACATTTTATTCTTTTTTTTGCAAATCTGTTTTTAGACCGATAGCTATACGAACGCAGATTACTCGAATAATGTATCTTTATACTTTCCTTTATTTTTTTATCACTGTATACAATTTGTTCATTAGTAACATGTACATAAAACAGTAAACATCCTTCGCAATTTGGTATTTACGTTTCTATGACGTTACTATAGTTTTGTTTGCAAACTTGGTACAGCTTGGTATAGCTTATCTGTCGTACTTGCCGTTTTTCGGATTTGTCGATCAAATCGTTATACAAAAATATACACGCCGGAAGTATATTTTCTTAATACATATTGTACGAAATAATATTTCGTATTATTAATTGCTCTATTAATATACCTTGTTATAACAACCACGATTTTTAAAATGAATTAAATATGGTTGCCAGAGGATTTGGCAATATATTTTTTTTTTCGCCAAGGACGACGGGTACCAAGAAAACTTCGCAATTTTTTTCAGCTTACGAAATCTCAATTGTTCATTTGAATCAATGTAGTTTTCGGTTGTGTTTTGAAGATGCCAAAGTGAGAGGAATATTTTGAATAGAATTTAATTTTTGTATGGAATAAAACTATAAATTTTTATTTAGTTTTGCGCCGACTTCAAAAGTTATGATCAATTGTAGTGTTAATGGTGTTTGTTGAAGGAATCTATTTCATACTTCTAAGTGCAATTTACAATTACATTTTATTCTTAGTTGTTTGAATATTTGTTGCTTTTTGGATTCGGTTCTTTTTTTTTTTTTTTTTTTTTTTCTTTGAGGGAAAATGTATTTATAGAAGAACATGAGAAGATTTTCGACAGCGTTTTCACATGTCGCAACCCCAGGAACTTGTAGAATTATTTCCGTTGGAGTGAAGTTTAACGAATACACATGCACTTCAGATCGTTTGATGAAGTGTGAATGCGGGGAAATTCACAGATCAATTACTTATGTGATTTAGGAGAGATCATTGACAGTAACTTATTTAGCCATTAACTAAACCATTATTTAATTGAAAAAGACTCAGCTGGGGTCTCACGAGATACTTATTTAGCAATGGCAAGCAATAGTAGTACATCTCGCGCGGCCCCGACTAAGCATAGTAAAAGTTTGTCTTTACTTCTTTGAAAATTCTTTACACATCACCTTATTATTATAATTTTGCTACTTTTTCTAAATTTTGAAATATTTTAGTTATTTACTCTTGACACTGGCCAATCATAATCAATTCCTCTTTTGAATAGGAAGATTTTTCATATGAACCACAAAATATTAATCGTTCTTTGAATTTTATCTTGACTATAATGCACCATAGATTAAATGTGACAAGGTTTGGCGGGATGAGGAGTAATGGGTTTCTAATCAGTTTTTTAATGTGCAAGAGATTTTAATTTTAGCACATATGTATATCATAGATTTTTATGCAAAATCTTTAAAGAGGTTGTATAGTAGGTTCTTTTATGTAATGGAATTATATTTTTTTTTTCGTGATGTATTTTTGAATGGTAAATTTTAGTACGCACGAAGAAAAATATGGACTTCAATCATACACTTTTTTTCCGACTAAGGAACGTGTATCTTTTATAATAAATAATTTTCATATTAGTATACATACATCTGTGAAATCGGTGCTTTTATAGAACGTAATTAAACTACTGTGATTTTGCTATATGCAAAAAATTTTTACAAAACGAACATATCTATGGAGAAGCATGATTGCAAGAACCTCGACGAATCAGTGTGCATATGCACATAGTCTTAATGTAAACACAACAATAACTGATTGCACTGCAACACGTAGAAAAATAGCGCACCCTATATAATATTTTGGGGCTGCTGGTCATAGCGAGTATTATTAAGCGTACTGACCAAACTGGAGCAATGAGTAGCGTAGTTATGTCATGGTTACTTCGTAGTTTTGTCACTGATCGATGACAAAGCCATCTGGTGCTTGCGATTCCTGAACTACTCAGGCTAAAACTGCGCATGCTCGAAGAGAATTTGTTTATTCGCGTGATGCTCTATATTTAAAATTAAAATAGAAATAAAGTTTGAACGAATTCACATCCGAACGGAAAAATTCGTGTATTTTTAAAATATTCATATTTCGCATATCTTCCCGTATTTTAAGATAGGTAATATATTTTACGAATAATTTTCAAAAAGCACAGTTTAATACTTCTTATAATTTATATAATTATTAAAATCTTAATGTTTTCAATTTTCCATTCATTACGGATCAAGTGAAAATATACGGATTTTGACTTCGGTTGATTTCTTATGAGATTAAAAAAACAGTTAGTGCGCATTATATTTGTTCTTTCCTAAACGTTATTTTATCATTCTTAAATGTTATTTTAGTTATAGATTTGATTTTAAAGCAAATACAAAAATATTTTGTTTAGATGATAAAACTTGTGAATGATACCATGTACGTCTGATTAATTTTATGGAACATGTCATAATGCTTTTTTTAATAAAAGAAATAATGATAAAGCCATCTTTTATGAGAAAATCTCTTTTTTCCAAAATTTTAATTTAAATATTGCGTACATTAACTTTTCTTTTTTTTTTCATGAATTACTAATAAATTACTTTTTTCTATAATTACAATACAATTTTCAACATTAGAAGATCGAATTAAAAATTACATTTTACACTAATTTATTCTGACTCTAAGTGAAATCTGCAGATGTGATTATTTACTTGAAATTATTAGCGAACATCTAATATATTTAGTGTTTAAAGTCAAATGTATGTTAATAATTTCAAGTAAATAATCACATCTATAAAGTTCACTTAGGGCCAGAATTAATTCTTGATTACACTAAAAACAGAAAAAACAATAGGGGCGTGTTTCTTATAGCTTTTATTTGGGAACTGCAACCACTGCATGCCGGAAAGCGCTGCCGTCGAGTTTACTTTGCAACATTTTTTAACATTGTGTGAACAAGCTTACTCTGGACAGCTTTGCTGCTAGTTTCCGGTTCTCTTTTTTCTTTTTAATTTTTTCCTCTTCAATCCCACTGTTTTCTATGGTGTTACCTGTTTTCTTTCATTCATTGATGGTAAATGTTTTCTCTTTCAAAATGTGCTATTTACTTCTTGTGTCAAGCAATTTTTAGATAAGTTATTATTTTATAGTAATTTCATCGACTTTATATAATTATTTGAAATATATTGTTCAATTTTAGATAAATATACTAATTTAAATTACAATTAGAATGTTGTTGATAATAAAATAACTTATTATTAAAAATGATAACGAAATATGATTATTAAAGAGGAATTTTATTTATTAAAATAATTTTAACTGATATTATCTTTTTCTTTTAAAATATCATAACAGCGAAAGTATTATATTTTATTATTGGAATCCTTTAATTTCAAATAAATAATTACATGTATTCAATATATCTTAATGAATATTTGAATTATTAATGATAAAAGACACATTTGGAATAAATAACTAAACGAAGTTAATTACTTCTTTCAAAAGATTCAATGGTGAAGACAAACCACAATAGTATTTCTAGAACATAAGCAAAAGATAACATTTAATTAGTAGTCTGCTAATTAATAATGTGCGCTATTGTTAATATATTGGATTTGAATAATTCAAAACTCTCAGTGTTATGCTTCACTGCATTTATAAAATAATGTTATTAACTGGTTCTGTAACGCTATTAATGAAAACTGAATGTTTATTTATCGCCTTATGTTCAACATTTTTTTTTTTATTATTATTTTTTTTTTTTTTTTATGATTAATTCTGTTATGAATTAGAACATCACAGGATATTATTATTTTCATTTATTATTTCGTTTTACATTTCAGTAGTTCGCTTTTTTTCGGAAATATATGCAATATATATATATATATGTTAAGAATTTGATTTATAGGAATATGTATAAATATAATTTAATTAATAATAATTTCTGATATATTTTTCATTTTATACACAAGCTTTTTTCAAATAAAAATTCTTTAGCGAGTGTAAATTAGGAAATAATTTAAAATAAAGCAAACAGTAAAGATAAAGTTAAGAATATAAAACATCATTCATCTAAATAGTGTTTTTTAGACTTGTACAATTAGATATTTTATCAATCGAAAACCATTTTATCAATCATTTAACTTTATTTACAATGCCCAAATTTAATTAACTAAAGTCACTGAAACAAAAAATTAGTTACAATATGAAAAACTTTTTAATTAATTATTTATATTAGATTTACAACAAGTGTATTACCTGTCATTTTAAATAGTGCAATCAATATGAAAATCTAAACTTTAAATGTGTTTTCGTTAAGAAACTATAAAAAAGAAACTAATTCTTAAATATTCCTTAAAATTATGCAATAGGTAGTGGAAATGATTTACCGTTTGCTTATTCTTTACATCTATCTTTTTGTATTTAATGCTAGTATTATGTATATATATATATATATTAATTACATATTAATTAAAGTGTATTTGTATAAAAAAAGGCGCCAAAGGTAGCACTAAAAATTATACAAAAATTATATAGTTTTGAAAATACGTTAAGAGTTTAAGATAAGTGGGCATGGTTAACAAGAAGAAAAAACGTTAATAAACATAAAACAACGAATTAAAGTAACCAAAAACATTTGTAAAATAACAATCCATGTGAAAAACACCCTTCCGCTTCCTCTTCAGTGGGTGGGAGCAGCAGAACAAATAATTGAGAAAATTAAAAAAGCCTAAAAGGTTTTCGAAGCATGGCGAAACTAGCATACTCCCCCCCCCCCAAAGAAAAAGCTTTTTTTTTGGGGGGGGGGGGAGTATGCTAGTTTCGCCATGTTTCAGAAAAGGAAGTTGATGCCAGTTTTAATATGTAGACGACCCCTAAATAAAATCTAACTATACCATTATAAACTAGATGTTATTACAAATCAATGGGTACCAGCCGCATGTTTCTACGACAATTTACGGGGTGAAATTAGGTGGGGGGGGGGGTTGCTGACTGTACAAAAAGTGCAAATTGTAGCACTGCAAGTAAAAAGCCGTGTAACTTTACATGAGCGGACAGACTGTCGATCAACTGATGTCAACTGTTGAACCCATTATTCATCAGCTGCACATTTTACATCTTAAAGGAAATCTCAAATTATCGCCACCAAAAACCAAAGCCAATGTTGTTCTATGGAGAATTTCTCCCCATTATAACTCATTAACTAATAGAAAATGTTTATTCCAATTTCAGATTCAGGAAATTCATAACTGGTAAACTGATTGTTGCTTTCTAAAAAATGTTATTGTTATTTTTTTTTATTACAATGTGTTAACTTAAAGCTGCAAAATGAGAATCATCCCTATGTGAAATTTTATGTTTTACTGACTCAAAACAAAATATTAAAAATGTAAAAATCTATTTTTAGAAATTCATAATCCGGTGTGCAACTCACACGACTTTCTCCTACCTGGAAATTTAATACTTTAAGTACAGATTATAGAATAAGGGTTAAGATAATGAGTACTTTTATGTAAACTTGTGTTAAAACAAACCAAATTAGGCTTCGGAACAGCTTTATTTGACAAATAATTCTAAGTTAGGGAGACAACAGCCACCCTCAACTCCACCTTTCATTATTGTATTTACCTTTATATGGAATTCAAATCTGTTATTAATGAGTTTAAAGATTTGTATTAGTTAATGACGTATAATGAGGAAAAATTGCCCATATATTAACATTGGATTTGGCTCCGGGCGACAATGAGTAAAAACTCCCCTTAATAATACTCCCCTTAATAATACTCCCCTTATTCCTACATTTAAAAACATACTTTACATAGCTAAACAGTTTGTAAAGATTGTTGTATTAGAATTCGTAACTTGTTTATTATTTGATTTGATGCAATGCCAAGCGAACATTGTTTTTTTCTTAAAGATTTATTTAGTACATCCTTTTAACTGTGTACTTATCATGCATATAAAAACATAAATTTTCGTTTCATTTGGTTTAGTGCAGTCTATGGATGTTAAACTCTACTGTACAGTTTGTTAAACTCTGCAATTTCCCCCATAGGTGTAATGTTTTTTAATTCTCTTGGGTGTCCCTGCACACTAACAATTTGCTTGATCTCAACGAAAAGTTTAGTGTAGCATATCTGTGTGATATACATTTAGAATACCAAGTTTGAACATTGTTCTATAATTTGTTTTTGAGATATTCTGATAACAGACACACACAGAGACCAACCGGTAAAAACATAATTTTTTGATTTAGGGCACCTCAAATCGTGTAAACATAACAAAATCACAATTTTGAAAATTTGACCCAAAAACAATACTTTTTCTATTAAAAGGAGACTTGGCGCTGGATTATTAGAACCATTAAAAACTACAACTCAGAAACGACAAAGCTATCCAAATATTAGCTATCCAAATCAAGCTATCCAAAAATTACAACTACCTCGTAATTCGTCTACTAAATCAGCCTCTTCTAATATCAGTATTGTTTTACCCTATTTTCTAAAATCCAGTCAAGCCGTAGCTAAAATTCTCAAACAACATGATTTTAAAATAATATTTTCGCCTTCCAATAAACTCACCTTTTCTCAGTTAAAATATCCTATAGATATGCATAATTCTTGGGGCATTTCTAGTATTTTCTGTCAGTGTGGTTTATCATACATTGGCCAAATTAACGCAGTCTTAAATTTCGTCTAAAGGAACATATTAATTACGACCGCAAACAAGAAACCAATAAATTGGCTACTTCTAAGCATTGCTGGGAGGAAAATCGTAATTTTAAATTTGATTCAGCTAAAATAATTTGCAGACTTAAATCTATTCATAAACTCGATTTCTTTGAAGCTTTTTATGTTTATAAAAATCTTAAAAATTTTGTAAATTGTGATTTCGCCGTTCCCTATTTGTCTGATTGTTGGAAATTTTACATTCAGTCTACATTTTTCTTAATTTTTCTACATTTTACACAGTAGCGTTTCTAAAATTCCTATTGGCCACTCTCTCCATCTGTCCTGTAATCCTACTGGTTAAACAGAATTCGGTCACTCTTCTATATATACGAACACTTCTCCAGGTCCAGAATTCGCCTACTGTCCATCCGAGGCACTGCTATTTGCATTAAAAATAATCTAAATTTTCACCAGGTAACTATCCCCACTCTGAACATTAACAGGGAGCAGCCCCCGCTCATCACTCTTGGAGCGATGTAGAGCGCTTCTAAGGGGACTACTCGCAGTTTATTGAAAAACTCAAAAAAAAAAAAAAGAAAGAAAAAAAAAAAAAGAAAAATACAAATTTCGCCAGGCGCAATCCGGCCTAAGCCGACAGTGGGCGATTATTCAGGTGCTAAATTTCCGGGCTATGCCCCACGCGACAGGTGGCATGAAGTATACGAAAGTTCTTGATTGAAAAGTCTATATGAGTAAAGTCTCTGGGAAATGAAACAGATTGCTAAATACTGGTACTCCTGCAAGTTTCCAGGATAAGATCCCATCGCGACAACGGGCAAGAGCAGATGGTGGAAATTATTGCCAGGAAATTATTATCCTTTCGCGACAAGGGGCAATACTTGTGTAATGAAGAAGACTCTGTTAAATAGCCACGGAGCAGGCAACCAAGTGCTATTGATATTAATTAATCAGTTGAGTTAACTAAATCCATAAGAAAAGAAAATATTTTATTTAACTTATTTATGAGTAATTTGCGCGATATTATATTTTCCAACCAATTATTTGGTCGTGGGGAAGGATTTCTTAAGTGAAAATTTTTGGTCTGGGGACAATGAAAATAATAATGGCTGGGAGTACCCTCTTCGCCACAAGGACGCAAGGGAGAACGCCGACGACGAAACCTGTGGAGATAAGAAGGAAAAGGACCATGACCGGTTAAAAAAGCAGTAATGGGTGGGGTAAGGGTCCAAGAGTTAGAGCTGGCCTGTGGCAAAAGATTAAAAGTATATCTGCCCTTTTCAGACACACTCCACAGGTCTTGCCATTTTAAATTCAAAATTTCCTTTATTCGAAGTTTAACATAAGAGGGAGGGGCGGGGAGGGAGAAATTTACATTTTGGAACTCTGTGGCTTCTTTTGCCAAAGAGTCCGCAAGTTCATTGCCGGCTACTCCCCTGTGGGCAGAAACGTGTGCCAGGGATATTTTTAATTTTAAGTTAGATAGGAGATTTTTTATTTCTATAATCTGAGGATTTCTGCTCCTGTGGCGAGCAATAGCAAGCAGACCCGAGAGGCTGTCACTAAAAATGCTTATTTCTTGGTAATTATGATTATTTGTTGCCCAATCTGGGGCTTGTTTAATTGCAAAAATTTCAGCCTGAAAAATTGTATTATAGTTCTCGAGCCTGCCCGCCCACCGATGGACAGTCTCACCAAACGCAATAACACAGAATGCCGCAGCGACACCCTGATCGGTCTTGGATCCATCGGTAAAGATCGCCACCGAAGCAGAGGGAGAAAAGCTATTTTTAGAACAATTGGTTAACAGGGAAGCAACGTCCTTACCAGGGTGAATATTCCAGCTGCAGGTTGTAGTTTGGATGGGGATATTGGGAAAGACTATTGTAGCTAGTTCAGTATCATTAAGTTGTAATATTTTGGTTTTAATATATGTCTGGGAAACCTGCAGGTGGGCATGAGGAATTCCAGTGATGACGGTGAGGGCATCAGTGGAGATAGTTTTATAACCTCTTGCAATTTGCAAGAGGAAGGGCCTTTGAGCAGAATTTAGTAGAGCTATTGCGTCAGTTCTAAGATGACCACCCCAGATGCCGGCACCGTATGTTATATTTTTTCTATTATAGTAGTGTACCATGTTTTAAGGAAAGAGGTGGAGATACCCCACCTCTTCCCCACCATCTTCATTGAATTGTGGTAAAAAGTTAAGGTTTTTAATTTGAGATATTTGACGTGTGCCAGCCAGTTGAGGCGATCATAAAAAAAAAATGCCTAGTAATTTCAGTTGTTTTACATGATGAACACTGATGCCATCAATCCTCATCTTGGGACTCCTCTGCAAGGCTTTAGGAAAGGCTAGGGTTAAAGCGTTAGTTTTTGAAGGGGATAATTGGAGATCTAAATCTTTAAGGAGTTTACTAAAAAGGGTGAGAGCTTCCTGGGCTTGTTCCTCCAGGTCTTTCCTTCTAGGCCCCGAGAGAATCAAGAAGTCATCCGCATAGGCGAAGGTGGTAAAGCCCCCAGAGGCCATGCCGCACAGGATTTTATTGGCTATAATTGTCCATAAAACTGGACCTAGACATGAGCCCTGAGGACAACCTTTCGTTTGAGGAAATTCAGACATACCCTCGCCCCAATTGACGAGGATTTTCCTTGCTGAAAGATAACTACGGATGACCCCCGCAAGATTACCCGGGCAGTTAAGTTCTTGTAGTGCTTGGAATATGTGTGGCCACTCCACATTATCAAATGCTCCTTTGATATCCAGAGAGATGATAGTGGTGTAGTTCTTTGCATTAGAGCTGAAGGCGCAGGAACTTTTAATTGCATCTAAAGCCTGTTCACAGGATCTGCCCTCTCTGAACCCGTACTGATTTTGGTGGAGGAGTTGGTTTGTTTCAAGATGATAGTTTAATCTGGTTACTATGAGTTTTTCGAGCAATTTTCCTAAGGTGGGAAGTAGGCAGATCGGTCTATAGGAAGTGGGTTCAGAGGGAAGTTTCCCTTGCTTTAGGAAATACACCACTTCACCTCTTCGGAGGGATTCTGGAAAAAATTTGAGATCTAAGCATTTGTTGGTCCAACCCACGAGAATTCGTGGCATTGTGAAAAAATGTTTCTTAAAATTTTGAAATCGATATTGTCAGGACCAGGGGCCTTGTTTGTATTAAAACTATGTAGAGTGGCTTTAACCTCGGTCTCCGTGAAAGGAACATCCAAGGGAGCCGAGAAAGAAGGTTCTGGAAAATGTGGGTAGATTGTTTTTGGGAAAAGTATTTCAGTTAAGTGTTCTAGGTTATTTTTCTTAGAGGAAAGAGCTGGAGGACGTTCAAGTTTCAGCTCAGTGGGTGTAAAGAATTTATTACTAAAGAATTTCTGTGCTGTGCCAAAAACATTTGTTTGAAATGAACAAAATTTTTTCCATGCGATATGTTTTGCCAAGTTAACTTGTTTTTTAAATAAGGCCGCATGACGTTTGATTTTCAAATTGTGTTGCTGTGTAAGTGAAGGGTCTAGGTATTTGAGCTGTCTTTTTAGTGCTGTAAGATGATTTCGCATGGAACGAAGCTGGGGAGACCAGAAGGTATATGTGAACTGCCGGCCCGACTTCTTAAGTCTGAAAGATGAAGCAGCAGCGGATTGAATAGTTTTAACAAGAGTTAGGGTGAAATTTTCTAATTGAGTTGTATCTGTTATTGAATTTAGGTTATCATTAAGGGAGGAGATATGTTTAGAAAGAAGATTATTAAATTTCTTGAAATTGCCATGTTTTGTTGCAAATCTTTTTGAGTAAGTTAGGGACGGAGTTGAATTTAACGTATAAGTTATATAATTATGATCTGAGTTATTAGCGATATCAAGGACTGACCAGTCATTAATTCTTGCAAAAGTCTTAGGATTACACAGAGTAAAATCTGGCCAGCCCCTGGCATTATTTTTGAAGAAAGTAGGTTCGGAATTCTCTATGTTTGCCAAACATATGTTATTTGAAGTTATGAATTCTATGAGGCTGCAACCCCTGGCATCCTCCCGTGGGGAACACCACAACGGGGAGTTAGCATTGAGGTCACAGCCACACAGAAAGAGGGATTTTTGAGAGATTAAATGCTGCCACTCCAGCAGACAGTCATCAAAGTCTGCGGACGGGGGAGCATAGGCGCTGCCCAAAATCAGCTCACCCTCCTTCGTAGTCAATGTAACGAAGACACAAAAGTCCCCTGTGAAAAGGTGTGTGAAGTTGAGGTTTTGGGTTTGAATTACAAGATGTGCTTTGTTGTTTTTCGAGCTGAACTTGGACCAGGAAGAGGGGAAGTCGTACAGATGACCCCCAACAGTGCAATAGGCGTCCTGCAACAGCCCGATGTCTATGGAGTTCTTCTCCATATATTCCCGAGCCGCTGAGTTAGCCGCCATGCATCTGTTGAGGTTGATCTGCAGGAATTTAAGGTCACTAAAATTTAGTTGAGAGGAAGAAGACGTTGCCTTTTGGGAGTGGGAAGAGAGAACTCTTTGTTTTTTCTTTCGTGAATTACCCATTCAGAAAAAAAAAAAAAAAAAAAAAAAAAAAAAAAAATAGGCGAAGAAAAGGGGAATAACGATAAGAAATATTTACCCCCGTACTCCTTGAGCTTCTTGTTCATTACCAAAGGGACCCGATGGCGATAGGTACCGATTGTTACCTTCATAGTGGCAGTTAGGTGTAAAGTTGGTGCTACCTCCTCCGTAGATATTTAAGTGTTGTCCCTGTTGGAAGGCATTCTGTTGAGGCATGAATTGTGTGAAGGGGTTAAATAGCCATGGGAAGGGACTTGGTAGAGCTTGAAAGTTGGATGGCTGCTTGCTGCGTTTCGGTCTGGAGTTTGAGTTAGGTGGACCGTTAGTTCTTGCATTCGTTGACTGTTGCATACGGGGTGGTGGTTGAGTGTTTTTAGCTTCTATCTCGTTAAACTTTTTGTCCAATGCTTCCCTGCATTTCCTGTATTCTTCCAAATGAACTGGGCAGGAGGGGGAATATGCAGGGTGGTTCGAGTTGATTGGGCGGATGCCTTTGTTTGCAATTTTTAAATTTAACCTATCACAGTTTATGCAGTTTGGCTGTTCTTGGCAGTTATCGTTTCGATGCTTTTGAGCACAGTGTGAACAATAGAGTTCCTGGTCACAGTGTGATGGTGTATGCTCGAAGCTTTGACAATTTGAGCATCTGGACACTTGAGTTTGCGGTTTAATCGTGCACCGCATTAGGCCTAGCTGAAGAAATTTGCGCTTTATAATGGCCTCAGCTATGGGGAGCGGCGCTTGAAATATGCTGTTTTTGAGTCCCTGCACCTTTGAAGGAGACTCTCTGACTAGCTTGAGTACTGACGTGGTGGATTGGGTGAGGAAACCCGAATCTTGAAGCTCTGATTTTATTGTTGCTTCTGACTGCTCCTCTGGGACTCCCAGGACGATAAACCTAAGTTGTGGGCTTGGCTTCGTCCTGAAGGTGAGACTCTCCGTGAGGGCTTGGTTACATGAGTAATCTTGGATAAGTGTTTGTGCTTCCTCCTTGGTGTGGCATATGATGTCTAGGGAGCGTCTGTAGGTATTGTACTTGATAATTTTTGCAGCCGTTGCAATTCTTGAATTGCGCATAAGCTTAAGAATTTCGAAACCACTTAGTTTGGAGTCCTTGGATGTTACATATACTGTGCTTAGCATTCTGTTATAGGCGTTGAGGGCTTTGGAGTTGTTGCTGTTGCTATGAGACGTTTGTTGGAGAGGTCGGCTGGTTGAAATGGAGTTGTGGTGCGCCAAATGATGAGCTTCTTCCAGGGATGGGAAGGCGGGGTCAGAGACTTCGATGGGCCGTTCATTGGTTGCCAACTGTGCTGTGACAGTGTTTTCATTGGCATGCTGTTGCTGTGTTGTTGTTGATGGAGCTTCGATGTTTCGCAGGTGGATGTGCCTTGTGAAATTCCTCAGAATCTTTTCTTGCTGTGCTGCAATGTGGTCTAGTTTCTCATGGATAAATAGTTGGTGATCCTTCTGGAGGTCCTGTATTTTTTGTGTGTGTTGTTGTTGGGAATTTAAATCTTGAGTTGACGTGGAGGGGCTGTTTGCTGCTTCTGAGTGATGGCTGGTGGCTGGTGCTTCTTCTACAGTTTGTGTATCGTTGTTGGTAAAAGTTTTGAGTCTGGCCTTTTTGTTGATAGATCGTATTCTTATGAAGGCTCTATTGAGTAGGGCCAGAGGTGCTCTGCCTCCCTTTGCTCGGACTGTGGCAATTATTTACATGGCCGCCTTTGTGACGGCGACTAAGGATTTGTATTCCTTAAAGTCCTCGTGTGGGTTGAATGAGTCCTTTGAGGGGGTGCTGCTTGTTTTCAAAAATTGTTGTTGTGTCATCTGTGGTATTTTAGTTTTTTTCTTTCGATTTCTTCGTGTCTGAGACCTTGTTAAGGTCCCAGATTTGATGGAATGGGTTGATGTGTCTGATGAGAACGAGGAGTCATAGTCGTCATTCTGATCTTCGTTGATTTCTAGCGTTGGTTCGGTTTCCTCCTCTGATTCCGACATCTTGCATGCTTGCAGAGCTGGTTGCTTTGATTGTTTGGGGAACAATTGGAGATTGATCAAAATTAGTGATAGTGGTAACACTTTGTACCATATAGGAACAGAGATAATTTTATAGCTTTAATAAAAGCTTTTGATGTTT